>CM032878.1:7255000-7452500 GCA_019176425.1 Megalops atlanticus
GACAGCGGTGATTAAGCAGACCCACCCAGGGGCCAGTGTCCAGCCTGCATATCCCTCCTCTACCACACAGCTAGCCTGGAGCCGTGCAGAAGTGGGTCATCTCTGCGAGCATGTCTGAGTATTTAACTGGCAGAATGTGACAGCAAGTGTCCCTGTGTAATGCATGCGTGTGCGTGTGCGCGTGTGTGTGTGTGTGTGTGTGTGTGTGTGTGCGTGCGTGTGCGTGTGCCTGTGCCTGTGTGTGTGTGTGTGTAGAAATGAGTGCTGTGGGCTTGACGGAGCATTGTGTGTGTGTGTGTGTGTGTGTGTGTGTGTGTGTGTGTGTGTGTGTGTGTGTGTGTGTGTGTGTGCGCAGAAGTGAGTACTGTGGGTAGAACTGAGTGTGGTGTACGTGTTTGTGTATATGGGTGCATGTGTGAGAGGCGGAACTGAATATCAGGTCTGTCTGTCTGTGTCTGTCTGTCTGTGTGGGTGTCTGTGTGTGTGGTGTGTGGACGGACAACTGAATACCAAGTCTGTCTGTCTGTCTGTGCGTGTGTCTGTGAGTGTGTATGTAGAAATGAGTGCTGTGGGCTTGACGGAGCATTGTGTATGTGTGTGTGTGTGTGTGTGTATGTGTGTGTAGGTGTGTGTGTGTGTTTGTGTGTGTAGGTGTATGCATGTGTGTGTGTGTGTGTGTATGTGTGTGTGTGTGTGTGTGTGTAGGTGTGTGCGCGTGTAGGTGTGTGTGTGTGTGTAGGTGTGTGCGTGCGTGTGTGTGTGTGTGTGTGTATGTGTGTGTAGGTGTGTGTGTGTGTTTGTGTGTGTAGGTGTATGCATGTGTGTGTGTGTGTGTGTGTGTGAGCACTGAGGCCCCGTCGCTCTCTCACTCACGTCCAGGATGGGGCCGTTGCAGTAGTAGCACCGCGGGGAGAACAGGTTGTGGTAGTCCTTCTCGCAGTAGGGCTGCCCGTCGCGCTCGAAGAAGTTGCGCGAGCCGATCTCCTCCTGGCAGTGCGTGCACACGAAATGCTCGGGGTGCCACGTGCGGCCCATGGCCGTCACCACCTGGGGGGGGGGGCAGAGAGACGCCGGGAGGTGACGGGACGTTCAAACACCCCCCGGGTAAAAGTAGGGTTTTTTGATCCTTGCACTAACATCAATAATAATAATACACATCTGTAACAGATTTCTTCCCTGAGATTTACTTTAAGTTAATCAAAGTGACAACATCCTGACTTTATGATACAGTAAATGCACTTAGCTTATTGGGAGTTTTTCCTTTCACCTATAATCAATTCAGATGATCTGAATTGATGTGAATCTCTCACCACCTCCAGCCCTGGTGCCCCCTTAAAGAGAGACACGCTATGAACTCGAGCGTGCCCCGCGCTGCGGGGGAGAGACGGCGCCTCACCTGGCCGGCGATGGGCTTGTTGCAGGCCCCGCACACACCCTTAGCCAGCGTCTGCACCCCCAGCCGGTTCAGGTCCGACTGCAGGCTGCCCAGCATGTTGTCCAGCTTGTTGACTTGTTTTCGGGGGCCAGTGGGCGATCCCCCGCCCTTCCCCTGGGCCATTATCTGCGGAGGGAGGGGGGGGAGGAAGGAACTGAGAGAGGGGACACCATACACGCACACAAACACACACACATGCGCACGCATGCACACACTTACAATTACACACTCACACATGCACACACGCATGAACGCTTCTACAGCACTGTGGAACTGTAGGGAAACATTCACATGCAACGCTGATTAGATAGTTGTTTTATTTGGGTTTTTTCCCCCCCACTGAAATGCTTGTTACCTTGCCATTTTCCTCCTAACACTTGACCTACAGCTCAACCCAACATGTAGCAGTTATTTGTTAACATTTCTGGCTTTGTAAAAACAAAACAAAAAAAAAGTTTGAAATTAAACATCAGGAGGGCGGAAAATTACAATTGGAGAGGAACCCAAAGCAAAGTAAGCAAAGTCTTCTGATATGGAGGCACATGACCGTGTTTTCAAAGTGCATAATGTGTGCCAAAACACCCAAAACATTCCCATTATAACCACAGTTCAACTCCAACTTAACTACATCCAAAGTAAAAAAAAAAAACCTCTCCCTCTTCTTCAAGCCAACTCGTATACTATGCAGATCTGTGAGGCTCCTCCGTTACTCACAGGCTAACAGAGTCTTGCTCCTCTGAGCTCTTCGGCAACATCAAATAGAAACAGCACTTAAACCCGAAGATATTAGAAAAAAAAAAAAAAAATCAATATCTGGCGACCCAAAGGAAGCGGGTGGATATTGGACACGTCCAGCTCATCGGATTGCGCAGTGAAACCAAGTTCCCGAGCTCACCGGCGTTCCTGCCGGCTCTCCCTAATGGTCTCTTCTGCAGCGAGAGCTTCAATTATTTAGCCATCCATCACGGAGGGATCAATGGCAGCGTGCAGGAGAGTGTAACGGGCCCCCTTACAGGAGGGATCGGACAGGACGCCCCGCTGAGCTCACACCTTCCGCCTCCCCCCCGCCGATCACGACCCACAATCCCCCTCCTGCTGGGGGCCTTCGATCTGAGCCCTGCCACAACCTCTTTAGTGTTACTGCTTTGATCGACTGCAGTACATTACATTATTGCCATTTAGCGACATGTCCACAGTAGGTCATTTTATCCATTCATACAGCTGCATATTTACTGAGGCAATTATGGGTCAAGTACTTTGTCCAAGGGTACAACAATAGTGTCCTAGTGGGGAATTGAACCAGCAACCTCTTGGTTGTGACCCCAGCCCCTTTCCACTGCATCATTGTCCCCAACTGAAAGATGTTATTGTGGTATTAGTCGTATTAGCGGTGTAGCAGAGGTTTGTGTGTGTTGGTCTCTGACACAACAGTGTGGCACCTGCATGCTGGCCAATGTATAAAAGCCAGAGCCAGATCTTCATCAGACGTTTAAAATTTTCACAAAGCATTGCATTTGCCATGCCACTTGTTTCCTCTTTTCTAAATAAAACTGTATATTTAGTGAAACCTTGGCCACAATTCTGCTTTCTCTACCACCCTGCAGCAACTTCCTCATGTGCGGACTGAGAGGTGGCCAATCACAGGGCAGTGTAGTACAGTCATACCCATTCCCCCAATGTCTGCTCTTCTACCCACACCAGAGTGACAGACTGGAGGAGATGAGGAACCCTGCAGAGGAAACGCACTCTACGCCCAGGGCCGGGTGACTCAGAGCCAGGTTCTGCGTGGAGACTCGTGCGACACATCCACGGGAACAGAGAACCCATCACGCAACAGAGAACAGAAAGGCGGGACGCTAACAGGACAGGACACAGAAGGGCAGAGATCCGTGCCTGCATCGGAGGGAAGAGGGGGTCCTCCTCGGTCTGGCAGCCTATGGACACCAGCACCTTTGGGGGAGGGGGAGGCGGAGCCTGAGCGGGGGGCTGCACGAGGGGCTGCGGGGCGGGAGGGGGCTCCTGTGGCGGAGGGACGTGCTGACGGGGAGGCTCCGGTTTGGGGGTGGAGGCTGGGGTGGGGGGTGGCTGTGGTGGGGCGGGCACCGGTTGCTTGGGTTGGGGGGTGGCTGGGGGTTGGGGGTGGCTGGGGGCTGCCGGAGCTGGGGCGGCTGGGGGGCTGAGGAGGGGGAGGGAGGTGGGGGTGGAGGGGGGGTAAGGGAGGAGGGGTCTGTTTCACTGGAGGGGGCTTTTTTGGCTCCTCTGCAGGAGGGGGCGCCGGGGAGCTGGGGGAGACTGTGGGATAACCTTCCTCTGAGGGACAGGCGACTCTGGAGGGATAATGATCTAGAGGAGAGAAGAGAAAGATCAGGAGGAGGAGAGGCATGAAAGTGAGGAAAATGAGAGACAGAACATTCTTAGGATGCCATTTAGAACGGGTATGAAACATCCCTAAAATTTCAAAACTGATCAAAGATCTCCTAAAGGTGGCGATTTCGTGACCTTGAATTGACTACAACCCCACGCCTTCCATCAGTGGAGTAGAGAGCAATGCACACGCAAAACGCGACCTCCGTCACCCGGTACCTTGTCCACCTCGGCGCCCGCCCTCTCCTCGCGTGAGCGTTGGGGCTTGGACATGACGATGACGCCCTCGGTCAGCCAGTCGTCCTGCTGCTTGCGCCAGCGCTCCGTGCGGCCGATTCCCAGCTTTCCCTGCAGCTCCTCGATCAGCCGGTCCTGGGAGTTGCTCTTGTGGAAGATGATGGGCCCCAGTTTGCGCCGGGGGTGCCCCTCGCGGTACATGGGGTGCACGTTGGACGTCTCCTTGGTGCGCCTTATCACCGACTTGATCTGGGAGGGGAGTCGGGGGGGGTCACAGGGCCTGTCAGGTCCTCGTGGGGGGAAGCCCTGCTTCTGTTTCACCCAACTTCAGTCCACTCCAATGTGTTACACTGCAGTCCAGTGTGTTACACTGCACTCCAATCCAGTCAATTACACTGCAATCCATTACACTGCAGTCCAATCCATTACACTCCATTCCAGTCCGGTCAATTACACTGCAATCCATCACACTGCAGTCCAATCCATTACCCTCCACTCCAGTCCAGTGCAGAGGTTGTGTGCAGATTCAGAAATACAGCAGCAAGCTGCCATTGTCACCACACAGACACACGTGCACATCTCTGTGAGTGAGCAGGCTTTCTTGTGTGCAAAAAAGTGAGTATCTCCATGCGCACACACACAGAGCGTGAAACGCCAGCGATCGCTGCCTCTTTATCCGCAAACAGCTGTTTCCACAAGGAAGGATGCAGGGTGCCCGAGCACATCCTGTGAGTGAGAGTGTGTGTGTGTGTGTGTGTGTGTGTGTGTGTGTGTGTGTGTGTGTGTGTGTGTGTGTGTGTGCGAGACAGTGTATATGTGCGTGTCAGCAGCTTTCTCCCAGGGCAGCTCTGCAGGCAGATGTGCTGCATACGGCGCTCTCGTGCTGGGAATGTAACTCCGCCCCCAGTCTGCTGCTGGGGTGCGGCCTCGCCCACACTGGCCGTCTGTACCGCACACCCCCGCCGGTGGGGCTGGTGGAAAAACCCGAGTGCAAGAGGCGGATCATGCTGGACTGGTGCACCCTGGGTAACCCGGGGGGACTCAGGATGTGGTCTTCCAGCTCGGATGGGTTAGCGGGAACACTGTGGCGACAAACCCGTGCAAATCAAAGCGCCTGCTTGTCACACGCCATGCAATCAATCAATCAGTCTCCTCCTCAATCCATCACACGTCACGCCTCTGTCGGTTCTGAGCTGCCGTTAGCTCCAGGACGCGTGTCCGGAGAGGAGCAGCCCGAAAGGAGGCTCATCCTTCAGTCAGCTTCCCCACACACAGCAGTGCGGCATGCCGAGTCCTAAAGCCTGAACCCTGCAGAGGCCGGCCAAAGCCACACCTCGCATACTGCTTATAGTGGTGACAGGCCTTAACAACTCAGATTACTCTATAATGAGGAATTTTGAAAGGCAGATACTTTAAGTATTTTAACATTTAAGGATGCCACTTCCAATATTTGTCTTTAGCTAAAGATAAATATTGTCTTTAGTTAAAAAAAATAACACTGAGAATTGATTCAGAGCCACTTAATGTTTGCTGCCAATTACTCCCAATACTAATAGCTAGGGCTATGCTAAAAGTGGACGACCTGTGTTTGGGCACACCACGTGAGTGGATCAGGCGTTTAGCTAATGTTAGAGCCAATATGTATATATTTTTTCCTCCAATGCAGATTTATTTGAGGAAAGAAGGAAGGGGATTAACCCCAGCTGAAAGCAGTATAACAGAGGACCCGGCTGAATGCTATTGCGCTCTGTCTGCCCCAGCAGTGACGCCCACGACAGTGTGTTCTGCGGCAGCTTATGTCAGGAGGGCGGTGTGATTGGGTGCTGAACGTGGGGGCCGCCGCCTACATGGCCAGACGCGGAGATCCTCTCCACGGCGGACGGCTGGGACAGCGGCAGGTCCAGCGGGGCGTCCGGCGTGCCGGGGCAGGAGGTCGGCGTCAGGGACTCGTCCAGCCAGCTGGCCTCCGTCAGAGGGGTGATGGTCCCATCGCGGCTCTCCTCCGCCATCTTCAGCTCCATGTCGATCCAGTCCAGCAGGTCCCGCCCCTCCCCCTTCCCGCCGTCCAGGTGCGTGTCGGGCGCCACCTGCCCCCTGTCGGCCGCCGCCACCGGCTCCTCGTGCACCTCCGGCAGGGCCGCCGCCTCCCTGGCCGGCTCCGGCCTCCTCTCCGGCTCGCTGAAGCTCATGGCCAGCAGCTTGTCCAGGGCCTCGTCCAGAGACGGCTCCACTGCCGCGGGAGCAGCAGTAGGTACTGATTGGTCCTCCTTCGGTGGGGGACTGTACGTACGGGAACCAATGAGAGGTGGCAGAACGGGTGTTTTTGCAGCAGAGACAGGCAGCGGATCGCCAGGCTTAACCGAGATGGTGGGCGGAGTGGGAGACATCCGAACGGAGACAGGGGGTGGAGTGGGAGACTTAGCGGTGGCAGACACTGGGGGTGGTGTGGGGGACTTGGTAGAGACAGGCGGGGTGGGAGACTTAGGAGAGACAGGGGAAGGAGTGGAGGATTTGGTAGCAGAGACAGGAGGGGGTGTAGGGGGCTTGGTGGTGGAGGCAGGGGGTGGAGTTGGGGTCTTGGTGGAGACGGGAGGAGTGTGGGGCTTTTCGTCTGATACAGGCGAGGGGCTGGGGTCTTTAGCTGCTGTTAGAGCCGGAGGACTGACGGCATCTGGGGTAGAGGGAGCAGGGCTACCGGAGGCCTCAGTAACAGGGGTCAGAGTGGTGCTGGGGGCTGCTGGAGGGTCAGTGCCGGTGGGGGCTAGCGTGGGACCGCCCACCTTTGGGGGACTGGGGGCGGGGGCCACAGTGTGGGAGAGGACTACCAGAGACTCCACGCGGGAGCTCAGCATGGAGGCGGAAACGTCAATGACTGCGTCCGGGGCCAGGTCTTCCGCCGCGGGGAGCGGCGCGAGGGGCTTGGGGGCCTGGGTGCTCTGAGGGGCGGCGGGGGGTGTGACCGGGTCAGAGCTGGGGACGGCGGCGGGGCCGGGGGCGCTGGGTTTAGCGGCCGTGCCTCCCTCCCCGGCCTCCTCCTCAATGTGCAGGAGCTCCAGCGAGACGGGGGAGAGGGGGAGAGGGGAGTCACAGGAGGGCTGAGGGGGGGCACTGGGGGTGGGGCCGGGGGCGGGGCCAGCCGGCGCTCCCTGATCGAGCAGGGGCTCGGAATTGAGAGATCCCAAAGAACTGGGCTGGAGGACAGGCAGGGAGAAAAGGAAAGGAAAGGACAGGAAAGGAAACACAAAGAGGACACATTAACAAGGAAAAAAGGAACAGAAAGTACATAGAAGCCTACTGAAAGAAGAGAAAATAAGCAGTTTCTTGCTAGATTTTGGTCCTTTTCTTCAGCACCTTCAAGTCAAGTTTCCCAACATAGTTCTACTACGAGCACCACTAGCAAAGAATTACACTCCCACAGGTCAGCTACGAACAACTGCTGTGCAGTGTTCAGGGTCAACAATGACAAACCATTCTGCCCAGATTTATGTCTCTGTTGAGTATTACCCTTTACCAGCTACCTTTTGTACAAGTAAGTGAACAACCAGTGTGGAGACACCACACTGTCAACCAAGCAACCCCATTCCAGTCCTGGAGGCTTCTGCAATCCAGCGGATCAGCCTTTCTAACAAGATCTATTCAAGGGCAACACACACAAATCTATGCTGTGGTAAGTTTTAATGAGATTGTATAAGTCTTTATGTATCTATCATACACGGTAACAACAATAAGGGCAAATGCATGGAGTCATCAAATGATAAAAACTACCACTGCACAAAACTAACTCTGGTGTTTTGTTTTTCTTCAAGACCCACAACGCATGCTTACCTCTAGCCAGTCTTAAAGGGTTAACATCCTGTACGTGTATCTGGCCAGCTAGACATCTGTGGTTGTCTGAATGCGGTTAGCTAGCCAGCGAGACATAATTAATAAGATACCCATCAAAAGTGGTTCCCACTTCCGCATTTGTGTTTCATATTTAGAATGTAACTCACTCTAATATCTTTTTCTTATCTTTATCTTTTTCTTATCATTTGGCATATGTGCTTGTCCAAAGAAACTAAACACTCATACAATCTTACAATATGAATCTAATATTCCTAGCCAGCTGTCTGCTAACAAGCTAGCCCATTGTATACTACACACCACAACTGGAGTGTTATGTTTGTAACAATGTTATATGTTATATAAACTGTACACATGGAATGGTTTTGATTTTTAAAATTATGTGTCAAATGATCCAGTATGAAAGTGCACTGCGTTTTGTTTTTGGACTAGGATGCACTGTTGCTTGGAAATCTGCAGAGCTACAAGCCCTTAACTGCATTTTTATTGTTAAATGTCAAAACTAAATCTCTTCAAAAGCTGAAGACACCCGAGGAAGCATGCGGGTTGATCTGCCACTTCCTGAGAAATCACTGCCTCTAGATGCTGAGGAGAAAAGGACTTTGCCTTTTATACGAATTTAGCCTGAATCCCTCTGATAACAAACACAACATACACGCCGGTATGTTTTTTCGTAATGTGTAAACATGCAAAATGCACTCGTGGACAACTGCAGCGTTTGAAAACAGCGAGGCGTTCCTTTCTCCCCACTGCGTGCCCAAGCCCTGAGGGCCACCCCGCTTAAATTTACAGAACCTGCTGACATCATCTCTATTCGTCAGAATTTTGGGGGAGGTTCAACTCTGGAGCTCGCCTGGCCCTGGAACTCTCTCTGAAGTACCTCAGCACATCATACGCAGTGAATCAGATGATGAATTTGGGCCCATTCCCTTTTAACACCAAACGAATATGACACTTTAAAACGCAGCGTGGCAGGAGAGGTTTGGGCCAACGCGTCCTCCCACACAGACCGCGCTGTCCCCCGCCCCCCCCTCGCCCTCCCCCCTCCCTCACACACACTCACATTGCTCTGCACCTTAAAGTCCGACAGGGAGGCCATGAGCTCATCCAGCTCGCGTGTGGCGGAGGAGGCGGAGATTCGGGCCTGCTGCTGGGCCGCTGTTTCCAGTTGGCCGTCCGTCATCTCGCTCTGGGCCACTGAAGGGGTGGGGCTGGAACACACAATTACGAGCGGCCTGTCAAACACGGCCGATTACTCAGCTACAACATTAGCTCACAAGCTGATAGCCTGCCAGCGGAGCGCGGCACACGCGATCGGATCAGCCCGTTCAAAAGTTTCTCAGAAAATCGAATGCGACGGAAAGCTTATGCTTACGTAGACTTGACTGTTGCTCAAATGAACCTGAGGATTAAAAGCAACACAGCCTTCCTATTGTGAGGCATCGAATACAGATGAAAAATAAGAACGTTTTCTGAAACATTGATCTGTTTGTTACCAGTTCCTACGCAACTCATCACACTGAGATTCACTTCTAATAGGGGTCAACACCATTACACGTTAACCAATCAGAGAGAAGGGGCGGGGCTTACGTGGGGCTGGGCACAGAGCTCTCCAGCTCATTCAGCAGGCTCTCCACGCTGGGCCGCACGTCCTCAATTCCGCGGCCCCCGTTGCGTTTGGGCTTCTCCTTTGTGGGAGGGGGCACCTTGGCCGGGGCGGAGCCGCCATTCTCCTGCACGTAGTGGGTGACGCTGGAGGAGGGCAGGGGGGGCGCCGCCTCCTCTGCGGGGCAGAGAGCAGAGGGAGGCCGTTCATAAAGCACCACAACATCACACACACACACATACCAATGGACTGCAATGGACAACATAAGAGCACTAGGTTACCTGACAAACCGGAAAATTCCAACCTGGTGACTCTGGCAAGATCAGTTAAACTGTAGAATTCTAAGTGTCAGTTGGTGAATCTGGCAAATTAAATGAAAATGTAACATTCTAAAAGTGGCAGTTGGAGCTGCCAGGAAGATTAATCAAACTGTCATCTGTTTGTAGAATGTAAACTGTAACTACATTCTAAAGGAGTCAACTGACTGATGTGTTTCAGTGAAGACCTGTCTGTGTGTATGAGCTAGATCAATAAAAACCATCCGATTTATCCTTCTGAAATAGCTTATGGGGAATTTTGTTCACTGTAATTGAGATTGAGCCTCAACACGTTCACCTGCAGACTCATCCTCTATCATCACTTAAGATCCCCCTGGCAGAAGAGTGGAATTATGGGAGAGATGTGAGGGTATCCCCTGCATAACCCCCCTGGCAGACCCCCCCCGTCTCCCCGCTCCCGTACCTGTGGTGGGGAAGGAGGGCGTGTTGTGCTGCACGGCATTGAGCTCCAGGAGCAGACGGTCCAGTTCTGAGAGGTTACTGCCCAGGGAGGAGCTCATGGCGGCTGCAGAGGAGTCGCTGGTCTTATGCTTGTTAGGAAAACTGGGGGGGAGGAGTGAGACAGAGAGAAAGCTGAGTGTACACACACACACACGCGCGCGCGCACACGCACACACACACACGCGGATACACATGCACACATACGCACACACACGCACACACCATAACCAGCCCCATTTTACCAGCCATTGATTATACTATGATAAGGGCCCACTAATGGGCAGTGATACACAGCAGCACTAAAGAAGGGGGAGGGGGGTGGGTTTTTTATCTTAATGAGCGCCAAGAGCAGTGAAAGAGCTACAGCAGCCCTGGCACTCAGAAACGCTAACAAGATTGTTCTGCTATACTTAGGATTTTTTAAGATTATTAGCGGCACTCCTGGGCCACCTTCAGAGGCATTCTTTCTCACAGAGGCAGATTGCTCACACAGGAAGACAGACGGCAGCCAGTCGGTGGCACTTGTTTGCTGTTAGAGGTTGAGCAGGACCCCTGTCCCGTACCTGTAGACGTGGTCCTCTTCACTGTGGGATGGAGGGGGGCTGCTGCTGTCCCGAGACCATGAACTCTTCTGGGCTGACCCAAAGGACTGGGGGGGGTATTATAGTATCAGTCAATTGAATTTTTCAATCAGTGATGAACTGGTCTAATCAGTATTGGCATTGTATCAATTTGATCCTCCTCCCCAAAAAGCTGGCGGGAGAGTTGTGCTTTTCACCTGCTGGGAAGAGTGGTGCGAGGGGGGGTCAATCACGGTCCCGTTCAGGGCTTCGGCAGAGGGGGAGGGGGCACCGGGGGCGGGACCGAGACCTCCTGGTAGGTGTGCCCGCCCGTGGGGTAAGAGTACGGCGTTTCCTCGGGCAGGAACACCGGGCGCTTCGAGATGTGGGAGGTGGTGGACTCCAAGTCCGCCAGGAGAGCGTCTGAAGAAAGGATAAACAGAGCGAGAGAGAGAGAGGGAGAGAGAGAGAGAGAGAGGGAGAGGGAGAGAGGTTTCAGTAGTTATAAACCGGCTAAAACTCAGACAAGCAAAAGACCAAAAAATATTGCATAATCAGGATTCATCAGACATTTCCCTGTTACACAAGACACTAGTGCCTACGCAAGCGTCTACAGCGGGCTGTGGATGATGCTGCCTCCAAATCCAATAAAGCAAGCTTGGGTAACTGCTGACAGTTTGCTCTCCTTAATCTTCCTAAAGGAGTAGGCCTATAGCTTATTACTGTACTGGAGGATCTAGCTTATTCGATACACGAGGTTTACAGGATTCAAGAGCAGTCAGACAAATATCAAACAACATTACCTCCCAACGTTGACCAGTGTCCTAAGTGCTAGCTCAAAGCAAAGCTGAATACAAATCAGAACAGAATGCAACTTTCTTCAGTTTAGACACACCCACTTCTGCTATTTCCTGCTGTGCTTGGATCTGATACTGATATTTGCCTTGAGCAACGTCTGCTAGCAAAGTGATAAACTGTCATCTGACCACAAGCGGACAACATCATCACCCGATGTTTCCCTGGAATGCCCACAGTGTTCCTTGAAGAATGTGATCTGAAGATGAAGATAATATTTGAAGGCAACGGGGAGAGAAGGAGCCTCCGGACGGCTCTGTAACACTGTTCCAGAGCGGGTGTTTAAATGAGTGCGAGTGTCTGAATGCAGACAATGCCTGGATGAGTGAGTCAGGCTGCCATTCCAAGCCCCCACTCTTAGCCTCGCCACTCCAAAAAAGGCCAGCTCTCTACGGCACACACACACCGCACAGGACCTGCTGTTAGTCAATGTCATTATCACCACAGACACACACACGCACGCGCGCGCACGCACGCACGCACACACTACTGCACAAAGTCATAAAGAGACACAAACACAGAGGTCTCTACAAAGTCACAGTGAGACACACACACACACACACACAACTGCACAAAGTTATAATCACACACACACAGAACTTGGCAAACTTACAGTCTAACACACACACACACACACACGCACGCACGCACACACACAGAAACTGCACAAAGTCACAATCTCACACACGTGCACACACACACACACACACACAGACGACTGCAAAGTCACAATCGCGCGCACACACACACGCACACGCACACACACACGCACACACGCACACACACTCAGTGAGAGACAATCATACAGCTATGACAATAGCTGTATGATACAAGCTGACAATTAAACACACATGCATCCAACAAACACACACAAACACTTTCAACACACACGCCCATGAACACAGGCACACACACACACACACACACACACACACACACACACACACACACACACACACACACACACACATGCACACACGCACACACACTCAGTGAGAGACAATCATACAGCTATGACAATAGCTGTATGATACAAGCTGACAATTAAACACACATGCATCCAACAAACACACACAAACACTTTCAACACACACGCCCATGAACACAGGCACACACACACACACACACACACACACACACACACACACACACACACACACACACACACACACACACACACACACACATGCACACACGCACACACACTCAGTGAGAGACAATCATACAGCTATGACAATAGCTGTATGATACAAGCTGACAATTAAACACACATGCATCCAACAAACACACACAAACACTTTCAACACACACGCCCATGAACACAGGCACACACACACACACACACACACACACACACACACACACACACACACACACACACACACACACACACACACACACACACACACACACACACACACACACACACACACACACACACACACACACACACACACACACACGGCAGTCATTTACATCATCTCCAAGGATATCTGAACTGAAATGAACCGCAGAAAAACAGTTACTGTGGAACAGCACAAGCCTCTGTGGTGACGCTAAAAAGCTCCCAGCTGATGAAAACAGGTGGCCTTTGTGGACGCGTGGGCATTGCTCAAACCTCTCCCGAGAGACGGACGGACGGACAGACAAACAGACACTCAGAGTGCAGCTGGCCCGCAGTCCAGGAGTGGTGTGTGGGAGCGCTGGAACGCCAGAACAAAATAAGCGCTTACCTCACTCCACCAAGCCCCAGTCAATAATAGCCTGGAGACGCTCACCCGCACACAGAGAGGGGGCTTTCACACGGCCGCTACGTGGGTGGCGGAGGGTTTTCGATAAGCCCTGCCTTATGTAACCGAATTGTTCCAAATTTGCGCCGTTCTGTTCGTGCTCTCTCAGCTGGAGAGCGCATCTAATTCAAACATTTACACTGCTCTGCACCTTGCCGTGCCAAGTGGTTTAGAAATAAAACAAAAATCAAAGCACAATGAGGTTCTGAAAGTGAAGCTAATGAACCTGAGGTGAAAAAAGTCCGGAAACCCAGCAGGCCTGGGGCTCCCGAAACTCGCGTCCCAGGGAATGACTGGGACAGAGGACAGGAGGGTGATGGGAAGGACAGGAAGATCACACCCCAGTCACACAGTAGCAGCGATTCTCTAATCCTCACAAGCAGCGGCTCCGACAGCAGGACGGCACAGTGGGGGGCAGGAGGGTTGTTACCACGAGGCTAAGGGTCGCCCTCTGCCGGACTCCTGATTTTTTCCATTTCAGCCAAGACAGAGACGGTACTCACGGTGTTAGACACGAAGCGTCCGGAACCTGAGGGCGAGCGTGCGTGTGTGTGTGTGTGCGCGCGGACGGAGAGACCGAGAGAGGTGGCCTCCAGGATGGAAAGCCCATATCTGAGCGGTGTGCTCACCGAGGGAGTGGTGTGGGAGGGACACCAGACACGCTTTCTCTGGGCTCTCTCGCGCTCGCGCGCTCTCTCTCTCTCTCTCTCTCTCTCTCTCCCTGAAAAAACTTTCGAAGTTCACTTACACTCAGCTGCATTCCTTTAGAATCAACGTTTACTCGTCTGATAATAATTACTCTCATTCAAGTCATACAAGTCATTACATTTCATTACATTACTGGCATTTAGCAGACACTCTTATCCAGAGTGACTTACATCAGTTACATTTTTTCCCCCCCAGTGTTATCCATTTATACAGCTGGATATTTACTGAGGCAATTCTGGGTTAAGCATCCCAAGGGTACAGCAGCAGTGTGCCAGTGCCTTTCGGTTACAAGTCCTGCTCCTTAACCACTATGCTACACTGCTGCCAAAAAAAGAGCTGAAGTCACCTCTATTCATTCTTCTTCTGTACAACACAAACCCTGGCCTCTCGCTTACAGCTGCAGATACGATCACTACTATCACTGCGATCGGGTGCATGACACACAGATAGAGCCATGTGCCTGTCTCCAGATCGGTAAACTAAAGAAGCTTTCAAAACTTCAAAAAACAAAAAAAACCCTCTAACCTCTGATAATGCTTAAATCCACAACAGCCACCTTGTTCTACAGTAGGTGTGCAGCAATAAAAGTTTATCCTTTAACAGAACAAGAGAGGACTGTGGGAAGTGAGCAAAACATCCATTCCCAGAAGCAAGAGAGTAAATAAATAAAAAATAAAGAGCTGGAGAACGCTGGATACAGGCTTCCCAGAAACGTACCTCTTTCCTTTTCGTCTCTGCCCACATACTGGTCTTTATTACCCAGCCTGAGAAAAAACAGATCAGGTCAGATTGTTGAGATTATGCTCACCATGGAAGAGAGCAGGGCCCCTTCTTACAAGCCCCCCTGAACATCTGATTTCCTTATCTGTGCAGCATTGTGGAACACGCCCGACAAAAGAGCACAGTGTTCACGCGATTCCCGGGATGAGCCCAGCTGCCGGCACTCCGGTGCGGGCTTTCCTCAGCCGGTAAGGGGGACAGGGGGACCACATGGCACAGGGAATCTATTTAAGGCTTTAAACTCCACAACTAAGTCTGTGCAAACCTGCTCAAAATAAAACCCAGCCCGCTCAAAATAACCCGCACCTGGTGCTGACACGTTTAACAAGGTCCCATAAACCCATGAGAACCGGACCTTCGGCCATCCTATACAGAATCCGATACAGGCCGCCTGCATGGGTTCCCATCAAAACAGTCCACTTCTCCAGTCAAAAATGCACGATCTGTAATTTTGTTTACTGCGACTTGGGTTTTTTTTGGAGGGGGGGCATTTTTTTTCTTTTTACAACTGTTGACCTCCAGCAGAGGCTAGCTGGTCGCATTCCCAGCAATAATCATTACAAATAAACCTCAGTTTTTGGAGGGATTTAAAAGCACAGGCATTTTATTTTGTTGTAGCTGGGGAAAAGGAGTGTAGCTGTTTCGTTTCACAGAGAGGTGAGGCCGATTCAGTGTTGCAGGTGTGACTGGGAGGGCGGGGCAACGGGCGGGGTCAGTGGGCTGAGAGGTTTTGTGTGAGCCGCTTCTCAGTCTGTTGGGGGCACAGCACGGTACAGTCGGTGGGACAACAAGGCCCCCCCTCCCACAACCTTGGTTCAAGCTGAACTGGCACCAATTCCTGTGGTACAACAGCAAACACTGGACTCTTGTGTAAACGGTGACAAAACCGGCTGCATTCCTGGTGATCTCAACCTTCACCGATGGTGCAAGAGCTAGGATCCCAGGGCTGTGGAAGGCATGCCTCTGCCTGGAACAGGGCAAGCCCTGACAAATTCCCCTGCAAAGAAGGGAGAGATTGCACAGCTTCTCCCTCCGGCCACTGCGCTGTACAGTGGACACCGTGGGAAACCGTGAGAAACACGCTAAAGCACTGCTATGGAGAAATATTAGAAATTCATATTCTATGATATCTACAGAATTGTGTTCTGGAAGCCTTTGTCCCTACCCTGGTCCAGTCAGCTGTACTTAGCGCGCTCATTCTTTTAATAAAAATGACAACAAGCACAAACAGCGCGTAAGTGATCAGAGAGATGTCCATGGAGAAAGCAGCTTTTGGGCCACAGGGTTTCACACTTCCCCACTCGCCCTGAGGAAAAGCGCTGGCTGGTAACAAGGTTCGCCTGCATCTTCACTTGCAGCCCGAGGATTAACTTCTAGGCTTTCAGGATGCAAAGGAGTTTTCCACTGCGCATGTAAGCGCTTGACACAAAGCACAAAACATGCTTTTTTTTTTTTTTCCCGAGCTCTCCATTAAAACACACTGGGTCAGCACTACCGTTTATGAATACCAAGCAGACGGAGCACGGTTCAAGTCAAACACAGTATCTTTCCGCTGACCTTTAGAAAAGGCAAATAAAGCCAAGGTGCTGGAGTTGCCCTGCTGTAGAGTCCTAGCACACCGACGCTCAGAGCAATAGAGCGAGAGCACCAAACGCCATCTCGCGCCTCCGTTAACTGGCAGACAGCGCTGCTCCACTTTCCAGCCGCAGCTCGTCGGCGGAGCCCCGCTGTTCTCGCTTCCCTCGGTCGCTCCCTCCCTCCCGCCCCACCTTCCTCGAGAGCCCGGCCCGCTGGCAGGAAACTGGGTCGCTCGGGTATCCGTGGAGACTTCGGAGCTGATCAAATTAACACAGCGCGCGTTTTAATTACACATCCAGGAGGGCCATGTGGGATTCGTTACAGGCCCGGGCCGAGCCAGAACGGAGCGCCCTGGTGGTGGCGGTGGTGGGGGTGTGGGCCTTTGAAGTGAGGTTCTGATGAGTCCTGCTGGCTGCGTGGCTTTGCTCCGTTTCCTTGCGGGGGGTGGGCAGGCAGCAGGGATGCGCAGAGCATAAACTTCAAGGAAGGGGCGGGGGGGTGCTCCTCCTTCTAATCAGGGCCCTGGATGGAGGCCAAGCCATCTCCTTTCTCAGCCTGCTCAAAGCATTCGGGGTCAGGCCTGACTCGCTCTCCCTCGTCTCCTCCCTTCACTCTCTCTGGCTCAGAAACACCCGGCATACCTCCTTTTCATTACCGTTTCCTTTCTTTGATGCGTTTGATCCCCCCTCCCCGTCCGTTTATCCCCTGTGCCATCCTCTCTTTCTCCCTTCCAAACCCTCCGCTTTCTCCCTCTGCCTCACATTCGGCAGGGTACTGAAGAGCAGCAAGTGACTGAGGACAGCACTGATTCAGGGGAAACGACACGCTGGCCCTGGAGAAGGAATGCTTGCCTTCCGGACATTATCTCTGACCAACATTTTTTTTATTGTAGGAAAAGGGGGGGAAAAAAGGAAAAACTAAAACAAAACAAAAACAAAAAGCACCATTACTCCAGACAGGATATCCTGCCAGTAAAACTTCACTTCCTGTGCTGGCCATTTCACATTTCCTGTGGTCTATGCCAGTGCTGCCAGGGCCCTCGTACACATACAGCACACACCTCTCAGGAGGGACATTTTGCAGAAACATTCCACCATAATCTGCAAAAACAGATTAACTGTTCCATATACACAGGCAAAGGGCAAACATGAAGGCTCACAATCCACGGCATTAAATCCATGCTCCTGTGTGTGTTTATGAGTGTGTGTGTGTGTGTGTGTCCTCCCTAACAGTAGCAACAATAGAGACCTTTATGCTGCCGTCTCCAGTTGCATAACTGAGATCAACACTCATTAAAGCAGGCTGAGGCATGGGAGGGCCATCTTGGACACTTATTTCACCAGACTGTCTGGCGGCTGCTCTGCTGTGAAAAATCCTGAAGGGGGCAGCGTTGAGGTATTTAAGAGGGCAGGAGTGAGCTAAAGGGGAGGGGCGGAGGGTCCTGAGGCGGCTCTCGGAGTGGAGGGGTTTCTAGCTGAAAGTGGTGGTGGTGGAGGGGTGGGGGTGAAGTTTAAGCATTAAGAATTGAGAATGCAAACAAGTCCAGCGAGCCAAATTCTAGGCTCCAGCAATGCCCTCTCTTAACTTCAGAGAGGGGAGCAATGGCACCTTCTAGGGGGGAGAGAAGTCCAGTCTTGTTCAGGGGATATCCAGACCGCCTCTAAGAATGCGTGGTATTCTTACTTCTGTAACGTGGAGAAGCTCTTGCAAGGCGATTAGCATTACTGTACTGGCTGAAATGAGCCGTATAATGGTCACAGCCACAGTCTTACTGATGTCTCGTGCTGGAGGGTACCACCCTTGAAAACAAGTTGAAGGATTAACAGGAAAAAAAAAAACACATGACTGTGAAACGTGATGGTATTTAATTTAAAAAATCCACACTGCTCCACTTTCTGAAGTGACTCCTCCATCTCCTCCTTAATGTTCACGCACATTCTTGACCTATCTGTGCATCTCGCCCCTCTCCCTCTGTCTCCCTATCTGATGGGAGGGTAGGTGAGCAGGGAATTCCTGACATGCCATCGCCTGCCTCAGGAGTGTATTTGTGCGTTTGTGTGTGTGTGTGTGTGTGTGTGTGTGTGTGTGTGTGTGTAGTGGGGAGGGGGGAGGTGGGTTGACAGAGGCAGGAGAGAGAACGCCACAGAGACAGAGAGAGAGAGACAGAGGGATAGGTGAGTTAGCAAGTTAGCTTAGAAAAGTTCAGCCAATAGTGCGCAAGCACCTAACTGTGCCAGACCAACCCGGCGATCCCAGACCACCTCAGATGGTGGCCTAGCATGAGACCAGTTCAGCACATCTGAACATCTGTGGGCCCTCACTTTTACACTTGGACTGTAAACTGGACCGAGGCAGATCAGACCAGCATTTGCAAATAGGACAGGCCCTTTAATGAAGTCTCTAGGATGATACAGTTGGCATCACCGCCATAATCTGCTCTTGCCCCTAATAAGGAGAATAACCAGTGTGGAACAACAAGTTACAGTGAAGGCTGAATTCATAGAGATGTGGCTGCTGGGTATGGCTGCCAGATCAATTTAATGTTGACTTCTTTCAGTTGTGCACTTTAATGAAGCCAATGTCCACTGGTACGTAGAGGTAGCTAAAGGCACAGTAAACTTGCAAAGGACAAAAGTACGCAGGGGATGTGTTTTTCAAATTTCATACGTATACATTTGTCTAATTACAAAGCCTTTGGCAGCTAAAGCACAGCCTTCCATGACAGATGCTGTTCACAAGAGGAAATATGATGCAGAAATGTCTGTGATATTCCTAGAAATATTTAACATGTTGCCCCAGGAATGGGTCATCATACTGAAAAGCTCTAGATCCGATTTAACAACTAAGAACACAGGCCCATTTAGAATTCATTTCATGGTTTCATAACCTACTTCAGGCTGTCTAACCCTCAAAACACACTGCTCAACCCCCTGTCTTTCTCTGTACATTGCAGCTAACTGCATTGTCACTCAATTGTTAAAAAATGTTCTTGATCTTAATCGCATAAATACAGACTCCAAATGCTCAGCAGAACTGTAAATCAAGTCTAGACTTTGAACACTGAGCTTGTTTGTGTCTTACTGTGAGGAATTTTAATTTATATCCATTATGGCTGCATGCTAGCCTCCTACTAATAAGAAGCTTCACAGTGTATTGTAGGGGCTGGAGAGAGACAAGAACAAAGCAGGACAGACAACACTGGGAATCTATATTTTTGGTAATGTCAACATTTCCATAAAAAATACATGACCGTACACAACCACCTGTAAATGGTTTGAAAGCTCAAATGGAGATTATGGGGGGAAAAAACACTTATTGCAGGGAGTTCTAATTCAATGCCGACCCATCCACAAGAGAGGAGGAATGTCTGGAATTGACATCAAATTAAACCAATTCCTTGCTTTTTTTCTGGCTCACCTAATAAACTATAACCTATAAATACACACACACACACACAAACACACACACATATACACACACATATACATTTTTTTTTTGTGAACAAAATTAGCCTTTTTTGTAAAGGGCAAAACTAGTGGCCCTACCTCAGGCCACATTTGTAGCCTGCTGAAGCTGCCAAAATTAGCCGCTTTTAAAAATGACGCGACCTGAAAAGCTACCGACTCGGGGGGTCTATATATACCCGCAGTCTGCCTCAGGACAGCCTGCTGGTAGGAGGGAACGCTCTACGCTTCGGCGCGGGGCTGCAGTTGGAGGCTCAGGCCTGCTGGACTCTCTCTGCCTCAGTGCACCTCCAGCTGCTGTTCAAGAAACCCACTGCACACAGGGGTGTCAGCCTGTCTCTGTGTCCCAAACTGGGGACTCGCACCCGTTTCACTGTCGCGTGAGGAGCTGATCCCCAGGTCTGAAAATCACAGGGCACCGCTGACGTGTTTGGTTCATCCATGCTTAAGCTCCAAACCCATCCATTCCGAGATGTCTCTCTGCAGTGACTGAGAAACAAACACTCAGTAGAGTATGTGGCAGCAATGGTTTGGACTGATCTCTGATTGGTCATTGGATTTCCTCCGGGGCCAAAGGTGGGCTGGCCATGTGCTGCAGTGAGCACAGATTGCTGTATATACATATGCGCGAGTAAGCTACATACACAAAGGTTTTCTGGACAGATGATATGGTGAAACGCAGGCCGGTTAACCTGCTACAATTATTATTCTTGAATTAAAGGTTCTGGTAGGGAGGCCAACATTAATGTTGTGTTTATGTTGCAGCAGATAACAGCACTGGTCAGCTGGCTGAACAAATTTCAGATGCAAAATTAATTCTGTGGGTGGGGAGCCAATGATACGTGAAGTACAGTCGATCAATACGTCTGAATAACTGATGCTGAAAACAGATCGTCGATACTTCCCCCGCTCACGGAGCCACGCGCACGCGCACACACCCACACGCTGAACACAGACACACACGCATGTGCGCACAGGTTCAAAGCTCTAAGCAGACCTGAGGTTTCGTCCACCGTGTTACGCCGTGACGTTATCGTTACTGACATCCAGAAGGTTCATGTCTGCCTGGCTGAGCTTTACATGTAACGAGCGAGATTCGGTGACAGGCCACTGAGGCCCAGGAAGGCCTGTTTATAGCTGGGGGGGCAGAGAGCAGCACTGGCCAGCACCCCAGTGCCTGTAACCCTATCCCCCCACCCTGGACATGGTATTTATACCAGCGGAGAGGGGCAGAGGGACAGAGGGACAGCGGAGAGGGACACGCATGGAGGAGTGGGGGAAAGACAGCACGGAGCAGGGCACGAGAAAGAGAAGAAACCTAGGAGGAGGCGAATGAGGTGAACCGGAGCGAGGGAGAGAGGGAGATGGGGTGAATGAGAGAAACTGCAGTAAACCGCAGGCAGAGGGAGGGAGACAGCGGGGGGGACCACGGATGGGTGGGTTTCCAGAGGTTCAAAATAAATCCCACTAAAAATACCCAAGCGACCCCATATCAGATAGATGACACTCCCCTGTGCGGATGGCTCGACCCAAAATAAGAGCAATTCCCCGCAGCCCCGTAAATCAACCTGACACGGGAGAGATCAGGATCCACCCTTAAAACACTCACATAACATGTTTTCAATCCCTCTCGCTCTCCCTCTCCCCGTCCCGCTCCTCGAACCCCCGAACGCTGCGAGAGGATGATGGAGCCGTGTCCGGAGCGGCAGCCGAGGGGTTAATCCGTGAAGGTCGTCCAGGTCACTCCGCAAACTGCTGCTCAGGGTGGCAGCACAGCATGTGACCACATTCGAACTGGGGGACGGAATTTCTGAGGTAAGGGGTTTGTTCTGTGAATGTCCCTGTAAAGTAGGACTGACCAGGGCCAGTATTTTGGAATACAGTATCTGGTTCTTCCACCATTCCTCCCCATACAGTATTAGCAGCCATACCACCCTGTCCCCCTTCCCATGCTCAAAAGCTAAAGCTAAATGGGACAGGCCTTGCATAACACTTGGATTGGAGACTTCCTGCACGGCACTCTTCCCAACACACCAAGCAAGTCCAGGGCTTCAGTACAGTGATGGGGACACTGCCTCGGGAGGTGCTGTCCAGATGACAGTTTAAACCAAGTTCCTGATCCCACAGCACTTATGATGAAATTACCTGATTGGCTACAAACTCCTCTTCACTCACTACCCACGTACCTCCTCCACATGACTGCGGAGGAGAAGCTGTGCTCTGAGCCCACCCTCCTGGTTAAACAAAGGTTAAATGAATAAATACAGACTGATATCTGGTCAGAGCTAGCATTTCACAGATACCATTAAAATTCAAAAATGCATTCGGGATACTGACATACCAAACAAGAGGGGAGAAAAAAAGCATCAGATGTCAAAAAATTGTGTGTGTGGGGTGGTGGGGGGGCTGAAATCAGTCACCCAGAAGTCAGCCCGTTTCAGCATTTCAGTGAGACTAAGTGCCGGGGTACCTTGGTCTCGCTTCCCTTTGGTGTGGCAGTATACACATGCCTGCTTCCAGGACTGAATAACCCCATCTTACTCTCTCTCTCTCTCTGAAGCTGCAACCCCACCCCTAAGCCTCATTCATGACATTCATGGAAACCCATGTCCAAACTGCTGGTCTACCGCAAAAATGCTCTGATGGGGAAGGATGAGTTGACTGACACGAGCGATCGATAGGCAACGAGCATTCCTCTGGCCTGGCAATGGCCATAGATTCCCCCGCCACCCCGGCCTCCATACCCGAGAGGACAGGGAGGACAGGGAATGGGCCGCTTCCGAGGACGACCCTAATCCTGTGACCACATCCCACCTGATCCTGGCACGGAATGACCCGCTCCGAGGCCAGCTGCCAAATGTAAAAAAAGGTTACTGCGGTGTAGTGAAACCCATGCCCACATCATCGCCGCTGAGCTCTCAGGTCAGGTGTTAACAGAGGTCCTGGAACTCCCCCTCAGGATTTTTGGCCCATCTTTAGGGCCGGGGGGGGTCCTCTTACCGAACACCTCACCCCCCACCTGTTTGCGCGTGTCATTCTTCGAAGAGGGGCCCTCAGACTCATTGCTTTTCCTGTCTTTGGTCGTCTAATTCCGCAATAATCACTTTAACATCTTCACTTCGGCGCCTTGAAGCATCTCATAATGTCACGAACACGAAGGAGATTGAGACGTAAACAATAAAACGAGATACAGGCATAAACATAATACATATGAAATATGAAAGGGGAGGGTAACAGGACACGGGCATAAACACGGGCGCTCTTGCGACACCCTCAATTATTAGCTCCTATCCTGTCAAATCTGCTCCCCCCCTCGCTGGCACAGTCCATCCCAGGGCATCGCTTTCCCGAAAGACGACGACCAAAGCAAACGCCTCCCCGCCAGGTCGTTAACTGTGGCAGTGAGAAACCAAGATGAACAGAGGTCGAGAGGGAAAATGGCATTAACACCATATCTGAGTGGCTACATTTCTGTTCTCTTGCGCTGGAAGTCGCTCTGGATAAGAGCGCCTGTTAAATTAATGCGCCGTAACGCAATGTAAATGTAATGTAATTTAATATTTCACCAGCTGGTGGAAGTCCCCTTTTTTTTTTTTTTTTTGCACGCTCTAACCCACGCTAGAGCAGGTGACACAGAAACGCCACGGCAGTCTGAGCCTCTGAGGGTTTCACTCCCTGTCACCATGAAAGCAAGGAGGGAATTAAGCCAGCCCCTGACAGCCTGATGGGCCGCGTGGCGGCACTGAACTTCAGCCACTCGCACCGCTCCGCGGCCCCCGGCCTCATTTACATCCCTGTAGCTTGGCTCTCGCCCGACCCTCCCTGGCACGCACACGGGTCCGGTCCCACCCGCACCTCTGCCCGGCTCTTGAGGGGGATACCGCCATCCGATAGGAGGGCCCGGAGGAAGGGGGCGGAGACGGGCGGAGGGGCCAGCCACTGAGGCTGCGCTGAAGGCGAACTCCCCGCCCACGCCTCACCCACACAGCCACGGCCTGAAGCCTGACTCAGCTCAGCGGCTCCAGTGAGTCAAGCCGACAACTGGAAACTCAATGGGCCGTTAGCTTGTAGGGACAAATAAGCGCTGGAACTGGAAAGAATTGGAAATCGTTCAGGGCTGACATGCTAGATCTACCCCGAACGGTCCTGATGGGCCCTCCCACAGAGTCTGAGCAAGAAGAACAAAAATTAAGACTCCAGAACAGGAGGACAGGTTTTTAAAATGTGCTCATGGATGCTCCCTTTCTTTCTTGAACATAAAATGAAAAGAAATGTAGTGGCCATTAATTTACCAGCAGTAATCGTAGCAGAGCGTTAAACTTGGCAATTTTGTTCCAGTTACTTTCTTACAGGAGTCATGAGACCTGTGTACTAAACCACTTTAACTTTCTACTTTGATCTTTCCAGTATCAGGGACCTGAAAAGAGAGTGGGTTGGGAGCCCCTTTCAAGCTAAAGTTAAGCACCCGTGAGAAATTCATTCATTCATTCACAGCACAACTGCTAAGATCAACACTCTCCTGAACGAGTTTTCTCTGGCCCACCGGCAATGCAGAGATTAAATTTATGCTGTGCCATCACATTTTACAAGTCTATAGAACTGAGCTCCCATGAGATACACTCTGCATTGAATCAACTTCAGTATAAAATGAAGAGTACACTACCTAATCATAGACTAGAACCTAACTAGTACAAACTGACACTTTCTGAACATTAGGCTTCAATGAGGACCGTTTCACACCGTGTCATACTCTGATCAGGCTCCTGTCACAGGAAACCTCACCCACTCGCCCCACCGCTCCACTTCTAACTCGGAAGTATCAGAAACCACTGAATGAGCCCACAAACCATTTAGGCAGCAGCATCTCTGTCTGCGCGCTATCAGACTGCAGGGCTGGCTGCAGACAGGGCGAACGCTGGGGACCGCAGATGCAGGGCGGGTCCCGTTAGCGTGCGAACCCTGCGTTCTGAGGGGTCTCGCCGAAGCCAGCCTCCAGGCTGCCCTGCAGCGCTCTTTGAAAACCCTTCCCTTGTGCCTCCCTGCTTAAATAACAGGGAAAGAGGGCCACCGGCTCTCAGAAGATTCTAGCAACGCTACGCCGGCCCGTCGGGAAAACAATCACCACTGTATCCCTGGCCAAGAATCACAGCCAAGGAGAGAGAGGCGTGGGAGTGTGTGTGTGTGTGAGAGAGAGAGAGAGAGAGAGAGAGAAAGGGAAAGAGAGAGAGAGAGAGCCAGGCATACAGGGAAAGCGTAAGTCTGTGTGTGTTAATGTCCTGCTTCCTGCCTTTAATTTGCACTCAAGTGACCCAACACGGTGCTAGGCCTGAGTGAGGACTGCAGCGCCTGGACAGACACACACACACACACACGCCCACACATACGCCCACACACACATGCCCACACACCTCTGATGCAGAGGTCCACTGTCCGCTGTTTCCCGAGGATGTGCTGCAGGGCTGGAGAGGAACCGCGTGTGTTTCGGCATGTGGCTGAGCCATCTCCAGGACGAGCTCCTTACCCCTGCATCTGACTGACTCATTTACGAGTGGGATATTTCCATCCCCCTCTCCCTCCCCCTACCTTTTTTTGTCTCACGACCCCATCACCCCCTCCCCCACTGCCACCGCACCCCACCCCACAGTCCTGTGAGTGGCAGGCTGTGCCCCGCTGGGACGCACCTGCTGGAGGCAGGTCTGGACGGCCCCGCGTCCCGGACACCTGCTATCCCGCTCTCCGCGGTTCCCTCGCGCCCGAGGGGGGCTAAACTTTCACAGACGCAGCACATTCTCCCGCCCCCCTTCCTGAGGCGGGGCGAGGTGCGCCTGCACACACCTGCGTTTGGGGCAGGGACCGGAGCGGTAAGGAGCTGACAGCGAGTAGACAGCCGGCGTTATTGGAATGTATCAAAGGAACAATCTGCCTCATTCTTCTCGGTCCCGGGGCTGGAGGCGCCGAAACGTGGGGCCCCAGAGAGCCCTGTGTCCACCTCGCCCGCCCGGGTGACCGATCCCCCCCCCCTCCCCGCGTGGAGAGGAATGCTGGGACATGGCGGGCCGGCGCGCTGACCCCGCCCACGCCTCACACAGAGGATCCTCACACGGGAGGGATGAAAGGGCCGCATTGTCTGCACCCGACGGGCTGCACGACACGGAGGGGACAATATGCTGCTCGGCTGAGGAACGGGGGGACGGGGGGTGCTGGGGTGCTGGGGGGGCAAGGCTCGCTCTGCAGCGGGGGCCTTCATACCTCGAGGAACCCCCCCACGCCACCCGGATACAAAAACCAGACGCACAGCCAGCTACAGAGGCTTGAGACTCTGATACCACAGCCTGTTTCTGAAACGTCAAGTTCTCCTTTCTGGCACCGCAGTGCCAGCTTGCATATGCAAATGGTTTCCCATGAGACTTCTCATCAGAAGTGTAAAAATACCAAGCGCTTCAAGCCCCTGTGATGCTGTCTCACAGGAAGTCTCCTGCAAAGCCACTGCTGTCAGAGGCCCCAGGACCCCCCCCCCCGGCTGTGCAACAGTGCCCCCCCAGGACAGGGTGTCACACGGGGGGAGGGCCCACGCTGAGGGTCAGCTAGTTCAGCTTCTCCCAGGGTGAAGAATCTCACAGGTCTCTGAGGAATTCGGCAAGTGCGGTGGGGATGGGGTCAGAGACACCACCAGCAAACAGGCCAGACAGAGAAGACGCAGGGGCGAGTCGCACCGTTCCCAAATGCACTGGCACGACAGGACAGAGCGAGACAGAACACGGGCGAGACAGGACAGGGCGAGAGGGGACACGGGGCAAGAGGGGACAAGGGCAGGTCACAGCAATCCCAAACCGTGTTTGTGATTGGCACAACCATCGATCTGTGCTTCCCAGACCATAACCTTCCCTAAAAGCACCCAATCACGCGGCCGTGAATTGGTTCATCATGGAAAATCACTATTTTTTTTAAACTCCACAAAATACCGATGTGAGCCATTGATGCTTTGCTTTTTTTGTTTCATATCTCTCTCTGAACAGCTGGAGCTGGGGCACATCTGTCCCTGTTTTCAATCATGCCGAAAGCATTAGAAAACAATCAGACTGCAGGGCTGTATGTGGCTGAATTTGGCCTTGATCACAGCAGTCAGTGGGTCAGTGGACGGTGGACACAAACAGCACCCTCTACACCCAAAAGAGAACCCACATCTGCCTCTTCTTCTACACTGAAAACCATGCAAACAAGCCTTAAAATGTTTTGGTCAGTTAATTTCCATAAACATATGAAAGTGTTCAAATGTTTTGCACAAATGATTTGCAAAGCTTTTTGCAAAGCCTGATTACATCAATACCTACCCCACACACACACATACACACACACACACACACACACACGTACAATGTTTAACCTCTTCTCTTTCTCATATACTTTTAACAGGAAGTGCACAAGTCGTCTTGGTCTGACGTAAGTCTTACAAATACCACATCAAGGACAATAGCCTTTGTTTGGGTGCTGGTAAGCAAAGCAAAAGGTCAGCCTGAAGATCATTACTGGCAGCTTGCAGCAAACATCAGACTCAGATCAGCATGGAATTTGGGCTTGCACTCCCTCAGCTGATTAAAGCTCTATCCAGAGCATGTTAAAAAAAAAAGCCAGTAATAGCTTGGGGGTGTGTTATGATGATATGACAGATGGCTTTCTCACAGAGAAAGAAGAGAAGAGCTCCGACACGGAGATGCAACAGATACAACTGTGTACTCTGCTGAACTTCATCACAATGCAGTGTTCCTGCGTAGTCAATAAGAGTTCTCTTTTCACTTCATTAACCCTGTGTGTCTGTGTTGGGGGGGTTGGGTCTGCATGTGGGCAGAAACTGAAGACTGGGAGGCCAGAGGAAGTTGAAGCGTGCAGATTTTCTTCTTCCTGTGATTATTTTGAGAGGCGTTTTTTGCACCAGTATGAGTAATAATCCACTGCTAATATGACTACGCTAATATACACGTAGCACATACAGACCTCTAAGCTTCTGCAGCATAGTCCTCAGAGCGGAGCTCAGGTACATGTGGGCTAAAATAAAAATGACCAAAGAGGGAAACAAACCCAAAACTCTGTGTATGTTTAGATGCAAAAACACTCCACAAGGGGGGTCGTGGGGTTCCAGGGCCACGCCCAGAGAGCCTGAGAGAGGTGCGGCGAGCCAGGATGTGTGAGGCTTGGGAGGACAGGAAACATCGGTCCTCGACTGTCTGGCCCTGCCGCGCCGACCCCGAGGAACATGGTGACAACACAGTGCATTCCACCGCAGCCACTCCCCCCGATCCTCTGGCTAAACTGAGACGGCAGACTCCAATTATGTTAACAATCCCCCCTTTCACTCGGGCAACCTCAGCTCTCCGAACCGGCTCAGAGAGAAGCTTAGCGCCTGCGGGGCGAACTCACAGGGGTCAGGAGACAGGGGAGGATTGGGGGGGACAGAGGGGTGCTGGGGGGATTCTTGTATAAAGTTAAATGTCACTTGGTTGCCCCATTTTAACACATCAAAGGGCCAGTTAATGGAGCAGGGCTTCAGGTCTAATGAGCACACGCCCACCTGAGAACCCACAAAGGAGAAGTGTGCTCTATTTTCGCATCTTGTCTGTGCAGGCTCTTTGCTTGAATGTGATCGTAAAGCTGGGAAGCTTCAGCTGCAGTGACCAAGGCCCCTGGCCTTTCATGCTGGAGCTCAGGCGCTTTTCTGTGTAACACACCCGCCTGCTAGGTTATGTTCCCTGCGCATAACCGACTGAAGCAGGAACAGCAGGTGATGAAGAGTTAACATTCAAATCAGTTAATGATGTTTAACATTCACATCAAACGTCTCTCTGTAAACTGACTGAACAGCTTGCTTACAGTAGATGCATGTTTTCTCATATTGCGTTGCATGGTGCATTTGTATGCGTTTGTACTTGCACTTTGGAAGTCGCTCAGGATAAGAGCACCTACTAAATGACAAAATGTAATCCTAGCATGACACACAGCATCAATTTCCATAATTACTTCACAATATTTATTTGGTTCATGAAAAGTTAGAGCCAGTTGTCACCCTGAGTCACCCAATCACACAACTCGTTTATTTTTACGCAACGGTAAAAAGGAAGTCACAGGGTTTTGAAGTCAGCCAGTTCCACCCATTATTCACAACTCCTTAAAGGTCAGGATATTTGCCTTCCGACTCTCTGTTTAGCACATGACGGATGGCGAAATCCTGATCTTTAGATTTGCAGCCAAAACACTGGCACACCCGATGCTGTACATACATCCTTCGCTTCAGCTCTTACATAATCTGCCACAATCTACTCATCACAGCATTTCTTCATTGCAACAGCCTAAGCTCCATCCAAACAAGTGAAATGGTAGCAAATAAATCCAGCAAACGCATAGCTTGACTAGAGCTTGTCTCCAAGGAGAAAGGCTTTTTCACTCGGGTACACCAGAGTGTGGTGTCCACTGAAAATCTCTGATAACCTATTCTGAGAAAGGGGATTATGGGTACTTCAGACTCCAGCAGCAGTAACAAAGGGCAGGGGAAGTCCCTCTTCTGCAGAAGGCTGGACAGTCTATATGTGGCTCCAGGCACGATGGTTTAATCAGCCGGAGGCAGATTCATGTGACAGTGTTAGTTGCCTGCCTGCCCCCCCCCCCACTTAATTAGAGTATTAAAAGCGCATCCCCAGAACAGCTCAGGGGGGATCAGTGGCATTCAACGGACTGTTTTCTCAGCCCGGCTCTCCAGAAGCTTCCGTGGCCTGAGCAAGGATCCGTGCCCTGGCGCCGGCTTGGTTTCTGACAGCGCTCGCCGTCTCTGCACGGCCGCACCGGGACACGCTGCTGATGCCGCTGCTCGACTCGGGCTGATCGAGGCGATGTCTCACGCGAGAGAGTCAGCCGCACTGGCCGTAAACATAAGAGCTCGGGTGGGCTCAAGTGTCCGTGTTCAAGGGTGGTGTCCGGAGAGCAGAGGGGGGCACAAAAGACCAACCACTAGCCACGCATGAAAACGGTCAATTCGGAGCAGACGGTGCTTGCCCAGCTGTGTTTGCGCATGTTCTCTCTGCCTCACCACCCCTGCGGGGCTTCATCACCATAAGTCTGGTGTGACGGAGCAGGACAGCGCATGTTAACCAAGGGGATGGGGGGGGGACACAGTGTAAGCCGTAAGTCTGCCAGGGACTCTGGCAGGCCGGTGCTCCCCGCTCACTCACCGTCACTGTAATGACCTGTCACTTCCACTCGGCCGCCACTGCCGCCGGCGGGTTCTCGCGCGCCGCGGTCAGGGACGACGCCGCCGCGAGCTTCGACAGGTGACTTTCTGCCAACGCGCGCTCTGCCGTGCAATTACCCATCAACATCTACCTACCTCAGCAGCCAAATCTCTGTCAATATCAAGAAGCCGTTTTTTTTCCCCCCCAGAGAGTGACGGCATGAGGAATGAGCCGTGCTGACATGAGAAAGGTTTTCAAGTCTTTTACATTATTATACAATTCTGATAATAATTTCCTCCATCCTTCTACTGTAAGCTGTGTCCAAAGCCAGGCCTCAAAGGGTTACAGCATTCCCCTTATTACTGTGTCCTGAAACATACCGACATATAGGCACACGCCTGAATACAGACCATCGGTCTGCGGGCGGAGTTATTATGGGATTGAGGGCCGAAACGCGGCTGCTTGACAGGCCGGCGCAAACACAATGAAGCCACTGAGATGCTGTTACAAGCATTTTACTGTACTTTCACAACCCCCCGAAAAACACTTGATGATTCCATCTCTCCACTTCCTACGCTGTCATAACCACGGAAAAACAGCGCTTTCACAGCACCGCTTACATCAGTCGTGAACGTGCCTTTCCTAATAACCCCGGGGTGAGTCACTGGCGGGCTAATTGCCCAACGACAACTCTGTGGAGCACTTGAGCTGATGCGCTAGAAACCGCTCCTTTACATAAGCTCACAAACCCAACAGGGGGGCAACAAACAGGGAGGAGGATCCCACATAACAGACTGACGGAATGACAACACCCAAATCGGCGTAGAAGAAAAAGAGATTCCCTCACACAGATCTGGGATCAGTTAAGACCCCATTTTCTGAGAGCACACTGTGCACACACATCTTGTCCCACTGAGGTGAGCAGTGCAGACAGCAGAGACACTTTATGGAACAGAGAAAAGAAGGAGCAGAGAAGCAGGTACTGAGACAGAGTTGTAAGATTGGCTTCATTAAGGAAAACAAAAGCAGCATTTGATCTGCTGTTTCGCTGCAGGGTGGAGCCACTGCTACCCCCCCCACTCTCCGTCCGCTGGGGTAGCAGGAAACAGGCCGACCGGAAAGGACAACCTTGCCTTCGGTTTTGTAGCTGAACATGTGGGTGAAACGGTTGAAACAGCCTCTGTCAAACACACCACATTTTCCAGCTCCGCTGGGGACAAATAACAGTATCATTTCCAACCTGCTCAACTCACAGTGCAGCCAGCCGCGATCTCAAAGTTCATCTTCTCTAAACTTTTCCAAGAAGGCTGCACACGGTGAGAAAATAAACCCGTCAGGTCGAGAGAAAGGGGGGAAGTTGACAATAAACAGTGTGGGTTTCTGTCGTCACGGCTACAGTCCAGCCATGACCAACAAACAAAATACCATCAACAAAAGCTTCACCTTTACCACAGAAATGCATCATCTCTGCGGTCTACTACCGCAGCGAGACACAAAATAGGTCATCTAAAGCATGGCTAGATGATAAAGTATTCCCAAATACAAAGGAACTAAGGCACTTTTCCTAGAAGAAAAGAATGCTCACATTCCAAGAGAAAGGATAGTATACCCGTGTCAGGGTGAAGGCTGTTGTAACATTTGATTATATCACCACTGTGATTTTCTTAATCTCGATATTAAAAAAGTGCTTTAATTTCAGCATGTGCATTTATCATCACAAATAGCGATCTGCAGTCAACTTGTGTACTAGTCTTGAGAGGAAACCGAGATGGTGCTAAAACTTGCACTTTTTATTTCTGTTGTATTTGCCCATGTTAACTAAGCTGAAAGCAGCACACATTTTTGACAGTGTTTCAACAGCTGCAGAAGCAAGCAAAGTGCCGTGGGTAGAACTGTCACTGTGTATCTCCACGTGCGACCAACAGCAGGGGGGAGTGTCAAATTACACCATGTTCGTTGGCTGTTCTGTCATAACAGAGGTGTGTGGAAAGTTTAGCTGTTGCGTTGCTGTGAGTGACCAAATAAGATTTCAGAGTGGATGAAAGAAGGGGAAAATCTCATCTTAAATCTCTCAATTTTTTTTTTTTTAAACACCTGGTTGTTCTGACATTTTTCAGCTTCAGATCTATGGAAAAAGGAGAGCCAATTGATGTCAGCAATATTACCCATCAACTTTGTAGGTTCCCTTGCTAACTCAATGGCAAGGTAGCTGACTCTGGATAGGTGACTAACTCAATTTTCAGCCGATTTTCCATTAACTAGCTGGTGAGCTATCTAGCTCCAAAGCTGAGCTATTGGCCGAGTTGCTAACTTGCCAGCTAACTACACTGTAGAAAGGGAAGAAGGCCAGATCTGAATATCTTGCCATAATAGAATGTCTGGGGTTTAACCCTTGAAGTCTTGGTCTCAGTTAGCTTCAGCTGTGATTTCCAGAATTGTCTTCAGACAGATGGCCCCATACCTTATGCTGACAGGTGTATACAGCCATCAACATACACCAAATAGTGGAGAAAATGGATTTACGGTTCAAAACGGGAGAGACAAACTGATATTACCACAGTTGTGATGGCTGTTGTTCAGTGTAAGGGTAAAAGAATGAAAGTCCCTCTATTCAGGGAAACTCACTATGGCAATTTAGATGAAAATGCAAAAGGGTCATTCCATGAAAAAACAGAACAAAAAAGGTCCATGGCATTTTGGAATTTTCTAAAATTTAGTACAAGGCCCTTTGAGGTGAGGATTTTTAACATATCTGACTGACGTCTTTGACATCTCAACACTATTGAGAAATTATCTGTGAAATTAGTTATTTTCACAGCATTCTCGCCTCACCCAGTCTCACTACAGGACAGTGTGACTTCTGATCTACACATGCTACAAACCAAAAAAAACAAAAACAACTTCTGCAAGAGTTTTGCAGGTCCAGCTGGATCAAACCATTTTGACAGAATAAAAAGCCAGCTGGCATGTTAGCTCATTTTATTTTTCAGACCGTTAGCTAGCTTGCTACCTAACCATATAAACCATTGAAAATAGACTGAGCTCTGAGACTGCTAGCTGGTTTGCTAAAAAATTGAAATCTGACTGAGCTTCCTAGCCAGACAGCTAGAAATTAAGGTTGAGAATGGAGTACACTTACATGCAACTTAACTTTTTTTTCAGCCAGCTAGCTAAATAATATTACATATAATTTATTGGCATCCCTGTCTAGATATGCAATGATTCACCACTTATATAAAGACGTCATCACTAAACACCCTCACTGACAAACAATACTCCCACCTTTCTCCTATATTACACAAGATTAATACATATGCTTAGTATCCTTTTTCACATGCAGTGCCAATGTAAATGATATAGACTTTCAGTGTATAAAAATACTTTTTTTTATCTCATTATCTGAACAGGATTACACTGTTTATGTCTTTTTCAGAGTGCAAGACATCCTCTCTGTTAATGTCATATACTGCTGTAAAAAGTAACACTCCAGACGCAATAAGCCTGTGCTTGCTTAAGTTGCTTGTAGCTTCACATTACAATATTTTAAACTCCTGACTTTGATCATAACTTACATTACACACAGTCTACACTCTATACTTGAAGATTCATGTTAAAGTGTCAAGTGCCAAACTGTCAGGGAATCATACATCTTTTCTAATGCAGAAAGACACCACATCTGTAAAAGTGTACCCATTGGAGCAAATATATTTATGTTTGCTGGTAAGTTCCTTAATACCTACTGTAACATTACAAACTTTAGACGTATGAAATATCATATAAAGACTAATGGTTAAATTACAGCAATTCCACTACATATGTGAGGCACTTCTACTTGGACACACCTCACTGGCCTCATAAATAACATATGTTGATGAATCATAATTATTATTCTACATATTATTTTTTTCTTCGTATTGTTCCTACCATTACTTTGGACTGACAAGACTAATTCCAATGCATTGTGCTTGTAGAAACTGTTTTATTGTTAGTAGTTAGCTGATTCTTTCCTAAAAGTTTCGCTTGGATGTGATAAAGTTTGAAAGGCTTCAATCATGTCATATGGCAAGAAGAGAAAACACATGACAGGTTGCACATAGGAATTTTGGAAAAATTTGGTAGGTTGGCTCGAAAATAGCGGTTGCTCAGGTTGTGTGAGGTGGCACAGGTCGCTGTGTGTACCGCTGGCCTGATCTGATTGCAATAATTATAATGGCGGATCCATTTTTGCAAGTGTTTGTCGTGGCTTCTAGGGAACAAGTTCTTAATACGCGTTTTGTTTTTGTTTTTGCTACGCTGGTGTGGTTTTTTGTGTTGATTTTAACTGTACCAAGGCAACCAACGCCCCACCTCTAACTAGCTAGCTAGCTCTTCCCTCCAGCTTAATATCATTAGGCTAACCACTCAGTTTTAACACAGACAGACCCATACACAGAGTGAGCCCTGAGGCAACACATATTTTCCCAGTAACGTCAGGACTTTAGCACTTCAGAGAAGACAGGCAATGGCAGATTGATCAATGATATAGCTAACAAGCTAATTTGTCCCTCTACCCAAGGAAAAAAAGTTATGATTTAGCTAGCTACCAAGATAGCCAACCTACGCCCCGAAGCATTACAGATGCCATTCGCAAATGCAATTTATCTAACCAACATTAGCTCATGTTGCTAGTTCGGTAACCACCAATAATGGAACTGCCTAGATTAGCTAAAAAAAACCCACTAGGTAGCCAGGTACCAGAAATCCAGAATGCCTTTTCTCACCTATGAACAGGTTCATACATGTTTTTCGTCAACATTTAACTGTTTAGCTAGCCGAGGCTATGCTTGTGATGCAGCTATCAACTTCGGGGGTTCCCTAGTTCGCTTGCTAGCAAAGTAACCCTAACAAGCTTAAACTGCTAAACAACCTGCATAACTGGCTAAATTACGGTTTCTGTAATTACGGTTTCTGTATTGAGCTACAGAAAACGTTAAGTACCTTGATAGTTTATTTCTTCACTAATTAGCTTGCCTGAAATGGGGTCTAAAGACACACGCTTAAGATCGGTAAGTCCCCTTTAAAAACCAAGATCATGCACATTCAAACACGCATCAAGATAATGTCACCTTTGCGATTGGAAAAGCTGATACAAGAAAATAACTGGCAAGGCAGAAAACTTTGATAGTCACAGAGCAAGGACATTTAGCTAGATAGCTCCGTTAGCTAACAGAAATGATTTTTAGACAGCGAGATAGGTAGTTAGCTCGGTAAGGTGACGTTTAGACTAGTTAATTTAGGACTACCTCGCGTTAATTTTTACCAGCCTACAAAGCAAATGGCTCGTCAAGATTGCGATTCCCTATAAGTTACCCGCAAAATACGAATGACAGTGGCATTAATGTAAATACAGCCAAAAGGGGATAAATAGGATTATTCAGATTTTCAGTATGACAGCGTTGCACAGAGAGGCTATGAGATCCGGAATCCCACTCCTAGCAAGCTGGCCAGTCTACACAGTTAAGGTAGTCAACGTTAGCTGGTTTGATAGCTAGCTATCGAGCTAAATAGTAAGATGCCTTGCCCATCTCCTTCACTTGAATCCCAGGCTCGGTGGGCGGCCTTCGACCCACGTTTAGCTTGCTAGATTTAGCTAACGTTACTTGGGAAAATCTAAAGCCTAACGCTGCACTCACCTTAATTCCCCCCCCCCATATTTTTCGAAAGGCGAGAACACAGATCAAAAAGACGTAAAAGAAGCATGCCCTTCGCATATTTACCTAGATCATCCATGGTACCAGGATTCGGTTCGACAACGTGAACCGGACCGGCGTTGCTGCCTTTTTACTTTAGTTTTTTGATGGACCCAAGGCTTTTCCACTCCAAACCCGTCTATCAGCTGCTGAGTGCTGCACAGAAGTTTAGCCGAACTCTTGCGAGCGCGCAGCGCGATGCCGTGTCTTCACTAGGACGCGAAGCTCGCCGCCGACACTTTTTTTCCCCGACTCCAGTTTAAACGAAGCGAAGAGTTTGCAGACAAGCTTCAGCGCAAGAGTGACCTCCAGTGGGTGAAACAGTCTTGGTGAAATACGACAACTTCCTTTTGCAATCCCTCTTGAACGTCAGCTAAACGTGAACTTTTAATTTTATTTCAAAAGTATGCATAGATTTCGTGTGTTGGTCTCCCTAATACAAACCTGCCATGATAATGATTTAATAAGTGCCACGACACTTGAGGATGCTATAATTACATCCCCGTTTCCAGCTCAAAATAGAGAGAATTCTCAGGCAATGCTACTCTGTCAGTATGTGTATATAGCCTTGATGTGTAAAATGTGCTCCACCACACGAGAGAAAACCACATGCATGCAGACCCAGTAATATGAAGCCGGTTCTAAGGTTGGCCTGGTGGTGTAGTGTGATATAGATATGCAGAGGTGGAGAAGGGGGCTATGCTGATGTCGTGGGCAGTAATTAGACAGGAAGGCTCACGAGGTATCATGTAAACATACCATAGCGGTAAACAGACCTCTCCTCCTACCAAGGGGCCACTGTGAACTCTGGTCAGAGACAGGCAGACACTGGTGGGATCACCCTCACAACCCAAGACCCCTGGAGCCTGTTTATGCACCTCTGTGTGGTCAGGGTTCTGGAATATCCATATCCCAATAAATTCCATTCATGATTCCAAGAGGAAGATTCTAGAACTCCTTTTCTTTTACAACCATCGCAAAGCAAGACATCCAACACTGATACAACTCCTTAGAGTGCAACACATGAAACTGCTGCAAATTTTAATAGTTTAGTACAGTTTGTTTTCACTGCATCAGTATCATTTGTAAAAGGACCTATATCATGGTCACTGAAACCTATGACAAACCAAACTGCTCTGCAATTTGATCAACTACAATACAGTTGTGCCTTGGTTAACAAGACCTCTGAGAAAAAGTTCTTTTATGATTAAGTTCATAATTTTATAAATAAAAAAATGATTAAAAAAACAATTTGACTAAATCATAGGAATCATTCCAAAACATGTCAAATAAAATGGCTTTTTAAAAGTAAGCAAATCTGGTTTGTTGACATTAAAAAACAACTAGTGAAAAGGTTTGTGAGTCTTTTAAATAAATGCCTGTCTCACTTCTCTCTGTCACCTCTCATGAATAGTAGTAATTAGAGTAACTATGACATATAAACATCCATCTAATGAAACTTCAAGTGGCATTCCCTAGGTAAAAGATGACATGGGCATTAATTTCTCCAGATTCTACAATGCAGATCATGAAAAGTACAGCATCAGGAGATGTGAAATGCAAAGTGGCAGGTTTGTTCAGGTTAGCGCAGCTGACAATTAAAAACAACTTCAAACCAAGCAGAAAATGAGAAAACTTCAGTGCAGCACGCTAATTGCTAATGACAGTAATAGTTGGTTAAGGCAGTGGCAATTCTAGCACGAGCACAGAATGTGAAATGTGAACTGTCTTAATTCATCTTAATGTGCGTTCAGTGTATGTTTACAGAATAAATATGCATTCCACATTTAAGGTGCATTTGACAATACTTCTTTGGTGGTAAACAATATATTGCTATTTGTCTTGATTTTCTGAAGTTCTGTAACACACCCTTGCACAAAACATCTTATTTATATCTAGGAACTAAAATTCTGACAGAACAGTGACCTTATGGACCACAGTGACTTTGTTAACCGAGGTATAAGTATCCATCAGTCCTACTCCTTGTCCTTTGAAATGACTGTCTGTTCTTTACTGAATTCTCCAAAAAGTCATTCAACAAAACGTCAGCCAGCAGCGAGCGAGTTCCTCTCGTGGGAGGAGCTTAATTTCTCCCAGTGTTATGAATGCGGAATGCCGTGTGCGACGTGAAGGCTTTAGGTCACTCGGTTGTCGTCCAATCAGAAGTCCACGGCCTTGAGCTTGCGCTCTTCCTCCTGGGTGAGGGGTTCCCGGGCCAGGATCTTGCCGTGCAGCCGGTGGTGTTTCCCGATGCCCAGTTTCGGTAGGCCGCGGTTTAGCCCCTCCAGCAGCACGCACGACTTGCAGAGCGCCTGGCTGGAGATGTAGCCGCAGCGGCTGCAGTTGCCCTGCACCGGCATGCGCACGCCCTCCCGCACCGACAGGTTCTCCCCGGAGTGGATGACGTCGACGATGGCGCTGGGCCGCACCGCCTCCAGGTCCTTGAGGAAGGCCCGGGCGTGGCCGCGGTAGGCGTTGGGGGAGTAGATGCACTCGGTGGAGAAGTAGTCCAGCTTCTTGAAGTAGGCGTAGAGCACGATCTCCTTCTCGTAGGCGTACTTGAGGGGCTTGCACCGCGGGACCACGCCCTCGCCCTCGCTGGCCGTGCTGATGGCCGTGCACCGCCGCAGCCGGGCGATGTCGCCCCGCAGAACGTTCATCAGCACCGTCTCCGCCACGTCGTCCGCGTTGTGACCTACGGGCGACAGGCGTGGGTCAGACAAATGTCCCTCCCCCCAAGGCAACAACCTCCAACAGTTCTGGACCTCAGCCTGGGCAATCTCATTTACACTGACGCACAACTGCGGGCTTAATTTCTAACGCGCTTCAAAAACAGTTTGCTCAATCAGTGGATATGAATGTGATGACACCTCACCGCTTAGAAGCTGACACTTAAATCTCTGCGATTATTTTGGGCAGCACAGAAAATAGAGCGCAGTATTGCGTTGCAATTATTTGTCGTCACTTCCCCTGCATCGGTCCTAAATAACCGGTGTGAATATTCCAGAATATACGCAGAATTACAAACGTTAAGTATCATGTTTGAGTTAGTCAACAGTGAGATTAAAACTGTTTATATGTGTACATGCATATGTGTGTATGTGCGCACGTGTGAATGTGTGTGTGTGTGTTCGTGCGTATGTGCAGATTTTTATGCCAACCAATATTTAAGCCTCGCAAGGCAAAAATAATGCCATGGTGATGAATGATGTATTTTAGTTCAGAAAATGTAGTGAATTTAAGTGAATGCTATTGGAATGCTCTGACCACCCATTTTACAGTCCTGGGCTGTACGCCATGGTGAGACACCTACCTGTGCAGATCTTATCCACCTTCAGCATCATGGCCCCCCTGTCCAGCGCCTGCCTGCGGAAGACCCCGCAGAAGGTGCAGTTGTTCTTCAGTCCCACCTGCTTGACGATGGCGTCCATGGTCCAGCCGTACAGCTCCTCGTAGGACACGATCTTCAGTGGCAGGTCGTACTGCTGCTGGTTCCTCTTCACCGTCTCCAGGGAGTCGTCGCGGTAACCGGTGATGCCCTCGTCCACGGAGAGCAGCAGGAGCTTCAGCCCGTAGCTGTAGCGCTCATTGAGAACCTTCAGAACGTGGGCCAGCACGGTGGAGTCCTTCCCGCCCGAGGCCCCGATGCCCACCGTCTCCCCGGGGCTGAAGAGCCGCGCTGACACGATGGTCTGGTGCACCTCCTCCTCGAAGGCCCAGAAGAAGCACTCCTTGCAGAGGGAATGGCCCGTTTTGGGCCGCTTCAGCACGGCTCGTTTCTGCTCGCAGCTGCTGCACAAGACGGGCATGGTGACAGAGGCTACCTAAACGCTCCGCTGCGGGAATCGGAGAGACAAAAAAGTGAGGGATTCAATCATTGTGTGTAGCGTGCAAACACTGCAAGTCAACCCAGTTTGTGCATAAGACAGTTAAGCTCCTACAGGCCAATCAGTGATTACTGAAGAATCTTTGTGAAGGTCTCACAGACATGGCGTACTGACAAACTTCGACCCTACGCAGTGGTTACAATTCAGTTTGGGTAAAAAGAGCCATTAGCTACAGACTAAGATACAGAAACAGTAAAAAGAGTAAACTAAATAGACAAATAAGTTCCACACAGCACAGTTTAACATAGTAACTTAAACCACAAGTTATGTCACATTTGTGGCCTCACTGCCAGATGTTCCTCCTAAATAACTGCTATCCGTGGGGATTGCCATTTTCGCCCTAGTGGTGTATATGGCAGGGAATTGGCAAAGGACAATCATACGTTTCAAAACAAATCTTCTCAAATGTGTGCAGTGGTAAATTTCTTCTTAAACCTCTCGCATTGTATTAAATTACTGTCATTTAACAGACACCATTTTATACATTTATACAGCTGGATATTTACTGAGGCAATTGTGGGTTAAGTACCTTGCCCAAGGGTACAGCAGCAGTGTCCCATCGGAGAATCGAACCAGCAACTTTCATTGGTTACGAGCCCTGCTCCTTACCTCTATGCTACACTTCTATCCCCATACTAGCTACAGTGAATCGATGAGTCTGCAACGTTTTAATATGTATTATTCAGTTCTCGCTACAGGGGAGTTAGTGTACTGACAAGCTACTCACACTCAGCATCCCTATCTGATAAACTGGTAAAAGTATGAATAGCTTCCAGCAAGCAAAGAAATCCCTCGATTTTCGTTCTAGTTTGAGCTAGCTACGTAACATATGTAGACTAACGTTGCCTAAGAGCTAGGTGCGTATTGTTTATCAAACAACTTTAATTACCGAAGAGGTGCAGACCATGTTGGCTTTAATATCCAGAAGAATGTTTTCAAAACTCACAGCCATATGTTAACTTAAACAGTCTAGCTAGCTAAGCAGCTAGCTTGTAGCTGTAGCCAGCTATCTAGCTAGCAACATTTCGTCATGTTAAATACACCTAGCTCATTAATTACATCAAGACTCGGTAAGTTAATGCGCAAACACAGACCTGATACGTAATATGAGACAAGGATTATGTTTATCAGTCCAGAGTTTTAATTAGCTACATAGCTGGCTAGCCAGCCGACTATCTTGCAAACAAGCATAACTGTTGAAACATCAAAACATAATTACCTGACAACGTGAACTGTTGGATTATTCACGTCGCTGGAGTAGATTTAAGACAAGACGGAAATTTACTGTAAAATCTAACATATTTCAATTGCCCATGTGCGTTTCCATGCTTGATTCCACACTTTCTTCTTCCGGTGCTATGGCAAGACAACGAGACAAATCGCGTTCCCTCGCACTGACCCCAGATCGGTTGGGGCTTCTTTCTAACCAATGGCGGGTGTCTGTATCATGGTTGCATTCGCTGACTTAAAATCAGCGGTTGTGATGAGGTCAAACGGAGCAGCAGAAACCGGAAATAAGAAGTTTAGGTTACTAATTTGAATATTAAATGTCTGTTTAGTTATCAGGTGCGACGCGGTGGATGCGCTCTTTTCCAACATCATTGTAATGGGTTTTAAAATAAAAATACAGTGTTAATGCCTTCTTACACACCGCTCCCCGCTGTCAGCTTATATCAATTCAAAGCCGTATTAATGTTCTATAAGAAATGAGGAAATCAATGTGATGTGGTCACAGTACAATACCACGGTGTTTTTCCTGTTAAGTATATTCAAGGTGGTGGGGTTATTTCAGGATATGTAGCTTCTGCTTTTAATAGTGTAGCGGCCAGGCAGTTTGTGTCAGTCTCGTCAGAAGTAGGTCATGTAAAATTCTGCGCCAGTCACAAGATTCTGGATTAGCTGAGGCTTTACTTTCTCATGATGGTTGGGGTTAGAATTAGGGTTAGTTATGCTGATCCACGCACTGGTTGCTTAGGGGAGAAAAATATTCAGGAATTTCAGGAGCTCTTCCCGGATGGGAGTTCATCTGGAAAATCGTGAACTCAAGTAAACACTTTCATGTATTCGTGTATTCCTTTGGCAGACTCACTTATCCAGAGCAGCTCACAAAGTGCATTCAACAGGTTTGGCAATTAGCTTCATTTCATTACATTACATTACTGGCATTTAACAGACGCTCTTATCCAGAGCGACTTACATCAGTTACAGGTTTTTACAATGTTATCCATTTATACAGCTGGATATTTACTGAGGCAATTGTGGGTTAAGTACCTTGCCCAAGGGTACAGCAGCAGTGCCCCTCTGGGGAATCAAACCAGCAACCTTTTGATTACAAGTCCTGCTCCTGAACCACTACGCTACATTGCCACCCAAAAAAAGAAATGAGCTGAAGTCACCTCTATTCATTCTTCTTCAGTACAACACAAACCCTGGTGCTTCATAGACACTAAAACAATGTAGTTGCCACTGAGGGAAGCATTGCCACAATGGGATTAGGTGCTATCAAAGCACATACAACCTCAAACTGTTACAATGCAACATTAAGATTAAACCGTGCAACCTTAAACTGTGCACAGTTTAATCTTAACGTATGGTAATAAACTGTGCAACCTTAAATACTACAGGTCTGTGTCATCACAACATGTTTACGGCTGAACTAACGCCACTGCAAAAGCCTGAGGTGCCACTAGGGTTTTATCTTTTAGGTTTAAAATCGTAATCAATTTCACAGCTACTATGTCAAATTGGTGTTGAGAGGGGGAGGTATTAGAAAACATAGAGCCCAGATGTGGTCTTAATAGGTGCGGTTTTAGTCAGCAACAGAAAATGGACAACGAACGTGTAGTTCTGACCGCAGTGGAGAATGTTCCACCACTTGGGGGCAAGGGCAGAGTAAGGATGTGAACATCAAGAGTGACTCTTCCACATTTGTTTACAGCTCGGTAGGTTAGTTGTACCACTTAGTTGTACCACTTGGAGAAACACAGCACCCATGCTTTCTCTCAGGATATTTTCAGTGTTTTTTTTGATCCAGAGATATTTGATGTATCTCATGTTTTGGCAGTGGCTGGAAATTGCTGATTGGATGCATGATAGAAATATATGGACCGAAGAAGATTTCCATTTAAATTCAGCAGGTCATACTGATTCAATGACATGTGCTAAATAGGTCAGAAACTTCAATGGATGAAGGAGGCACATATGCTATCTTTTCCAACTTTCTCCCCTCATAGCTCAGCAATCTAAGTAGGAGTGGTCAAACCATGGAAGTGAGTCTCAGCTGTTTCCAACCTGTGGTGCTGTGCTGTCACATGGTCGTAATATTTTGAACTATCATCACAGGGTCTTGGCTTACTTAATTATTGTGTCAGATGATGTATTTGAAAAGTTGCATAACATGTGTTTTCAAATATAAGAAACTGAACTCTTACAAAACAAAGTCACAGAGGCTAGGCTGGCCGATTATCAATGTGGTTTAATTTGCTTACTCCTTTGTTACAAGGAATTTAATTCTTATTTGATATGGTTTTTAAGGGCGATGATACCCATGCCTTGTGTTTTATACCACTGGACACAAGTGAAAATAGTTTAATAATTTTAAACCAATAAAACCCAAAACAATACATCTTCTCATTTGGTGAAAATTAAGAAGGACCACTCGCTTGCTTATTCGAGTGAAATGAACATCGGGGGATTGAATTCCGAAGCACAAGAATTTATTTGTTCATTTTAGCGGGTATTACTGACACAGTGGCAGTGGGTATCAGCATGCTGTCTGGAGAAGAGACGGGGGAGAGGTGAGCCGTTGTGGAGAGGCGGAGGTCAGAGAGGGCGGTGGCGTTTTGAGGTGAGGTTTCGGGAGTTCAGCTGGCGACGTGGAAAGCGCCTCTCTGATGCCACTGCATGTCACGGATGCGCCGAACGGACTGGATCTGGGGGAGCTGGGCGCCAAACTCCGAGCTCTCCTTGTACTCCCCCTTCTCAAACAGGTACTGAAAGCCTCGGTAGCCGGGGTATTGATACCCCACCCAGCTGGGGCACAGAATGAGAGGAAGACATGGAGGGGGAACAGAGGGAGGGAGGAATATTGAGAGAGGCAGAGGGAGAGGGGGAGGGTGAGTGAAGCCAAAACGGATATGGGTAAAAATGGAGGAACAAAGGGGAAAGGAAATCAAATGAGATGGCTTGTGATGTGAAATTCAATCTATCACATTACATTAGTATCTGCCAGCCTTTTTTGCTGAGAATGTCAGCCTGCCATTTTGTGACAAATGCTGTCAGCCTTCCCTCTGTGGGCTTGCCCTCATTCCCCACCCTCACCATTTGCTGTCTTCACTATTCAAGTAATTTCTTCAGCCTGACAGTCAACCAGTCAATCGATAAAATTGTACTGGTGGCAATTGCCTTCATGATAAACTTGCTGCCATGTGCTTTGAGGTCACTGTCAGTCATCGCAGGGGGTGTGTGAGTCAGAGTGTGGGGTTGTGTTTGGAGGCATCAGGGTTTTTGGGGGGGAAACTTACGTTCCACACTGGACACGCACTGAGCAGACTTTCTCCTGGTAACCGTGCGCGTGGAAGCTGGGAACATCATCATCTATGATCTCGATTTTCTTTCCTGCAAAGTTGGGGTTTTCAAACAGGACTATCTTGTGCTCCTGGCTGTCCTGAGAGACAGAGAGAGAGGGAAACGTAGGCATGTTCATTAAGGTGGCCTCAACGGTGCCTGCTCAAAAAGGGAAGACGCACCAATTGAGAGAGAGTTACCACTTTGATCGGGCGGAAGGAACAGATGTTTTCACTGCGTCTACTGTTGGTCCAGGCATCCCAGCGAGGGTACTCCCCCTTCTCAAACACAAACTGTTCCCCCTTACAGTTGGGCTGTTCGTATCCCACCCATCTGGGAGAGAAAGCAACAGAAAGGCATATTTTGGGCCGTGTGTGGGGGAGTGGGGGGGTCTCCAGTGAAAGAGGAGGCAGATGAACACTGTCAGTACCTGGAGGCATGGCGTTGTGACAAATGTTTTTTTGTGTGGTGTGTTGGTGAGGAACAGGTCTTGTAACAGCTCAATCCCCAAGTGGGACACCTTTTTTGCTTCAGTAATTACCCAACTATATTCATGATATGTGAACTACATAAGTAGCTCCTGGAAAAGGTTGTCTACCAGGCAAATATATTACAATGACCTTTCATTCCTACGTTTATAGCTAAGGGTAGAGGAGCAACACATTACATTTCATTCTCATACATTTCATTATCTCATTTCATTCTCCCTTTCTCTGTCTCTCTCTTCCTCTGTCTGTCTCACTCACGGTCCACATTGCACCAGTATGGAGCCCACTTTCTCCACTCCTGCCTCCTGCAGGTTGTTGCAGGGTCCGGTCAGCTCATGACAGCGGCCTTGGAAGTTCTCCTGCTCGTAGATGATCAGCTGGAGCCCACAGAGATAGAGGACGGGGGAAAAAAGAGAGGTCGATGATCTCGCATTGCGCCAGCGAGGCCGGCGAAAAACTGTAATGTTGCTCTAGAAAGTCGGAGGGAGGCTGTGTTGTTGAATATTTTGCGTTGTAGCTGGTCCTTCAGTGTGTAGCACTGAGGCACCACAGCAAACTCAAAGGGAAGTGCCGTTTTGGTGAGAGGCTTCATATGGGGTATGGGAACAGAGGGTTAAGGTTCTGATTGGAGCAGAGCTGTATCAGAGATATGTGGAGAGGATTACCTGATCCCAAATGTCCCAATGAAAACACATGTTTGTGAATATATACCCTATGTGTAAGGGTGTGTGCTGAGCAAACAACCACAGCTGGCAATGGGGAAAGGGGTGTGAAGGGGAATTTATTGCATTGTTAGTGTATTGTTGACACATGGAGGTAAATACTAATGTTTCAAAGATAAAAAACACAATTTCATTGTTATTAAAAAAACCCTCCCTCTTACTTGTCATTCCTCTTTTCTATTTCTCCCTCTCTCGTGTCCTCTCTGGGTCTTGTCTCACCCTCATCTCAGCATCCTTGGTTGCTCATTCCCGCTTCTCTTTCCCCTCTTCCTCCTCTGCCACCCCTCTCTTCTTCATCCCTCCATCTCAGCCTCCCTCCCCCTCTCTCTGGGATCTCTCCTACCCACCCTCTCTTACCTTGAAGGCACTGGTTGCTGGTTGCTGTTGTTTGGATGCGGGGCTTTGGTGGTCACTGGCCATGTTGATCTGGGATGCTCTCCTGTGATGGTGGTGGTGGTGGTGGTGATGATGGTGGCGAGGTCTGAGAGAGAGAGAAAGGGTAACATCTAATTTAACATTACTTTTTTTACATACCTTGATATGACAGTGCTAAACCCTACTTGTAAAATATTGCTGGAAAAATATTTAGAAAACTAATACAGCTTATGAGGGCATTTCAAGGTTAGTGACATTCAGGCTATATTTAAATTTTGTCTCATCGAGAATGACCTACGAAGAAAGAACCAAAAATGAGTAGGATATCAAGGTATCAAATCTCAAATCAGTAATTAATCAAATGTTAACTGGACACAAAAAAAGTATTAGTCTTGAAAGTAATGAAGTTACCAGAGCCCAGACTAGATTCTACATACCGATTTGTCTGCAGAAAAAAAGGATATCTCATGTAAACAGATAAAAGACAGAGGACGGACAAATGGAATGAGAAAGACATGGGTATTGTGTCCTTACCAGTACCTGTCTGTGCCAGTGGTTTAGAGTGGCATGCTGAGGCCGAATATATATACGGCTAGCCCGGGGTGGAAGCCTTGCCAATCCAACTCTGTGTCCAAGCCATCCTCTAGATAAGCCCTCGATAGGCTGTCCAGTCCAAATTGGGGGGTCACTGTCCTCTCGTCCCTGTCCCCCTCCCCGCACACCCCCTCAGAGTTATTTCATTAGTTGTCAATTTTATCCAGCCATTCATTGTCCGATATTCACGATTCAGCACAACCTGTGCCAAGAGTCTGAGATTTACAATGAGAGGCAGATGTGCGCAGACTGGACTTGCCAGAGAGAGAGAGAGAGGGAGAGAGAGGGACAGAGAGACAGAGAGGGAGAGAGAGAGAGAAAGAGGGAGCGAGTGAGTGAGGTAGTGAGAGATGAGAGACAGAAAGAGAGAGGGAGTGGGTGAGAGAGGGAGGGAGAGAAGAGAGATAGGGGGGAGGGACATAGAGAGAGATGGAGAGAGCAAGCGAGTGAGAGAGAGAGAGATGGATATTTAAAATATTCAATTAAGCATTAGCCAAATCTTCTTGCCATGAGGTGTAAATTGGTGATTACAAGCAGATGCATTGTCACAGTTCAAAGCACAAAGTTCCTTACTGATGAGTGATGCTGCCAGCTGACCCAAACAAGAGATGCCTTTCATTGTGTTGTGGTATTTTTCAAATGTTCATGTCCTGTTGTTTAAGCCATTTTTGGATGGCATTGTAGCTGGATTGCCATGTGTATCTCTGCCATTATAAAATAAACATAACTGTGTCTTATGCTTGTAAAAATCAGAATTATGGACATCATATAAAAGAGGATACCCAGCAGGGTACTCCTGTGAGGTACATTCCGACTGAGAAAATAAATACATAGGTACTAATCCATGGTACTAATCCATCCAAGACCCCAGAGTTCCCTCTGCCTGGGACTGTAACCTGGTTCAAGAGGGTACATTGTGGTTTATGTAGAGAAAAAGAAAAAGAAAGAAGATGTGAGGAACTGATAATCATATCTGTCTGACATCACTTCAAATACAGGATATGGAGGCATCTGGTGATTTGGGGGATTTAGCATCTGGACACAGAGGGTGGACGTGTGTGTGTGTGTGTGTGTGTGTGTGTGTGTGTGTGTGTGTGTGTGTGTGTGTGTGTGTGTGTGTGTGTGTGTGTGTGAGTGCATGTGTTGTGGCGGTGGTGGCGGTGGTGGGGAGAGGGGGATTTCTGTGCTGATTGAGTAGCTAGTGGAAACAGTCAGATACAAACACATGTACTCAAAAATGCATACACGCGCACACACACACACACACACACACACACACACACACACACACACACACGGATTCAAACATTGACAGCCAACACACTACCACAAACATGCAATGGTTTCCCACTACGGCTTTATAACTCAAGTTGTGATGACAATGAGGTGCTGCTGGAAAATTGAAACTGGTTTTTCATGGGTATTACAGATAACAATAATTAATAAATCTGTTGCACTGCCACCTGATCTGGACCTCCTAACAAATCATTAGCAGCTCTAAGAAATCTCAAACTGAACACTGTGACATGCCTAGCAAGTAAAACTTGAAGTGCATACAGCACTACGATCATCATCTATCCCAAATTAAATAATTTATTTTTAACAATCAAACACTCTATACCACTATACCACACTGCCACCTACATGCAGAATATATCCAGAAAAAACAATACTTGTACTAATTGGTGTATAACTGGATATAGATGAAGGCTGTATGAAGACATATGCTCCCACATAAGTCATAATGCAATCTATATGTATGACACAAAAATGGCAAAAACAAATGCAGTAGCAAGTAAGTTCTGGAGTAAAAATATTCGTAGGAGAAGTATGCCTTTGCGAATGCTGCAGTGCTACTCCATTATGCATTAATCTAAAATTGCAAAGCATTATGGTTCCTGTCAAGGCGTGTGTGGTATTGTTCAAGATTAACGATATTAAAGATGTAACACTGCAATTGCAGAGTCTTGCTTGGTAAAGCTGTAATGCCGTGTGAATGAAGGTGCTGTTTATACTTTACAAAGGCAACAAGGAATAACCCAAAAATAACATAACATGTGCATGACACAGGCAAGTGGATACACAATGAATGCATAAGCAATTCAATAACATTTCTGTCTTAAAGAAGATATGAAACAACGATGACATGGAGTTAAGAACCGTTAGTTATTTGTGGAAAAATGATGTAGGTGATTGAGATTTTATTGTGATGGTGAGTACCATCACACTAATGGGTAAGTTATTTTAAATGAAAAGTACAATAAAAAATAATCAAAGGATGTAAAAAAATGGAAGGCAATATACAGTGTGCCATCATAGGGACGTTCTACGAAGAGCTGAGTGAGTTAAGTAGTAATCAGTCACTGCAGCACAAAGTTATATGAATATTTTCTGCTTTGTAGGTTCAACACAATAAATAAAAAACTTGCACATCCTTAAAGTAACGGTAGTTGCAGGACTAAAATACAACTGGAGCAACCAATGTTTGCATGTGGAAATGTCCACTGTTATTCACACGTGCAAAGAAAACCACTTTGCAACATCAGAGTAGGGTGCAGACCTTATTTCTTCTTGTGAGGTTATATTATATTTGAAGGCATAACACTGTTGTGTTTACTGATAACATACAGCCAGTGATATTATATCCATCCAACAACAGGACACACATTATGCCCTGTCCCTGCTGTTATTTAAGAGGTGATTCAAGGCTGTTGCCTGTTCGGGTCTGGTTCTGGTTCCAATCCACAGAAGCTGCTCATGAATATTAATAGGGAGCCCATTTAGCTTGCTGATGAGAAAGCTCAAAGACAGCCTCCCTGCTGACAGCTGCACAGAGCCCAGCAACGTGTCACACGGATCTCTCCATCCAGACAGAAAAGGTCAGAACAGGGCAGTTTTCCAGGGAATGGGTGCATGGTGTAGCCAATATGAAATAGTGTGGAGATGTACGGCCACACAAAGTCCTAATTCAAAACTGAAGAACAGAATGTGACAATATGTCTATTGCTGGGCAGAGGTGTACAGGTTGATAGTAGCAGGAGACCTGTGTTGGTCAATAACATTTTAGCTTGATGACATGAAAAATTCAGTGATAAAATGAATGGCTACTGCCTCAAATTGAACTGAAGCCTCATCTTCCTGATCACAGAGAGGCATGCTGAACAGATGCCACACCACAATGTTTCCAGATGTTGAGATGGCATGTTTTGGGATTAGGAGAGAATGAAAGAGTAAGCATTATCTGTTTACGTTTCATTGCATTGTCATTTAGCAAATTCTCTTATCCAGAGCAACTTACATAGGTTACCTGTCTACATTTAGACAGGTAAAAATACCCTAAATACCCTCACATGAGCATTTTACTTTATTTATTTATTTATTTTTATTATTTATATTTTCTATGTCCTTGATGATGTTTGGGCTTGTCTGCTGGCTGTGAAACAAATTGCCCCCCTTGGGGATAATAAAGATACCTTGACAGCTAGATATTTACTGAGGCAATTCTGGGTTAAGTATCTTGCCCAAGGATATAGCAGTAATGCCCCAACGAAGAATTGAACCAGCAACCTTTTGAGTACAAACCCTGCTCCTTACCACTGTGCGACACTGCTGCCCCTGTTACTGAACAAACCTTGTGTGCTGTCAGTACATCGAGTCTGGTCAGATGATATGAGTCTCAGAGGCACTCTGATGTGAAGTTAAAACCGTTGGCTACGGATATTGACAGCCATATTTACAAGGGACATCTTTGATACAGATAAATATGTGCTATTGAAGATGAAACTGCAGTTTCAGCCTCTGTCCTGGACATCTCTGGAGCAGGAGTGAGTCCAGAGAGGGTGGAGGGTGGCCACGCCCCCCCTGAAATCTGATTGGACAACCCAGTAGCCTCCAAAGAAATTCTGAGATTAGTTAGTGTCGAATGTGAACAGTGTTACAAGACTTTTGGAAATGATCTAAGATTTATTTGAAGAGGGAAGTGCATCTAATCTAAGTTGAAGCATTTAATACATTGACCCATCATGAGTATATTGAAAAAGAAATCCCCCTTGCATCAATTAAGGTTCAAAATGTTATGGCACCCTAAACCGGGTCTGTGCCCCACCTTGGCCACCCCATTCAAAATGATGTAGCCAATGCTTTGGAGATAAACCTGACACAGATTTTTACTTTAATTCAGGTCATGTATTTTGTACCACATACTTCTGGTAGAGCCGAAGGATTCTCAGCTATTTGCGCAGTGTCTTAAAAAATTGCTTTACTGAAACACACATAGGTGTGTTGGTCAGTTAGTTGAATGTTATGGATTTTGGACAAGAATGTTTTTGAAACTGGATCAAAAATCATCACCGTTTCAAAAAACAATAAAAGACGATTGTTTCAATCTCTAACTCCATGAATGGTGGCAGAGTCTAATTAATAACAGTGATATTACAGTTGTAGTCAGATATAGTCAGACATATAGTCAGATACATATTGCAGTTGTTGTAGATATAGATGTTGTAGTCTCCATAACACTGTCTTGAGTATGACAAAGCTGCTTATTCTGTGCTGTTAGGCAGCTGCCTCGTGCCCTTTGTTTTAATGTGTAATTTGTTGTATTCACCAAAACTCAAGGTTGGCTTGGAAGGTGGTCCCTCCAGACGCCAGAGTAACCAGAGTAACAACAGAGTAACAAACCAGAGTAACAACAGAGTATCAAGCCAGAGAAAAGACGCACGACACATGTGGACTGTTATGAGCCAAAACGCTTTATTTCCAGCTGAGACACATGGAAAGTTTCCCACTTCTGGGTGCGGAATCCCCTGGGCGGGGCATGGCCGAGGGGCCGGGGGGGTTGGGGGCTCTGGGTATGTCCTGGGCCGGGGCTTTCGGGCCGGGGGGCGCTGGATGTCGTTCAGCTGGAGCTGGCTGCCTCGGCGGGGGGGTCGGGGGGCGGGGGTGCGGGGGCGGTGAAGCAGCCCCTCTTGTGCCACTGCATGTCACGCACACGGCGGACGGACTGGATCTGGGGCACCGCGGCGTCCCAGTCGTTCCAGTGCTTGAACTCGCCCTGCTCGAACACGTACTGGCGCCCCCTGTAGCCCGGGTACACATATCCCACCCAGCTGGAAGAGAAGGACAGAGAAAGGTGACAAAGGTGGTCTTTCTCTCATATTCCACATTTACATATGCATTTTCTCATCTCTTCTGAAATGTGAAACATCTGTTGACAACAAATGAATATTTTACTCTTGGAACTTGTGTTTTGGTGTTAACTAACTGTTAAAGAAAATGTTGATACTCATTAGTATTAATGATATTTCAGTGCAACCATGGAGTTCATTTATTCTATCATCACTATAATTGTTGCAACTGCGTATTATAATTGCTCAATTCGATTTCCAGCTTTGACAACTAAGCATCTTGAAGATTAACATGGTATTACTGAACTGAGATAAAAGGGCCAGAGAGAGAGAAAGAGAAAGAAATGGCCATGCTGTGTTTTTTTCTGTGTTCTGCTGTCTGGAGTAGGAGTGGACCTGAGCGACAGCGCTTACGTTCCGTTCAGGGCTCTGATGCTGGCCACACGGTCCTGGAAACCATGCACCCACAGGCTGGGCACGTCATCCTCCACGATCTCCATCTTTCTCCCAGTGAATCCCGGGTTCTCAAACAGATGCAGCTTGTGTTCAGCGCTGTCCTAAAGGGGAGATACAAACACACACACACGCACACACACACATGCACACACACGCACGCATGCAGACACACACACATGCACAAACGCGCACGCACACGCACGCATGCACACACACACACGCACACAGACACACAAAAACACACGCACGTACACACACACACGAACAAGCACACATGCACACACACACACGCACATGCATGCATACACGCACACACACACGCACACACACACACATGCATGCATACACGCACGCACACACACACACACACACACACACAGACAAACAGTTTTAATCCCACTGTTGACTTACTCCAATATCATACTTAGTATTTGTATTTGTATTTCTGCATGTATTCTGGCATATTCACCCACGTTACTGAGGACCAATGCAGGGGAAGTGACAACAAATAATGCCCTTTATTGGATTAAACCTTTTGTCCTCTGGCATTCAAGCATCTGTGCGGGTTCACACAAGGCAGTCGCAAAGATCACAGGCCTGGAATGCCTGTGCAATCTGTGTAGCATCTAATTACCTTCTAGTTATAACAGCACAGCCATTATTGATATTGAGGAATGCATTATTTATACATAATGGCATTCTGAACCCGAGCCCTTCTAGTCTGGCTTGACCTGAAGCTAATACATGCCCGTATGTCTGTCCATACTAATAATTTCATCTAACCAAGCTAACCAAGACTTTATATACACACCTGATGAGCTTGCTGTATTCATTGCAAATCATGTACTAATCAGCAAGGCAGACACAAAGGTTGTGGCTAATTACACCTGGGATGTGGCTAACTCTCACCAGATGTGTAATTACTTTCCAGTGAAAGTTTCCAGCATTGCATTATGGGTAATATAGTTGACATTACACGTCATGCTCATTCAGTGTAGCCTCATGTTCACTGAATGTAAAAACAAAGGTTTTCATTTGAGACGGAGATATAGTTTCCTCTATAACAGCATTTTATGGAGGGCTCCTGAGTGGTTCAGAAACTTGAACGGAAGCTGAGCTCTGTGGCGCAGGTTCGATCTCAGACATGTCATCAGCTGACAATGACCAGGAGCCCACAGCAAGAGGACAGGGGTGGGGTTAATCCAGACACGGCCCAGTCAACCCCTGGTTTGGCAGGTGCCTGTGAATTGGGTCCACTCTGCTGTAGTGCAGTGCGGTGTAGATTTGCAGTGTGACAAAATAGCTGCTGGCTATGTACGAGTGTAGTGGAAGATAGTATTTATTTTGCCTCTGCACTCCTACACAAACACTGTTGTGCTGAGAGGAGCCTAGTATTCAACTGGAGATTTCAAACTAGGGTTGCACAAAAGGGAAAAAGGCATAAAAGTGATGACAGTAAACACTTGATAGGTAGGCTATTTTCATTCAGCTAAAAGTAAGTATGGAAGGCCTCAGTTTCAGTACATTACTACTGATATGGATGGCCATACAAATCTTCCTACCAGTGCTGATGTATGCTTATTCAGCCATTATGAGATTGCCCAGGAAAAAATATACAACCCAGGAATTCTGAAATAACTCTTGCCGTTCAGGTAGCCAGACATTGACTATGGGACTTTGGTAAACTGATACATAAATGTCAAACAAACATGAAAGGGCATTGAGAGTTAGGAACAGGAAACTCCTGTGGAGTTTAATGGGTATGACTTTACATATATTTGTCATTCTGCCAGTCAGTGAACCAGTGAGTTAAGAGACCTCTATCAGGGTCTGTCAAACACAGTTTTGTTCATCTGTTGACATTAAGGTCAATGTGTCATTGGAAAGGCCAATGTACTTATCAGTGTCTAAGAAGGCAAGGCAGTGGGGTTGCCAGAAAACCGGCTTTTCTATGGTCAGTGTGTACCTTGCTGCGCTTCTAACATTGTTCACTCCTTATGTGGTTTTTTGCTTGTGTTGTACTCCCCACTTGTAAGTTACTTTGGATAAAAGCATCTGCCACATGAATAAATGCAATGTTAATGTGTACCTCATGAAGATGGTCAAGATGTATTGTGGTTCATGTGTGAGTTACTGGAACGGTCAGTGTTGGAGTTAGTGTGCATGAGTTCATCTGAGGGCATTGGCATCACTGCATTAGTTACAAGGCATTACACTGTGGCAGCTGGTAGTGTAGCTAAGGTGTGCAACGGCGACTGGGACGGTCAGTGATGCGGTCAGACAGAGATACCTACAACTTTCAGGGGCCGCAGAGACAGCAGAGAGTTGCTGCTCTGACTGTTCGTCCAGGTGTCCCAACGGGGATACTCCCCCTTCTCCAGGACAAACTGCTCCCCCGCAAACCCCTGGCGCTCAAAGCCCACCCAGCTGGGAGAGAGAGAAAGAGGGTTCTGAACTGTGACAGCGATTATCTTCTTAACACATTTCAACAACTCTAACTACAGAGAGCGGGAGGGAGGGGAGGGGAGGGGAGGGGAGGAGAGAGAGAGAAAAGGGGAGGAGAATGAAGCCAAAAATGGGCATGTGCACAAGCAGAGTTCCAGAACTCACGGGCCAGATTCCACCAGCAGGGAGCCAACCTTCTCCAGGCTCTTTTCCGTCACATCCTTACACTCCTCCGAGAACTCCTCCCTCTTTCCCTGGAAGTTCTCCTTCTCAAAGAGCACCACCTGACGACCCGGAGAGGGAGAGAGAGGGAGAGAGAGAGAGAGAGAGAGAGAGGGAGGGAGAAAAAAGAAGAGGGGGGGGAAAGGGAGGGAGGAAAGATGTTAAGAATGGAAAGTGGGATGAAGACAAGTGGAGAAGGAGTAGATAAAGAGAGAGTAAATACTAATGCTCAGAGGGGGTTGGGGAAATAGGGCTGAGCACTTGTTGAACACTATGTTAACACTTGGGGGTAGCTGATGTAGTTGGGGTAAGTGTCAACTAATCCAACCATATTGTGTCTCAAAACAAGGTTGGGGTGGTTGACCTTGTTTTGAGACATTAAACACTGTGTGAAAAAACCTTTCACTCTGGGATAGACATTAAACACTATGTGGAAAAACACCCTTTCACTCAGGGGTAGACACTGGCCAACTTTACACAATATGACCATCCCATGTGTGCACCGAGAGGGTGCAGCTGATGGTTCCAGAATGCTCTGGCTCAGTCGCTCTGAAACCATGCCAAGAGTCTTTCACTCCATAATCCACAAAAACACAGCCACTGAAAACAGTGGAAGCTATTTGTGTCAGTGTTCAATTTGTAAATGTGTAATGTGCAATTTCAGCCACTCCAATATTACTAAAAACTACCCACATCCTCAAGGTTTTGGGTCTTGTACACAAAAGTCCATGTTGATGTGTGGATCTCTTACATGAAATGAAGAGGTGCTGAAAAATAACATTCCCTAACTGAACACAATACCACGCCTGGACTGAAGACTGGTTAAATCCTGGGACAGTCAATGTGCTAAGAACAAATGTACATGTATATACAGGAGTGTATATTTACATATTGTTAAAACTCAACTTCTACTTGTTTTACAGTGAAAATCTGATAAATACAGAATGGGTTAAAACTCAGGTGTGCCTAGAACTATTAACCTCACTTTGCATGAGAACTTAATGAACAGGTTCCATGTTTGCTTGTGATTGTCCAGGCCCATTTTAGCTCTCTTAATGAATGATCTCACAGCTTCGGTGCCTGTGTATAAACTATTTCAGTGATGTTCTTGTTCCAAATTCTCTGACCACTGTTGACGACAGTTTGCTACGCATCAGTGCATCAGCTGGAACAGCCCGTACTGGAATAAGACTGCCGGCTCCGCTCTCAGGCAGGGAAATATAAAAACTGGTCAACATAAGCATGTGACAGAGGGTGTGGGTAAAGGTGGGTACATACAGTAAAGCAGAAGGGTAGGAGAGACACCAGGAGGATGTGAGTGATTCATAGGCTGGCTGCGTGAGAATCACGGCACTGCGCACTCCTGAGGGACGCGACCCCACAGCAGGCTGGCTGGGACAGGGCGGTCACGGTTACCTTGTAGATGGCGCCAGCCCCGCCCTGACTCTTCCCTTCAGCCAGCTGCTCCGGGGCACTCTGCGGCTCCGTCATTCTCCCTCTCCTTGTGTTGGGGGTGGGGGGGTACCCGAAAATCACAACAAAAAATGGCATTCAAGGATCGTAACTAACACACGTATCTCTCTATGATGAGCTCTGAGATTTCTTGCTTCGTTTGGATTATTTTGCATTCCTCTTTGCTCTCACATACTGTGAAACTGGTTATTCAACAAAAAATGTACCTTCCGCACCTTGTGTTGAGGGTGTGGGACTAAAATAGATCAAATGAACAAACAGATAAAAAGTCCAAATACCCGCGCTCTCTGCTAACGTATCAGAGGAAAAAGTAATAAACTGGTTCATGTCTCTTAATCACTCTATTCTACATATATTTCTTAAATTTGCCCAAGTGCAGCACAACAAACAGGTAAAAGGAAAGACAGGTGAGGACAAGGTGGGAAGATGGAAAGGATGGGAGACAATAGAGAGAGACAGCGAGAGAACATTGAGAGGAACAGTCACGTAGAAAGATCGACAGGGACAGTGCCTCCTGGAATGGGATACCAGTGTTCCCCACTGTTTCTTTACCTTATTGGCATTGCATCAGCAGTTTAAAAAAATAGGACTCCTCTGAAAGAAAACTCCAAAATAACCTATGTGCATATACTCCGATGCCTGTTTCAACTTTAGCAGAAACACTAAATGAGAAGCGTGTTGCCGCAGAGGTCCGTACGTACCCCTGATGTCCCCAGGAAACGGAGAGTAATGGATGCGACGACCGAACTCAGGACGGAACAGACAGAGGAGCGAGAGAGACGGGAGGACGAGGAAGGGGAGGCAAGCGAGGTGGCGAGAGGGAGGTACGGACAGACAGACGGACAGGGGGACGAGAGCAGGTAACCACGGAGACGGTGGAGGGCCGGTGTTTTACCTGGTTTGCCTGCTGCCTAGCTGTGCCGAGTGACCCCTCTCTCTCTCTCTCTCTGTCTGTCGGCGCGTGCTGGCATTGGGCTTTTCGGGGGGCAGGGGGGGTATATATGGTTTATTTCTGGCCAGAGCAGCAGAAAACGGGGAGCTGTTGATGCAGCAAGTCTGTCGCTCGCATTGTGTCCGTGACACTGCATCTCAATAGGAGGCCGGGCTGGCACACGATGCCCGGCTCTCCGGCCGCCGCTCGCCAACCGCCCGTGCGTGGCACGCAGAGCGCAAGCCAAAAGGATTCAGCAAACGGCCCAACTCAGCACAAAACGGCACAAACTGGCAGTGCCCCATGGCCACGCCCCGTCTCCCCACAGCCCCTCCCACACCCCCCACCCCACCCCAGCAAACACCACAGGGAGGGGGGAGCTCGTCCGGACCTCAGGTGCAACAGTGCTCATTGATGGAGACCCTTGCGTCTTGCACCCCAAACCTAACTATGGGCACACGTGAGAGAAAGTGTGATGATCACTGTAGATTTTGTCACGCGTTTGTCAGAGATGACCATGCCTCTGAATGCTCTGGAGGGGCTGGCAAATCAGCAAATCAGGATGGAAATCCCAACTGAAGGCAAACCTTCCCAAAAAATGTTGATGATTCACATTACCTTGTCATTTAGCAGACACTCCAGACTATCCAGAGTGAATTACACAGGTTATAATTGTATCCATTTATACAGCTGGACATTTACTAAGGCAACTGTGGGTTAAGTTACTTTGCCCAAGGGTACAACAGCAGCGGGGAATCAAACTGATGGTTATGAGCCCTCCTTCTTGCCACTATGCCACACTGATGCCCACTTAAAATATACAAAATAACAAAGTCAAGGCCTATACAGACCCTCTCATGGGAAGACCATCATAAAATCATCAATAAATCATATTGCAATAAAGCAACAGACAATCAGATCATTTCATAGTAAATTTTATTAAGAATTTACACATTTTGACACTGGTCTCACAACACAGTGTGATATACATCTTAATCTTTCAAATAAAAAACAGAAGAAAACCAAGATAAAAAAGCCCCTCTTTTAACTGACAAAAATAGCATTACTGAGTTTAACAACATTGATATACAACACAGAAGAGACTGCGACCTCAAAGGAAGATCCAAACAATACAATTAAGTTGCATTTTGTCAGCATTCCAACATCAACCCATCAATATGTGGAAGGCAGGACATGCTGTAAGCCAGGATGGCGGAACATTGGTCACTATTGCTGTCCGTCAAACAGTCTCAAAGTGCTCATTGGAAGGTTGGAGTGGGGGAAAGTGGCGGAGCTGGCATGGCTAACACATTCAGAGGGAGGTTTTCTGGAGGCACCAAGCTCTAAGACAGTACTTAATGGACAAAGAAACCGTGCTGCAATGCATGAGAAACAAACTGAGGTGATTATAAGTGGAGTGTGCTATCAGGATTTAGCTCTACTCTGCATGGATTCTCTCCATTTGCTGAAAATAAACACCCTTAAATAGGGAGACCTACAGTACATGCTTCTGACACTTTACCCACTTACAAGGATGACATATCCGAAGAACTTTGTTCATGGGTACAACAGCAGTGTCCCGCTCAAGCTTCGGATTCAAACCCGCAACCTTCCGGTAATACGCAGAGTTCCCTGCCCAACCTCTGTATGGCTGGACTATAAACTACGCCAAGCAGCCAGAGACGAAACGAGTCAAAATGAAACCCTTTCCTGTACTTGCTTCTTCTGATGTCACCACCCAAAAGAACACCACCACACACACAAAAAAAGATTACTGTCGTTACAATCAAACACTTTTCAACATCTGTGATTTGGAGCCAGGTGTACCTCTCTGAGCGCCAGTATGCGTGTGTGTGTGTGTGTGTGTGTGTGTGTGTGTGCGTGTGTAGAGTATTAAGCAATGTAATTAGAAGTTGCCTGGAGTCTAACAGTAGCATAGGACTGGGAGGGAGTCTGCACCACACAGAGATCCCTGTTACTGCCTCTGGCCTTCTCTCTGGCGTGAGGCTCCTCGTCACGGAGCTGACAGGGTAAAACTCTGCTGTTCTCTCCCTGCTATCCCCAAAAGCTAACCTGGACAAGCGCCACCAACACAAACCCACAGGACTGCGCTGTGGTATTTTGGCACAAGGTGGCGCAGGGCAAACGGAGTCCCCACAGAGACGGAGTTACCGGCGTCCCAAAGCAGACTTTTCTACACGTAAAACACGCAAATCCAACTGGATGACAACACAATCACTCGCTGCCTGAAAGGAATTTATTCTCTCAGATCTGTTGGATGGTGACATCTATGATTTATATATCTGGGGAAAATAACATTGTGCACCCCTACAATAATTTATGACTATGGACTTTCTTTAGTTTCATTACTGATTGGATTTTTTTTTTTGCACCTGATACCCTCTCATTCCAGCAACAGTACACATACATAACAGTTCAAGATTACAGTTGCCATGTTTATTACTAATACATAGAGTAGACTGTGTGTCTGGTTGTTATTTCCATATGGTTTTGTTCTCTTTAATCTTTGTGACGGAAAAATATTAAGCAGAAACCATTACGCTATGGCAACAGTGTGTGGCCATTTCCTAAACCTGTCGACTGACAGATGAAATGATACACCAAACACATACGTTAATCTCAGAATTTAAGGAAAAAAAACAGAAAAGACATCCATTCATGGGGGTTTCTGGTCTATCTTCCAGTTTCAGGAAGCACTTCTGGGCTAAGAGGTGCTTGGTCCTGCAGGCTAACCTTCCTGAAGTGCAACAAAAACTGGTGAAGAATTGGTCCTCCCCTTCCTCTGTCTCCCTGTGCAGTGAGAGTAAAGTGGCTCTATGCTGAGATTCGTCCGACAGAAAGACATCTAAAGGAGCTGGGTGTTGAAATGTATTCAAGCAGAGCACCCAGTTGTACTTCTGTTTTTTTTTTCCTTGCTCGTTTTGTCCACAAAATAAACTATATGTTCTATAAAGGCACCATGCACATATTCGCGACCCAGGCAGGAAGTTAACAGAAAAAAACAAAATTTAAAAAAAAAACAAAAACACAAAAAGTCACGTCAGCAGCAGCAGGATTCCGTTCATCTCCAGGTCAAAGGTTAAGGCTTCTGTCACTACTTCCTCTACACATTCCCCACTTTTAAGGCAACCTGTAAAATGAAAAAAATGAAACATGAAATGAATGAAAGGACCTCAAAACACTGTCACCATGGCAATGACCCAAGAGGTGCATCTCCACTGATAAGACATTCAAATGCCGCATGGCCCAGTGGTTGAGTTTTAGAAAATCAAATCCTTCCCTTCTTCCATTATACATTACATTCACATGACATTACATTACATTCATTTAGCAGATGCTCTTAGCCAGGGCAACTTCCAGCACAACAGAACAGAAGTGTACCCATTCAAGCTGAATGAGCAACAGTGTCAGACCAGGCTAATATACTCCCAGACCAGTGAGTGTGAGCATAACACCATTCAAGCCCTACCACAAGTTAACTTGTGCTAACGTGACTAGACAAGGGAAGCCAAGTATATACCATACGTCAGTCACTAGATCAAACTATTCACTACACAACATCCACTCACACTTTAAAGCAGGAAAACACACAGTAGTGATGAAATGGTAGCTTTGGCAGCATTTGTACCACCAGTGGTACAGGTAACACATGATGGTGCCTGGCTATCTATGCATGACACATCAAACCGTACAGAAAAGGCAGTGGATGATGTGCAGTGCTTAGAACTGGTTACCTGTGCCTGTAAGATGAATGAGAGTGAGGCCTCACCTTGTCCTCTGCTCCTAGGTGTCGTTATCGTACTGACTCAAGCGCTTCTTGGACTTCAGCTCCTTCAGCCACTGAGGAGAGGACTCCTCCCTGTGGACACGCACGCACACACACACACACACGCACACGCACGCACACGCACACACACGCACACACACGCGCACACACACGCACACACACGCACGGACGCAAAAGCACATATGCACAAACACACAAAGACATGCATATTAGTTTTTTTTAAAGCCACTTCCTTCAATTCTGTGTACAGAAAATTATAGTTTTTGAAAAATATACCTGGAAGGTAGATAAATGGTTTTCAAAACAAGCTGCTTTATTTGCAATCAAGTTAATAAATGTGTCAGCGATAACTGTCATTTTTTGAAGTATGCTCACACTCAAGTATGCTCATTAAAAACACAAGTATGTTTTTAATGACATTCTGGACATTAAAAACACTGACAGAGACCGGAGGAACCTTTCTCCTGAGGGGGGAGGAAGGGGAGGACTTGTGGGGGTTGCGCAGGGCCATGTTCTTGTCCACGTACCCATTCTCTTTCCCGCCAGCAGGGGGCAGCACACGGGAAGCGCGGGGCAGAAATGGAGACTTGGGGGAGCGTGACAGCTGGGTGGCGGAGGGACTGGCTCCTTCTGTCTGATTGTCAGAGTCTCCCCTCTTCTTCAGCTGAGCCTACGGGACAGGAGAGAGACAACCAGGAAGAGCTCAGAAACAGACAGCCGTACAGGTCTGTATGAATGCAATTCAACACAAGGGAAAATGGAACAAGCGGACAATAACGCTAAGATGCTAAGATGCTGAGATAAGAGCCACATCCTCTAGCATTTCCACGCAGGGAGAGGGCCACACCTTGAGGGCAGATGGGTCCATCCCGGGAAAGAGGGCGACCCTCTGTGGCTGGGAGGCTGCCGGGCGGGTCTCTGCTCCTCTGGGCTGCTCCTCCGTGTCTGAATCCTCCTGCTTGGAGCTCTCCACCTTCTCCTCTACGGAGGGAGAGAGGGAGGGATTGAAAGGGAGGCAGAGAAAAGAGAGAGGGAGAGATGGAGGTGGGGGGTAGGGAAACAGACCAAGCCGAGGGAGAGCGAGGAGGGAGAAGACAGAGCACAATGCTATTGTATAGGTATTAAGTATATTATGGTGTTCGTATTAATACAAAATCCATTTTAAACTTGAATTGGAAATTCGGTACTTTCAGTCCCCCCTTAAAAAATCCCCCAAACAGAAAACAAATAGATTTTAATTTTTATTCCAGTCTGAGAGCAGAGAAAGAGAGAGTGTGAGAGGAGAGATGTCACTGCAGGTTCCTTATACGATGTTCCATTTCGCCCTGCAGGTTTCACAGTAGAAGGACACCAGTGTGGGACAGGAAGAGGGGAGATACCCATCAGGCCTGCTCAGGGCTCATTAACCCCTCAGTGACAAACGGTGACTGCCGCCCGGAGGAGCACGAGCGGGCAGACGGGCGGGCGAGCGGGCAGGCTCACCCGTGGAGTCGCGGTACATCCAGTCGTCGGCGGCGGCGCCCGGGCCCTCCTGCAGCACAGACAGGCCGGCGCTGTGGCGTGCTGCTCGCGACGGCAGGTTCCTGCGGCTGCGCTTCTTACTTAGCTGCACCCGGGAGCGCAGCGCACTGGAGTCCAGCAGCGTGGTGGAGGTCTGCAGGCGCAGCACGCGCACACACACACACACACACACACACACACACACACACACACGCATGCACACGCATGCACACGCATGCACACACACACACACATAGAGACACACACACGCACGCACACATACACATAGAGACACACACGCGCGCGCACGCGCACGCGCACGCGCACACACAGACACAGACACAGACACAGACATTCACACATACACACACGCACGCATATACAAACAGGGGCATGCACACAGGGACATGGGCACATACACATAGAAACAGGGACGTGCACATATACACACAATGGCAAACATGGACATTGATGCACACACACAAAGATGTTCACATTAAATAGAGGCAGACACAGACAAGCACAAGCATCCAGGTCATCCCAGGGGGAGAGACAGAAAGAGAGAGAGAGAGAGAGAGAGAGAGAGAGAGAGGGAGAGAGAGAGAGAGAACATGAGTGCTGTGCTTCACCAGACTGAAAGAGTAAAATGCATCAGCCTGCAGGCTGTTTACTTACATAGCTAAATATAAGGGCTGTGTGCACAAAGGCACTACTTAAGAGAGCCCGGTCTAGGGAAATGCCTCAGAAATCAGGTCAGAGCTTATCTGAGTTTCTGTGGCTGGGAGCTGCCAGACATACAATTACATCCCTTGGACAGCGAGTGTGTCAGGCCATAAACTGAGCCATCAGCCCTGCTGGTTTCGGCGCCGTCGAGTGCCAAACGGAGACACTGTTGGGCACTACAGACAAGGCCACTGCCCCAGAGTGTTCCGGAACACACGCATTTTATATACTCAAGGGAGAATGAGCTTCCAGCATTCTCCTTCCTGCACAGATACATAAACTGTTCTGGGGCCATACTGATAACAATGTCTGTGGTGCATATTTCAAGGAATTTCAAGGAATTAGGATCCTGTTTCAAGGTCAGATGAATTCTAATAATTATCATAAAAAGTGAAGCATCCTTGAGTACATTAACACAGAAGAATGTTGTCTGCTTAGCTACAGACAGAATGAGGAGACTGACACTTTAAATGATGTGGTCCTGACCCTATTCTTCACTATCAACAAGGCTGGCAATTTCACTCAGGATCACCCATCAGTACACCTCATTACTTGTTACTTTAAAGTTCTGTATCTTCTTCCACAAAGAACAGTTTTTAGCATAACAAAGACACCTGGCTGAATTACATATATATTTTGTATGACAAGTACATCCCTTGATAGGCTTATATAATGTTTTTGCTCTCTAAAATCTCTAAAATGGTTTCATTTGAAGTGCACAGGCTCAGAGCTGTCACGGAGGATGTGATCAAGGAGAAGGGAACTCGCTGTAAATGAGGGATCCTTTTATAATCTGGCGCCCTTGTGAATCGCGCAAAACAATCAACACCAGACTGAGGAGAATTATCACATCAAGGAGAGGGTAGGGCTTCGCTTCTTTGTGGCTCACTGGCCACCACTGTTCTGGAACAAGCGCTTGTCAAAAGCTGTGAGGGAACGCATAAAAGCACAACACGCAGCTACCGAACAGACGGACACTGAACACAGCACGTCTGACAAGAGGGCGGAGCCCTGACTGACCTCAGGGAAAGGGAGGGGCTCTGTCTCCGTTTGGGGGGCGGGGGAGGGGGCGTCGGGAGTGTCGAGGTCGCTGGGTGTGGTGGGCTCCCCGGGCGTGTGCGGGGGCGTGGGTTTCCGTGGTGATGAGCTGAGGTTGCTGTCTGAAGTCGGGGTGGCGGGGGTCAGGCTAAGGTGAGAAAGGGAGGGTGACAGATGTTAGAGGCATAATTCTACACAACAACCTCAGAGCTTCAGACACTGTGTCTCCACATCGTTTCAGAAATGTCGGTGCAAAAGACAGGAGATCATTAGTCTCTGAACGTAAAAAACAAAACTAAAGTGTTGAGCTGCACTGAGTCACACGTATGTTTGTGTGAGCCACTATCGTGTCCATGCATGTCTGCTGATCTAGGATCAGATTTCACAGCAGCTCTCCTGGATTACCTGCTGAACCAGGACTCTCATTCCCGCACATACTCAACACACAGACTCAATGTATCAGACACCAACAGGAAGCTGAGGGACATTCAAGCTATATAGGTCAGAGAACACTTCTCTAGATCTCCTTATGGTGTTTTATCCCATAAAGAATACAATCATTTAGCTTGAGGCTACAGAACACGAGATGACCTGATCTCTCACACCCTTGGGAGGTGGAATTTTTTTAGTCTTTGGCATGAATTATTTATATTTTGTCCCCCAACTTGACTTTATATACACTGCGCTACCATCACACTAGGAACACAAGGGGGCAGCACACAATTGCAACAAACTGGACACTGAAAGCAGGTCTTTAAAATACCTCGCCCAGCCACCAGGGGGCAGGCAACCTTCGCAATATTATTAATCTTGCAGCAACAGCAACGGCAGCAGCAGCAGCTGCAGCAGGAGACCCGAGGCTCAGCACGGCACACTTTTCACTGCCTCAGACCCAGTTCCAGAAAGGTCCAGAAAGGACCCAGTTTCACCTCACCTTTAGAGCGACACCAATCCCATCACAGGCCAAGGAAAAAAAAAAAAGTTTCCTCTAGACATTTTGGTGCGGCTCACAAGCTTAACTGGAGCGCCCTGGAACTGCGACCAGACTGTAACTGAACACGCAGAAAGACGGTCCCAACTGATCGTCAGCTTGATGTGACCAAGCAGCATCGACACAATAGTGTCGGAATGGTGATAGTGAACATCAGTCCTAGGAGTGGAGGTGGAGGGTTTTGCAGGTTTTTCGGGGTTGTACATTGTGATGTTTATCGCGCTGCACCACTGCAGAGACACTCACTGTTCCTGCCCTTTTAAAGCGAGACCGCACACTCTGCTGAGGAGACCTGATTTATCCGGGGGTCACTGGAGCCCTACGATAATGAGGAACGAGGTGTTGGTGCAGCCGTTTTTCTTAAACTCGCCGTTCATCTTGGTGGTCTTGACTAAACCGTAGATCGAACGGCCGAGGAGTGTTAATTCAGCAGGAACAGCGAAAGGAGCCAATCAGCAGTTTCCATTCAGCGCGCGGGGGTAATGTGCCACACTGACATTAAAGCCTGACGCATCCCGACCCATCTGTCTCCTCCGCGGGGTCACCTTGATCCAGACGCGTTTAAAACGGGCTTTGTCAGGCTGTAGCGTCAGACCGGGCCTTTTAGAGCGTGGAGACAGGGTCTAGTACAGACAGCTCACAGCTTTAGATGCACAGCAGGTAGGCAGGAACAGATATGGAAACATTACATCAACCAGCTGGGCTAATAAGTGCTGCTTATTATAGGGGATATGGAAAGATGGAATCCAGTTACACCCCTTCGGAATGTTCCACTCAGACCTGTGGGGGGCAGCTCTAGTGCCATCGTGGTGGTGGGGGGGTCAGGTGTGTACGCACCTATCGTCCGTGCGCAAGCCGGTGTCCCAGGTCCCGTACTGACTGTCCGTCTCGTGGACCAGGGTGTCGGTGTCCCGGCCCTCCTCCTCAGCACTCACACACTGCTTCAGCTGCTCCTGAGAGAGGGAGAGAGAAGGAGAGAGAGAGAGAGAGAGAGAGGGAGAAGGAGAACGAGGGAGAGAGCAGGGGAGAGAGAGAGAGAGAGAGAGAGAGAGAGAGAGAGAGAGAGAGAGGGGAGACAGAAGGAGGGGGAGAGAGAAAGAGGAGGAGGGAAAGGGAAGGAGGAGGGGGGAGAGGAAGAAAGGGAGGGGGAGAGGAGAGAGAAGGAAGGAGAGAGAGGGGAGAGGAAGAGAAAGAAAGTGAGAGGGAGGGAAAGGGAGGGAGAAGCAGGGGAGAGGGAAAAAGGGAGAGGTAGAGAGGGCAGGAGAGAGGGAGGGAGCGAAGGGGGAGAGAGGGGGAAGAGGGACAAAGAGTGAGGGAGAAATAGGGGGAGAGAGGAAGAGAGAGAGAGAGCAAAACAGGGAGAAGAACAGAGGGGAAACAGAAGGGGATGGGGAGAGAGAAAACAAGTGAGTTCATGCACTCCTGTCAGGTGACAGTGTGGTGGCCTGGGAGGTCGTGACCCCAAGGTGTGCTGCTTCGGTGCACAGGCTGTGACATCACAGTGACAGACCCGGACAAACTGCAGAACGTTCGTCCCCTGCTCAGCACGGTGCAGCACGGGTTAAGCCACCCACACGGCCGTGTTTGTTGACCATCTTTCTGACTTGCTGCACAAACCCAATGCCGCTTAGACGGAGGAGAAAAGCGGGCCCATTCACGCAGCCTGCAGAGCATTATGGGACAGCGGTCAGGCAGCGAATCAGACGCGTAACGACGAGGCGGGAGGAAGAGCTCACAAAGACAGGGACAGGCTGGTGAGAGTGCGGGTAGCTGTGCACTGAACCATGCATCTTTTAATGAGGCAGTCACAGAGGGCACACTGTCCTCGAGACGCACACACACACACACACACACACACACACACATGCATAAACACACACGCACGGGCATGTGCGTATACACACACACACACACACACACACACACACACACACACACACACACACACACACACACACACACATACACACGCATACACACGCATACACACGCATACACACACACACACACACACACACACACACACACACACACACACACGGGCATGTGCGTATACACACACACACACACACACACACACACACGGGCATGTGCGTATACACACACACACACACACGCACACACGGGCATGTGCGTATACACACACACACACACACGCACACACGCACACACACACCTGCACATCTGTGCGCGCAGGCACGCACACACAAACACAAAGAGGAAATGGGCAGGAGAGAAAAGAGGTACTGATACAGACAAGCGCAGAGGTATTTGGAGGTTCTCTCAGACTTGGACCGGTTCCTTCTGGAAAGGTACAGACGTCCTAACCAAACACCCTGATGCAGGGATGTTTTTTTATGCCGCTGTTCCTGTTGGAGGAGTTTCGATAACACTTAATTTTCAATTTCTTGCCCGGCAAACAATTCAGGGAAATGTATTAAGCCACATTACATCATGTGCTTGGCTAACGCCCTGACCCAGAGCGACTGACTCAGGCTTGCATTTACACTGCTGGACATGTACTGCGGGGTTATGGGGGTTAAGCAGCTTCCAGGCCGAGGCCTTCAGGACAGCACTGCTGTATTAGATGCACTTTGCTACAATCGTGAGCCTGTGTGTTAACAGCGCTACACAGGACGTCATCAATTACACTGCCTTTCCTGGCAGGAGGAAGGAGAGGGAGAGCGGAGAGAGAAGACCGGCAAATACCCCCCGTGTCTCACCCCACGGACCAGCATCCACCTGCCCACTGCTCCACACACCCCGGTCTCGCTACAGTGAGCAGTGCCATGTGTTTCTGGATTGGCCTAGAAGTCGGCATACAGTTCTGAGATTCTTCGATTCTTGATTTTCTCTTATTCTGAGCTGAGGTGGGCTCAGGTCAAGGGGATCAGTCAAAAACACATGCGCGCTCACACACACACTCACGCATGCACATACACACAGATCACACACACACACACACACACACACACACGTGCACAAACGCACATACACATAGATACGCACACATGCTCATGCAGATACATGCACACACAGGGAAAAAAAACACACACACACACACACGCACACACAGATAACACATACACATTCACACACTCAAATCAGCTATCCGTAGCAGTTCCACACTTGGATCCACTTCAACACGCAAAGCTCTCCCACACTGTCAGTAACCCACGTCCTCACAACCCATTTCCCGGGCATCCCATCCCCACGGCGACCCTATCACCAGGCAACCAAACACTTCCTTATCAACAGGAGCAGCGACTGAAGGAGGACCAGCCTCAGAAGAGCTGGAGACTGGATGAATGGCGTTCTGCGTCTCGTTACCGTGGCGCTCTGATTTACTGGAAGCGGGCGTGGCCCCCGCTTGCTCTGCCCTCATTTTGGCCGAGGGCCCCGTGTCGTAAGAGCTTTGGGGAAATCGGACTCCACCTCGCCCCGAGGTTACTTGCCAGTGCGTGTTTAAGACACAGTTTCTTTCCCCCCCATATCCCTGGTTACCGAGTGCTCCCCCCTCCTTGCCCTTCCCGAACCCCCTTTTCCCCACCGCCCGGACAGGAAGGGCGCAGCGGAGGAAGCGAGGGAACAATGAACGGATGAATGGAGGGAATGGGGAAAGGAGAGTCACAGACAGACTGACAGACGTGGCTAATGACACAGGGACGCTGGCATGCGGGGGAGGAAGGGGGTGGTCTCTGTGTGTGTACGTGCATGCGTGTGTTTGTGTGTGTGTGTGTGTGTGTGTGTGTGTGTGTGTGTGCGTGCGTACGTGTGTGTGTGTGGGTTCTGAAGTCCCGACAGCTGCATTCCTCACACCCCTGTCCTGTCACACCGCGAGTGTGCTACATGCAAACCTGCCTCAGATACAGGGCCCTACCCGTATCAGATTCTCACAGCTGGCACTTACGTTTCACAGAACACAAAACAGGCAGGCTGAGGGCTCTGCATTATATTCCGAACAAATCCTGCCACATCGGTCTGCTGTTAGTCACCTATTATTTCTACGCTATTTGTAAGAAAAGGAAAACAAAACAATACATGGTGGAAGCCACAATGGTGAGGAGTGGGGCTCCTAACCGAAAGGTACTTAACCCACAACTGCCTCAGTAAATAAACGCTGTATAAATGGAAAACGTGTAAAAAACTATAACCTATGTAAGACGCTCTGGATAAGAGCATCTGCTAAATGACAGTAATGCAAATGCCAAATACATTTCACTCCAACGCAACAACACAATTTACCCCACAGTGTAGTGTTGGTATTCATTCTGATTACTATGGTGTGTTAGAATTTATCAAAAAAAAGCACCTCACTTTTTGCACAAAGACATAAGAAGTGCATTACTATGCAGCCTACGGTAGAGCTATGCATCAAGAACCACCCAAACTACTTACTGCATATATTGTAACTTCACATAATTCTTGTTTTAACAATCATAGACTTGGAACAGGCATGGAACATGAACATGTAATGACTGTACTTTGACAATCATGGCCAGTGATTTTTATAACTGAAATGCTGACAGCTGACGTTGCTTGCTAGTGCCGCTGATATGCCACAGACCCAATCCATTACTCTGGCCACATGTGTGGAAAGATAAGCATGCATGCTATGGCTTCAATGTAAAATAAAACGCTCCCTACAGACAGCGAAAGCTAGCTCTGTTAGCTGCTAAGATTACGCCCTGTTCCTTGATCAGCCCAGAGATACATGGCCAATTATGCCAAGTGTCTCACTTTTTCCTCGCTTGAATTAACTGAAATTAGCTGGATAACTCCTAACGAACGCTCTCATGCTTTACAAGAAAATTGAAATGCCTCTTCTCTTCTCTTCCCCCCCCCCAGAGATTTTCAGCTGCCTTCATCCGATCCCACAAGCCTCTCTGCTTGGCCAAACCCTTCTATAGCTGAGTCACGGACCGGTAACATCAGTAAAAATCAAAGTGTCGCAGGAGGGCGGGGGGGGTCAGGGTATCATGTCAGCGTGAGGGAGAGGAGAAACGGCAAGGGGCCCGTTTTTGGCCGATGGCAGCGGAGTGAAATATGCTTATTATCGACCGGTAATACCAGCCGGCCGATAAATTTACCGGCGGAGACCTTATTGGATACGTGCGTGGCCTGCAGACAGAGTGAGGCCAGCGAGAGACGGCTCATTTGTTATTATGCGAGTTTCGGGCACAGTTACGGTACATCTCACTGAATGGTGTGTTAAGCCCTGTCTTTGTACCTTGGCGAAGAGAGGCAGCTTTCTACACGCAGAGTTAAGGCAGGTTACAGGTTTCTACATGCAGCGGTAAAAACAGGGCAGCAGTGTGGCGTAGTGGTAAGGAGCAGGGCTCATAACCAAAAGGTTGCTGGTTTGACTCGCTGTTGAGGCATTGCTGTTGTACCATTGGGCAAGGTTCTTAACCCATAATCGCCCTAGTAAATACCCAGCTGTATAAATGCATAAAACTGTCACCTATTGAAGTTGCTCTGGATAAAAGCATCTACTAAACGACAATAATGTAATACATGCTGCAATTCAGGTACATTAATATCTTAGCGTAACTTTTCACTGGCTCGTCTCTTGATGATTCAGTTTCTCTCTGTACCCGCAGGACTCCAGTCCTCCCAGCGTTCATTCTAGGTGAAAAAGTTGCGTAAACCTTCTTTTAATATCAGCATTACTGCGTGCTGCTCCACGTGACATTCTTCACTGAGGTCTCAAAAGGCAGCTGAGGTAACACCACTGCTGGGTGGGTGTCAGTTAGCCTAAATCCCAGGATTGTTGGCTCTCTTCAATATGATGGTGCTTAATCCAGTCTATTCACATAAACTTTGTATGGGGTGCGTAAGCCAGCTTTTTCAGTCCAAAAAAAAAAAAAAAAAAAAACTAACTAAACTAAACAAAACCCTCCCCTACCCCCATCAACAGCAGCTTATAGCGGCTCAACACTGATATTTATTTCTTTTTCAAACTCAGACGTATTTCAACAACGTTGCTTTCATGGGCACCGTGTCGGTGTAAGGTATCAGAGCTGAGCTATTGTAGGCTGCTATTGACTGGAGACTGAAGCCAGCTGACTCAGCGCCATTTGCCTGAATGTGCGATATCGATGCCTGTCCTTCAGCAAACCGAGCAGCGAGCCGCACTGAACACAGAGGCCTGCTTCACACCGCGCTCCCCTCCGCCCGCCTGACCTCCGGAGGAGCGTCACACAGGTGTGTAATTATACATCAGAGTGCGCGTGTTTTTCGTGAGCACAGAGACTGCGAGCTCGCCGCCACCGTTTCTGCGGCCGATGCAAATGCCCCTGCTCTCGCAAAGCCAGATACCGTGGGCCGTCTGCGCGTATCTACAGACTGCGCCGGCGTCGTATGCAAACTCGCACACGCCCTGAGAGACGGGGCCGGCCGAGCCCTCTCAGACGCATACAGAAAATGTAGAGACGCAGAAATAGGAACACAGATGGCGGCGGGTAATGAAGTATTATTAGCAGGAACTGAAACAAAGGCCTGTGCGCACACGCACACCAACACATACTGCAGCAACCTCAAGACTCCCACGCAGTCAGAAAAACCGAATCAAAAATGTTTCCATTCTACTTGCAGAGCAGAGCAGTGTCTGACACGTTCTGTAGTGCAGTACTGACTGCTATTCAAACAGGCCCCCACATCTGGCAGTGCACACACATGCGTGTATACACATGCACATATACGCACACGCACACATACACACATACACACAAGGTGGAACATGCGCTCTCTCTCTGACACACACGTGCGCGCAGACAAAAGCACGCATACATGCACGCGCGCACGCACACACACGCACACACACACACACACACACAAGTTGGAACATGCTCGCTCTCTCTCTCTCTCTCTGACACACACATGCGCACAGACAAAAGCACACACACAAGCTGGAACATGCTCACACACACACAGACACATGCAGACACAAGCACTCACACATGCAGTGCACGCACACGCACACACACACACACACACAAACACCCTCAGAGCTGGTAGAGAACGAACGCGCAGGTAACATATGGCGTTGCCCGGAAGCAAAACGCTTTGTGCAGGTGCGGCGCTCACAATACAGCAAACACACCACGCCCACCGAAGGCTTCAATCCTTCTGCACGTCGCACAACTCCAATCCTTCTGCACGTCGCCCCTATCGGCTTCTGCAAACACAATCAGGTCCGGGAGGAAGCTGTGCCAACACAGCCGAAAAGGGGGTCAACACCGCGGCCAGCGCTCCACCTAGAGAGCGCTTCGGAGGGACGTGTGCAGAAACAAACACGTGCAGAGGAGTGTGTGCAGCACCATCGGGTGCAGCAGACATACAGGTGCAGCAGCTCAGGACACAGAGTCCTCCCTTCCCCCTGTGGAAAACATCACGCACCACAACAGGGAAACGCACTGCTACTTATATCGCGCGTATTACTCGCCGTTTACTTTACGCGTAGCATCGCGATGTGTTTTGGATTCTGTGATCTAGTGATCTGTGATGGCTGGTGGTATACTTGGCTTCTCTTAACTCGTGCTAACCTGACTAGACAACTTGTGGTAGTGCTTGAAGAGTGTTATGCTCACGATCACTGGTTTTTGGAGTCTCGTTAGCCTGGTCTGACACTGCTGCTCATTTAACCTGAACGGATACACTTCTGTTCTTCTATGATGGAAGCTGCTCCGGATAAGAGCGTCTGCTAAAATAAAGTAATGTAATGTAACGTAATGTAACATACCGGGAATAACAGTGATATTGATGATTATGGAGGTGTGCTGTATGGTTTTGGGGGCCCTGTTCATCTACATAGTGCTGTGGGGAGACCTGACATGTGAGAGAGCGTGCACACACACACACACACACACACACACACACACACACACACACACACACACACACACACACACACACACACACACACACACACACACACACGTGCGCTCACGCACACACACACACACACACACACACACACTCACACACACTCACACACACTCACACACACTCACACACACTCACACACACACAGTGAAGAGATGCTCTGTCAGTCACAGGACACTACTGTAGCTCTGCAGAACAGGCAGACAGGATATGGGGGCTGGGATAAACGGAGAGGATGGGGAGGAGGGGAAGAGGAAGAGAGGAGAGCTGTCTGCAGGGACTTAATGAGGCTCTGTCAGGAGGCAGTGACTGTATGCAGACACCAGCCGTCACGTCTCTGAAGAAGCAGCACAGCTCTGACCTAACTGCTTTTACTGGAGCTGGCAGAGACATGCCACACACACACACACACACACGTGCTCACGCTCATGCACACACATACACACACGCTCACACACACACGCTCACGCACACGCTCACACACACGCTCACGCACACGCTCACGCACACGCTCACACACACGCTCACACACGCTCACACACACGCACACACGCACACACACGCACACGCACACACGTTCTCTCTCTCTGATACAGAGGGACATCACAGGGCAGTGAGCTAGGGGGGAATCTGTCCTCTGATTGCATGAGGGGCTTTCAGAGCCCATGCCAGCTGCATCACCGTGGTGACAAGTGAGCCTCTGCCGTCTCCCATTCCCCTCTCTCTCTCCCTCTCCCTGCCTCTCTCTCCCTCTCTCACGTCTCTCACGTCTCTCACGTCTCTGTGAATGCAGCGGGGAGATCAGTGGCCTCTCCCTGCGCTTTATCGCTCCATTAAGAGCCTGGCTCCAGTCCACCTCCTCTCTCTATCACCAGGAACCTTGGCTTTTCCCTTCCACGTCACCCAGCCTCTCTCCCAGCTCACCGAGTTCCTGTCCCAGACCCAACCCTCTCCAGCACAATCCCCGCCACCCAGTCAACCCCCCAACGGCAGCCCGGCTTCACCCCGACTGGGCCTGGTTCTTACTCAGCCCAGCCTCTGCACCTCTGTCCCAGCTAGCCCTGCTCCCTGTTCCCTTCCCTTCACCCCCACGTGTCCAGCCCTCACATCAGCTGTGGCAGAGCACCCCCCTTCCCGCATCTGCTACGAGCCTCTCGGCTTTCTCACTTCACTGCGTCAGCGCCGTATTTATAACCTTTCACTGCTGTCATCCCTCACTTGGCTCCTCCCCCCTGCCTCCCCCAGCAGAAAAATCCCAGCTCCCCGTCCCCCATTTTTGTTACAACAGTCCTGCCTGCTAGTCTGCTTGCAATTCAGCTTCACCATGTCCTATTCGAGGCTATATTTTACTTTAATTAATCGTTATTAGCAGTAATTAACTAAGACCTCGACCACAACATCATGACCTGACAAAAACAGCTGGCACGGTTACCCCTTTCTTCCCTTGTGTCTCCCACTGTTGCCGACGGTCCAGAACTGCAGAATAATGTAACTGTCGCTCAGATACAAGGCTGATGCAGGACCTGCACAGACCCACCAATCTTTATCTTATCTGGATGGCCTGCGGGCTGCTACAGAGAATGGGATTAACCATCCGGATGAGCTAAAGATCAGTGAAATCTGCCCAGCCTTTTTTTCCCCCTACAGGTCTCATGTTGGCTTTGACTCTACGGCCTGATGTATATTCTTTGAGGGCAAGCTTTTCTTTCGGAACAGCGGGTTCAGTTTGAGACACGAGGGAAGGTATGCAGAGGAAAGCCAACTGTTCTGAAGGCAATAAACCACACACAAAATCATATTTTGATGGAGTTCCCCTGTAATGTCATGAATCACGCTGGATTATGAATCACGCTGGATGAGGAGTGTTTCATTAATGCTGTAACAGCATCATTAGCCTGTCAGACACGTCAATGTTAATGATAAGACGCCAGATCCATCACATTTCATCTGTGCCTCCCTGACTCTGGATCTCGCCAACAACTGGCAGATCTACAGAAACAGCTGCAATGAACGTGTGTGTGTGTCTTACAGCTTCATGTTAAGACATAATGTAGCATTGCACCAGCTCAAACATAAAAAGGCCTTCCTCACTGGGCATCCTCGCCCTCTCTCTGGGACCTCTCCCACCCACGCGATCCTGCTCACACTCTCCTGGACCGCAGCCGGGATGCGGGAGGCGGTATCCATAGTGACGGCCCCCTCACTCAAACCTGACTTGCTCGAGCGAGTGTGCCGTTCCTTTCCCCTGCTCGTCACTCCCTGTACTAAAACCTAAAACGCACCCGAGCAAAGACTCCACAGCGAGCCGGAGGAGCGTGAGATGGAGGCAGAAATGCAGCGGGGTCTGCAGAGCCAGCGGTGTGAGGGAGGGAGGGAGGGAGGGAGAGGAGGACACCGAGTACGGAATACAGAGTCCTCTTACTGCAGAATCAGAGGTCACCGGGGCAGAGGAGGGGGGATAACAACAGCAAGGACAGAAAGCAGAGGGGAGGCCAGAGAAGAGAGGACAACTAATGAAGAAGGTGACACTCAAGGACAGTAAGGTGGAGAGGATGTACACCACACCACAACAGCAGAGACAGAGAGATGGAGAGAGGGAGAGAGGGAGGGAGAGAGGGGAAGGGAGGGAGAGAGGAAGAGAGCTCTAAGCCTCACCAAGTTCGACTGCATGGAGCTTTGAGGTGATTAGACAACATCCTGTTTTGGGGGAGGAGACAAATATCAAAGGAAGGGTAGAGAGAGGAAGCAGAAGTGAGGGAATGAAGGAGGAGAGGGGACAGCAGGGGCGAGAGGCGAGAGGGGTGCTCTTACGGAGGTGGGTGTCCCGGGGTCGGCAGGCCGCCGGCGCAGGGACAGCCGCTGCTGGCTGCGCAGGGAGAAACGGCGGAAGGACTCGCGGCTGCGGGAGGCCAGGCTGCGCAGAGAGGCGGCCCTCTTGAAGGCCCCACCCCCGCCGCCGTCCTCGGCCCCGCCCCCACGCTCCGCGCCGCTGGACACCAGGCTGAGCGCCCCCTGCAGGGATCGCCGCACACTGCCCACCCAGCCGGACACCTGCGAGTGCGCCACCGACAGCTTGTCCCCCAGGTACTCCATGGCAGCGAGCGGCCGCGAGCTCCGGCCCTCCGACCTGCCCCCCGTCCCCAGCTCCCCCTGGGTCTCCAACCCGACCCGCTCCGCCGTCAGGGCGAGAGAAGGGGCCCTTGGATCCCTGTCCCCCAATACGCTTATGGCTTCCAATCCGCTCCCAGTCAGGACTTTAGTGAAGACCTCGAGATCCTTGTCCCCAATACGCTTACAGCCTTTGATTCACTCCTGGTCAGTACCGCAGAGGTGGCTTCCGGGTCCTTGCGCCCAATACACTTACGGTCTCTGCTCCACTCCCAGTCACAAGTCTACAGGTGGCCTTGAGATCCTTGTCCCCAGTACGCTTAAGGTCTCCAACTCGCTCCCAGTCACCCCTGCTTCTCCAACCTGCTCCAATCAGAGAGCAGGACTGTGCAGTTCAAACCCAGTCTTTTCTAGCAGTGCGGTCCTGGTGCCAGGCGGCGTAACTTCGCTGTCCCAAACTGCACTGCAGCAGCGATCCCCGGCTCGTGGAGGTGTCCGCGCCACCCGCCACCCGGCTCGGAAAATCCCCTCTGAACCGCAGCCTTCGGGGGGCCCCCCGTCAGCTGACTGTCAGGCGCGCGCTGCCCTGAGTCTCTCTCTCTCGTTCTCCTCGCTGTGAAGCGTGTCGCCTTCCGTTTCCAGGCACCGGAGTTCCCGGCACGAGTCAGACGCGTCGGCCGCGTGCGGTGGAGGCTTAATCGGCTAACGACGGCGGCTGCTCTCCGACCGCGCGGTAATCATAACGACGGCCCCGGCCGCGACAGATCCAAACAGCAGTTACGCGCTCGAGGCCGGCCGCCGCGCTGCCCGGGACTGCGCTTTCCTGTCGTTCTGCCCGCCGGCGGGTTTAGCACCATCTCGGGTGGCGCACAGCGGGAACGGTAGCAGCGGATCGATACCGCCGCCGGGCGCCAGGGAAAGGAGCCAGGCTGCTCAGAGCACACATGCCGCACAGCCACTTCAGAGAGCCTGAGCTGATCTCTCTCTTCTGCTGCGCAAATAAGGGCAACTCAAACGGAGACCGCGACTTCGTTAGCCGAGCGGACACGCTAATGCGCACGCACACACATACACAAATACACTCGCGCCTGTGTGTGTGTGTGTGTGTCTGTGTGTGTAAAACTGCTTATCTGAGTTCTGACACAGTCCTTGTTCTCACGGCTAAACTACGCTGTAGCGCCACTAACATATTCTCCTCACTCTACAGCTCTGACAGTCCCGTCTCACCGCAGTGCCGAATCCGGTCGATCCGGTACGGGATCCTCATGCCAAACTCCCCGCGTCCTCCAGGTTTCTCCACAGGAAAACTTTACCAGGAAGGAAGACCGCGGCGCGGCGGGTGGCGGTGAAGCAGTCCAACACGGTCCTGTCTCTCCACCGAGCGAAGTAGCGCTAACACGCAGCCAAACAAAACACGTTTCCCCCCCCGACGGGTTAAAAAAAGAACGCGAACAACACGAGAAAGAAAAAAGGAGAGAGGAAGCTTTTCCGCAGGGGACAGGTCTGGAACTGGAGGGAAGGCAGGCCGAGTTGGCTCTGGCAGAAGCTCCTCTCTCTCTCCCTCGCCTGCAGGTACGGGCAGGTACAGGAGAAATGAGTCAGCCGCACACTCCCTCACTCACAACACCATAGGACTGACAAGCAAGGAGGAAAAAAGGCAGGGGGAGGGAGCAAGCGAGAGGGTGAGAGAGAGAGAGAGAGGGAGAGAGAGAGGGAGAGAGGGAGAGAGAGAGAGAGAGAGAGAGAGAGAGAGGGAGAGAGGGAGAGGGAGAGAGAGAGAGGGAGGGCAAGAGAGAGCGGGAGGGAAAGACAGGGTGAGAGAGGGAAAGAAGGTGAGAGAGAGAGAATGGGAGAGGGAGAGAGAGTGGGAGAGGGTGAGAGAATAGGAGAGGGAGAGAGAGTGGGAGAGAAAAAGGGAGAGAGAGGGTGAGAGAGAGAGAGAGAGAGAGGCAGGGAGCGCGGGAGGCACGGGGGGGGGGGAGGTGGGTAATTTGTGGCTCGGGAGCGGTGCGTGATATATGCTCTGCAGAGCTTTGTCATCGGCCTGTTTGGGCTTGCAGTGCTGGAGAGAATTCTCACAGGCTCAGGCAGCTAGGGGGTGGCACAGGGAGTGGGCAGGAAACCAGGGAGAGAGAGGGGGGGAGGAACGGACGCGGATGTGGAGAGAGTGAGAGAGAGAGAAGGGCCGGGTATTTATGTAACGCCGTCACTGATCCCATTTCCCTGAGAGACAGGAAGAGGCAGGTGGGACAGTGGGAAGCCGAAGTCTGTGTGTGTGTGTGTGTGTGTGTGGGTGTGTTTGTGTGTGGGAGAGAGAGAGAGAGTGAGTAAGAGTATATATTAACGTATACGAATGTGTGCATATATGAATGTGTGTGCGTATGAGTATTTATAAACATACAAGTACATGTGCATGTGTGCATGACTGTGTACTGTGTGTGTGTGTGCGTGTGTTAAGAGTGTATCAGTCTGCAAAGTGTGAAATAACCTCGGGACAGGTGTCTGCCACTGGTATGTTTGCTAAACAGAAGGCGTTCAGGATCACGCAAACACCACCAAAACCTGAAAAATCACTATCTTCAATCACTCGTTACTCCCACCGCCAGCTCATTCTGCTCATTAGTGTCAACGAGGACAAATTACAGAGAGGCTCTGTTACACAAGCATCTGCGAGGGAATTCCTGCAGAATACCACCTCTTTCAGAACATGCTGGCAGCGTAGAGCTCCTGAGCGCTCAACCAGCGCCCCCTGGTGGACACACATCAGAACTACCGGCACCTCGCGTTTCTGCCAAGACTTTCCAAAGCCGTGCACCATTTCTCTGTGAGGACATGCCTCCACGCTTCCACCCACAGAACATGAATAAACGCACCACCTCCATGTAATTATCAAAATGAGCGCCGCTTCCCTGCGGACATCACGCCCAGGCTGACGAAACGCTGGAATCATTCCCTAAGACACAGCTCTGGTCCTCATTAGGCGAGTCCTCCCTAACTCAGCCCTGATCCAGGAGGGCCGCGGTGTGCGTCTCCAGCCAGCTGCTTTACCCATCCTCACTCTGCGTCATTTTGCCTCAACCCGCTCAGCCCCCCTTCCCGGGTCTGGGAGTGTCGGAGCTTTTGGGGAGCGTGAGCGGAATGGCTCTGACGAACACAAACGTTTTCTGTGAGGGTTTCTTCAGGTTGCGATCGTGGTCAGAAGTGCTTTTGAAACTCTTCCTCAGATGGTGCAACGTTGAGTCTTCCGAGGCCGCGCGTTGCTGTGGGCCAGCGCCGTCAGAGCGCCCGGGCCGTCAGAGCAGTCGCTTCTCAGTGTCATACTAGGAATTCTCTGCTACACTAAATACATAATGAAGGGAGGGTGTAGTGTGTCAGAGAGCTGGTGTGCTGAGAGGCCAGTGCGTCCGGGTCCGGTTTCACACACCGCCACCGACCACCCCGCCCCCCCGCGCACGCCGGGGCAGCCAATCGGAAGCTGGGAGTGACTGACAGCAGGAATGGCTGGGGCTGACTTCCTGTCAACAGTGCGAAGACACCAGCGCATCGGCTCACATGCCAGCGAATGAGGGCACGCAAGAACATGTCAGCACGCGCACACACACACACACACACACACACACACACACACACACACACACACACACACACACACACACGCGCACACACACACACACACACAGGAGACGACAGGAAGAGCGCATTTAGAAAACACCCCCTCACAGCAGAACGTGTCCGGTGCGCATCTTCGCCCCGAGCTCAGACAGGAAACCGCAGGCGGACAGATGCCACACACACTAATAAAGAAGACAAGCATTCAGGAGAAAGCGTGACCGAAAATAAAACAAAGAGACAAAGGAAACAGAGTGTGTGTGTGTGTGTGTGTGTGTGCACACACGTCTTCCACCTCCTACATGGCTGAGCCTCTTGTTTGACCCACAAACAACTTAAAAACACAGCTCCAAAAACTAAACCCCCGCTTTCCAACACTGTACATTTACTATTTATTTACCAGTATTAGTTTAAATTTGCTATTTTTACAGCACCATTCATTCAGTGTCATTGTTGGTCCTGAAAAGGTCAACTTCCCCCTGCCTGACAATCAGTGGATATTCTGGCGTGAGCATTAGAGGGAAATTAAATGTGCGTGCTATGTTGGTTCCCACGCTAAATTAATCTGCCACACAGACACTGTAGTCCAGGCTAGCTTACTTTCTTCAAAACAATTGTGTACATTGTGGTGGCATTGTGATACTGGCTATACAGTGAGCACGGCTGTTGTTTTATAACAAGGTTCTGATATACAGAGCTAAGTGCAAAATATTTGGGTAGTCATGGAAACACCTGTTATGTGAGGGAACTGTAAATTCTTCAATTTCCTATTTAGATAGCTCCAGGGACCCATCATGTAGTTCTTGTCGGGACAGTTTGAGGGCTTCCTGTCCAAAGTGCCAAAGTTTCGGGCAGTGTGGTTTTTGTTCAGTTTATCTCAATTTGCAAAAGAACAATTATCAGTGATGTGCAGCACACCCTGTTTTATGCATAATATCCGCTTTACCGCCTTTGAAAATGACCATCACATGGTACATCAACCCATTTAAAAAAACAGACAAACATGGCCAAATAACTTCGCCAAAGTCTAAAACCCTTTCCATTCAAGGTAAGCACCAGAATGCAACACAGCCCCAAAGCAACACAGCTTTCTTCTGGTCATTACTTAAAAGGAATCTGCCAGGACGAAAAACTTGATAACACATACAGCCATACCTCTTGGAAAAGTAACAGGTCGATTACATCCCGAGAAGCATATGTTAACGCAAGGTTATGTCCTCTACAGACCAGCAGAAGGATGAAAACTAAGCTGTTGATCCTTGGCTGTTAAAATGGTGCTAACAACAAATAAAAAAAAAAAATACTAACAGCACTTTTTCCAGTTGGTTTACTTCAGATTAGAAACATATACTTCCTGTTTCTCTCCCTCCAGCCTCCTCCCTATGCTCATCTCCTATACCCCCTCTATCCCTCCTGCATTCTCTCTCTCTCTCTCTCTCTCTCTCTCAGGAGGGGGGAACCACAACCACACCCCCTGCTACCTCCACAAGATCCTTCTTATACCTCCACCACCTCTCCTGCTGCGTTTCTTCCTGCTATACCCTCCCCATCTACCCCCCTTCCTGCTGCATGTCCACACAGTCTGGTTGTTTCTCCTGCTGCTATATACCCTCACTGTACTTAAGCCTCTCCCTGTACTTAAGCCACCCTGGACACAGGACTCCACACTTTGCAACATGTTCATATCACTTTCTGTCTCCTTCTCTGTGAGATGTTCTGAGCCTCCGTGCAATGTAAGCAGTATGTCCACCTCCTGTCCGTGGTGTTTTCCTCCTGGGTGTGTTAGAGGCAGGCTGTGTGTGTGTGTGTGTGTGAGCCACTGGGCATGACCCACCTGCAGGAGTGTGTACAGAGCGAAATGAGTTCACACCACTGCTCGCGGAGCATGAACTCAGTGCAGGGAGGAGGGCCAAAGCTTCACTCATCTAATGCACATTACACAGCACAACAGGTCTTCCAGGAAAGCTGCGTCCGATGAAGTCACTGGGCTTTGCTGGTACTGAGGCCCGTCATTTCTGCCCCCTCAGGCGCGCCCCCCTCACCTCTCCCACCCCACAGGACGAGCCTGTTCTCACTTACCCACAGCCGCTGCAGCGGTCTCAGACACCACGGGCACCTGCAGCACTCCATCCTCTCTTTCTCCAGCCCCCCGAGAACCCCCCGCTCCTCCTCTCCCACTCTCTCTCTCTTTCTCCCTCTTTCTGCCTCCGTCTCTCTCGCTCTCAGGAAGGGGAAATGTCCTGCCTGAATCACTGACACTGGAGCTGCGATCAGTGATGTGTGCTCCTCCTCAAATGACCCAGCCCACAAAGAGAGAGAGAGAGAGAGAGAGAGAGAGAGAGAGAGAGAGAGAGAGAGAGAGAGAGAGAGAGAGAGAGCGAGCGCAAGGAAGGCTGACACAGACAGAGAGAGGATGTAAAGAGGGTTTAGAGGCCCAATTTACACTTCCTCTCAGATCTCCGACACCACAGGCAGGCAGCTTCCCCAACACACACACACACACACACACACACACACAAAAAGTAGACAGTCTCAGATCTGCTACCTACTACCAAGGTTATAATAGTTTTCCATTTTCAAATTTATTTTTATTTTGATAATGTGTTTGTATTCAATCTGAATTTCCATTTAGTTTTAGTTAGTTTCACCAGTGGTTTCATTAGTTTCAGTTTAGTTTTTATTTCATGGACTCATTTCTATTTTGTTTTAGTTTATTATAATTTCAGTTTTAGTTTTAGTCATTTTAGTTAAAGACAAAAATTGTCAAGGATTAGTGCAGCATGAAAAATAATCTGCTTATCATTGAAGATATCAACATTAACATATGCGATACATTTGTTTCAGACTACACAGAATTTTGGGAGTGTGACCAGTGGCGGCTCCTGCCAAATCTCTCAGGGGGGGCAACTGTTGCGATGATGGATAAGGTGACCCGTTCAATGGGTAAATTAACAGGTAGCTAACTAGACATTAATTTGCACAATGCAGTGTGACAGTCAGCTAGCTAACTTGACATTGTCACATTGCATTGAGCAGGGGTAGCAGAACAAAACGTTAGCTACTTGGCAGCCTGCTAGCCACGTTTTCCACTCATACCAACTCCACGAAAATCCCCCCCGCCTCTTTGTAGATACTTGCTTGATGTTTAAATTTGGTCTGGGTGGTCCTAATTCTTTAGTAGCCAATTTCTCCTGATTACTACAACGACTGAACGGTATTCCTCTTAATGACACGATTGAGTTGCTGAGTTGAGGTACCATTAGCCATGTTGACCTTGAATGTGACAAGATCGCTGGCTGCCTCGGCGATCCCTACACCAGGTTACGTATACGAAAGTACAGTAGTGCAAGCCCACCCAGAACCCATGCTGATTGCACTGCAGCGCCTGCAGTTCGGAAAAAAATTGCCTTAACATGAGAGTCTATCAAAGCGATCTGTGCGATTTTCAAACAGACTGAAATCGCCCGAAAGGGGCGGTACTCCGGGGAACACGACTTGACGCTGATTGGACTATGATACTCAGAGGCAGCACAAACTGTCTAGAACAGTCAACGCTAGCGTAACACTGTGGTAGAATGTGACAGAGAAAATCTCTCCCTTTCCCCCTTTGGTGGTGCGTCGCCCGATTGCCCTAAGGAAGAAACCGCCCCTGAGTGTGACACCCGCTGCCTTGAATGGATACGACGTCCGCCGCCTTGAAACGATAATGACAATTATTTTTTGCTTTTTCTTATTTTATTTTTGTTAGTTTTTTAGCAATCATTATTAGTTTCGTTCAGTTTTAGTTTTACACTTTCTTTGAGTAAATTATTTTATTTCAGTTTATGAAAATGTCTCCAAATCATTAGTTTTCGTCTTAGTTTTAGTTTTAGAATACAATAATAACCCTGCCTACTACTACCCACAATACACAGCTCTGTTTGTGTGCATTGTACCACTGCCAAGACGGATACTGCAAGCAGCAAACTGTCTGCAGCCCCCCCCCCCCACCAACCCACCACCAGCATAGAAACCCCCCTTCCCCAACGCTGTGGAGGGCCTGTCCCCATAACCTAAATTTCACAGGACCCCGGGTGAGACCTGATTACTGTAATCGTAGAGCTGCCGCACAGCCTAGCGATGATCCGACCTATCCGGTTTCTACGGTTACCTTCACCAAGTTGATGTATTTGAATTGCTAAAAAGAGGAGGGGAGGGAGAGCGGCAGTGAGAGAGAAACGGCACAGCAGGAAACGAGGCCTCTGTGCCAGTGCAGGGCTGCACTGCAGGTACACCGGCCGGCCTTGCTCCCCAGCAAAAGCCTGAGGCTTCGACCAGGGCTCAGGCTCTCACTGACCGTCATACCCCATCCCCACCACCAGATGTCAGTAGAGATGCACAGATGGCAACGCAACACAAGGAAACCGCAACTGCCACCAAAAGTATAATCCCCGTACCCCATACTTTGACAGCGATATTTCTTTGCCTCTTAAATTACACTGCGGGATAAACAAAAGTTATAAGGAACATTTCTACACAGACATACCAAGATAAGAATATGTTGAGGAAAAAAATATGAAAACCATTCTATTTTCGTATAAGCACAAACTAGCAAAGCAAGTAAACAGTGTCTTTAGCAGTGTCTTTATTGTGGGCATTTATTGTATGCAGAGTTCTCGTGTTTTGTCACCATAATTATTATATCTATTTTGGTTTGTTTGGTGTGAAATTTGATATGTATACAGAACAGTGAAATGAGCAGATAGTAGATGAGGGAAGCAGGGTGGAGGTGTGTTAGGGAACCCGTGCCTGCTTCATGACTCATCAGCTCCCCGTCCTTACGCCAAACACACATACACACACACAAAACACTCCTTCCCCACTGATCAAACAGCATTCCTGCTCCACCCCGACATACACACTTCACCGTGCGCGCACACGCAGCCAAGAGGCTCACATCCAAACCCAGGTCCTCTGAATCAGTGGAGCTGTGCAGCACGCTGCCCCCTGGTGGCAGAAAGCAAAACCGCACCCTCCCACAAACAAACCCTATAAACACACCTGTCCTCTATGGACCACACTCCAAACAAGACCGATTTACACCAGAAAGAACCCTTTAACAGTGGCATCAGCATGAGGCCCAACTGCTTTCTTTACATCCATTATTTGTATATATAAAATAACGTAAGTAAATAAATTTGGCTTACCCAGGACTGCCGGCCCCTCTCTCTGTGCGCACTGCGACTCCGCATGCGGGACAGGGGTCCCTCCAGGGGGCTCTCTGCGGGCGCTGACCTCCGCGAGACGCTGCGCGACCTCATCCGGGACACGTCCTGCACACAGACAGGAGGCAGTGCGGCTCAGTGGCTAAGGAGCAGGACTTGTAACCGAAAGGTTGCCAGTTCGATTCCCCATGGGGGCACTGCTGCTGTACCCTTGGGAAAGTTGCTTAACCCACAATTGCCTCAGTCAATAGCCAGCTGTATAAATGGATAACATTGTAAAAATCTGTAACTGATGCCAGTTGCTCTGGATAAGAGCATCTGCTAAATGCCAATAATGTAATGTAATGTAAAGAAGCTAAAATATAAGGCTGTTTTGCTTTAACGCTTTTTTGGTCACTGCATAATACCATTTGTGTTATTTCACAGTTTTGATGTCCTTGCTATTATTCTAACATGTGGAAAATAGTAAAAATAAAGAAAGGTGTGCCAAGACTTTTGACTGGTACTGTATACTGTGCTACAGATTTAGATACACAGCATTTTTTCCTTTTACACACAGCATTTTTAATACAAGTCACCCCTGCATGAAACAGAGAAGACTTTAAAGGCTGTGTCCCCCTCCCGCCCCCGGCCCCCCGCACTGCTCTTTCTCACCTTGGCCTGAGAGCCCTGTGTTTGCCACCTGCTCCCCGCCTCCCCTCTCTGCTCCGGGGCCGCTGTGGGCACAGGGTCCTGGAGCCACCACAGGCTGTCCGCGGGGTCGAATCCCTGGCGCTGAGATTCGGGGCCGCTGGGCGGCACGGGCTCCCGCCGGGGGGAAGGGGTCCAGGCGGGGGGCGAGCTGGCCTCCGCGGGCAGGCCTGACCAGCGGCGCTCGGGGCCCGCCTGCCTCTCCTCCTGCCTCTGCAGCAGCTGCTCCAGGCTGGGCTTCCCGGCCGGCTTCTGGGGCGGCTCGGGGGCGGCCCAGCCGGCGCTCACCCTGCTGGGCGCTAGGGGCGCATCCGCCGCCCCGCCGTCCCTCTGCTCCCAGAACTCCAGCTGGGAGGGGGTCCACACGGGGCTGGGTCTCCCCGCCCCTCTTCCCGGGCCCGGCCTGCGCACGCCCTCCAGCTCCGGGGTGTGGGGCTGGGATCGGACCCCCGCCCCGGGGGCCGGCTCGCTGAACCCCGCCACGGAGAAGGCCTCACCGTGGGTGACGGGCTGCATCTGGGTCCAGAAGGAGTCGATGTCCAGGATGGCGGGTCGGTACGGCTCCTCCGCCCTCGGGGAGAGCGGCTTTGATCTGCCGGGCTCGGCCACCTGGGCGGGCGTCACGTGCCGGTTCTCCAGAGACACAGAGTCCAGATCCAGCACTCTGGGTCTGAGAGGGGACCCCTTCTCCTCTCCTTTAGCCATTTCCCTCAGCCTCTCCATCGCCCTCTGTCTCTCCAGCTCTTGCTGTCTTGCCCTCTCCTGCTCCTTTTCCCTTTCCAGTCTTTCCCTCTCGGCCTGCCTCTGCTTCTCCATCTCCAGCAGCTGCTTCTCCATCAGCCGCTGTCTCTCCCTCTCAACCTTCTGCTTCTCAAACTCCAGCAGCTTTTGTCTTTCCATCTCTTGCTGCCTCTCTACCTCCTGTCTCTGCCTCTCCAACTCCCTCTGCCTCTCCTGCTCCAGCCTCTGCCTCTCCAACTCCCTCTGCCTCTCCTGCTCCTGCCTCTGCCTCTCCAACTCCCTCTGCCTCTCCTGCTCCTGCCTCTGCCTCTCCAACTCCCTCTGCCTCTCCTGCTCCTGCCTCTGCCTCTCCTGCTCCAGCCTCTGCCTCTCCTGCTCCAGCCTCTGCCTCTCCTGCTCCAGCCTCTGCCTCTCCAACTCCCTCTGTTTCTCATACTCTAATATTTTTTGTCTCTCCAGTTCCATCGCTCTCTGTCGCTCCCTCTCAATCTGTAATTGTCTCTCCTGCTCCTGCTGCCTCTCCATCTCCTGCCTCTGCCTCTCCAACTCCCTCTGCCTCTCCAGCTCCTGTCTCTCCCTCTCCCTCTGCTTCTCAAACTCCAGCATTTTTTGCCTCTCCAGCTCTTTCTGTCTCTCTAGCTCTCTCTGCATCTCCACCTCCCTCTGCCTCTCCATCTCTCTCTGTCGTTCCTTCTGTCTCTCCCTTTCCATTTCCAACTGTTTCTCAAACTCCAGTATTTTTTGTTTCTCTAGCTCCTTCTGCTTCACCGCCTCCCTCTGCCTCTCCAACTCCCTCTGCCTCTCCTGCTCCAGCCTCTGCCTCTCCAACTCCCTCTGCCTCTCCAACTCCCTCTGTTTCTCAAACTCCAGCATTTTTTGCCTCTCCAGCTCTTTCTGTCTCTCTAGCTCTCTCTGCCTCTCCAACTCCCTCTGCCTCTCCTGCTCCAGCCTCTGCCTCTCCTGCTCCCTCTGTTTCTCATACTCTAGTATTTTTTGTCTCTCCATCTCCCTCTCTCTCTCCATCCTCTGCCTCTCCAGCTCCTGCTCCCTCAGCATCTTTATTTCCTGCTCCTTTTCGGATTCGCTCTTTCGCTCCCCTCCCTTCCCCGTCGGCCCATCGCCGCCGCCCCCCACCTCCAGGCCCAGGGGGGTCTTGCCAAAGGCTGCGTCCAGAGAGGGGTTCCTGCGCACCGACAGCACCTTCCCCTGGGAGCTCCACCTGCCAGGCTTCACTGAGAAATCCTCGAAGGGCACCTCCGTGCTGCCTCTCCCCTCCGTCCCTTCCTCCTGGGCCATGGGCTCCTGCATCTGACCCGTGAGGGCGAAGTAGGTGGCCCTCGGCCTGTGGGCCTGATCCTCACCCTCCAGTATCTTCAGGCGCTTGGGCGCCGCCACCTCCTCCCTCTCCCTCTCCCACTCTCTCTGCCTCTCCCTCTCCATCCCTCTGATCCTCTCCTTCTCCAGCTCCGCCTGCCGGGCCCGCTCCGCCCTCTGCCTCTCCAGCTCCCTGTCCCTCTCCCTCTCCGCCTCCAGCTCCGCCTCCCTCTCCTTGTTCCTCTCCGTCTCCTCGGCGAACCAGTTCATCAGCGCCCCGACGCGGAGGTAGCGTGGGCCCTGGTCGGGCGAGGGGACCGGGGGGCCCAGCCCGGGCCCCTCCTCCGCCTCCGGCTCGTGGCTGGGCGGGGCATCACCCCCGGAGCGTCGGGACCGCAGCGTCATGGCCCTGTCCTCCAGCTGGGCGGACGGGACGCTCTCGCTGACTGCCCTCCTCTCCCCGACGGCCGGCACCGTGTCGAAAACGTGCTCCACCCGTAGGGGGCTGGCAGGGGACACTGGCTCCCGGAGGGTGACACTGCCCGGGACGCCTGAAACGCCCTCTCCGGGCTCCCTCTGCCGCACGGAGACGCTCCTCCTGGGCCCGCCCCCCTCCTCCACCACCCGCACACTGTGCCTCTCCACCACGTTCTCGAACAGGGCGGCCCGGACCGTCTGCACCCCTCCGCTGGGACAGGCCTCCTGTGCCTCCCTCTCCGCCCTCCGCTCCTTCTCGGGAGCTTCCTCTGCGCTCCCGGCTGATTGGTCCAGAGGAGCATGGACGGGGTCCTGAGGGATCTGAGGTGCCAATCCTGCTCCCTCTTCTTCCTCCTTTGCCTGGTCACCGAGGCCTACAGCAGGCTCTTCAAGCTTTAAGAAAAAAAGTGAAAGAACGATTTTGGGTTTTCTACACAGTGTTAGTTTAGTTTGGCTCACAGACAGCAGGTAGCCTGTGGGGATTGGCTTTCAGTAAAACAATGCTGACCACTGTGTCTATGCTAATCCTTGCAAACCCACTCCAGGCATGCCAAGCGGAGTCATCACAGGCAGCATTTACCCCGAGTTTGAATTTTAGTCAATGTTGGATGCTGGTGACTAGGCAAGACATTCTTCAAAGATATTGATTTCTTTTAGCAATGGAAAACATTCTGTAAGAGAATTCAACATGCCTTCAAGTTGTGGTTAAGCTCTTTAACACAATCAAAACTAAGGAAATATAGTCACACATATAGTCATTCATACATTCTAAATAACACCAAAGTTTTTTTTATTATCAATTTGATGTCTTTTCTGCAGCTGAAATGTGTGGACATCTACAATAAGTACAGACTTTCAGCAGAAACTGTGGATTTTTAGAAGGTAGTAACAAAAATATTATCTATATTTTGAGTAGAAAGTCACTCTGAAAGTCCGGTCTGTGCCATTGTTGGAGCTAAAGGTTTTCTGATTTGCTGTCTTATTATGACAATTCTTGAAGGGGCGTGGTCCACCTGTAGAAACAGGTAGACCACGCCCATAGTTCTGCGCAGGAACTCTGGCAGCACTGGAAACTCCTGTTACCAAATGGAATCTCCTAGATGGAGGAAGGAAGGAAGGAAGGAAGGAAAGCAAGAGCTGAATATCTGGGGATAATAGAATATCTGTGGTGGCAGGATCTGCTTTGATGCAGAATCTGAGAGGGAGGAAGGGAAGCCATGCCAGCCAGTCTGCCTTGCCTAAAGAAATGAGCAGGGGGGGATGTGACAGGAAGTGAAAGATTTACTGTCTGCAATTGAACAGGTAATAAACAGACAGAGAAAGAAGAAGTTCTTTGACAAATACATGAGACCTCTTTGGCTGAACAGGTATAAGCTTGCAAGGTGGACGCAGTCTTTTTGGAGAGGGGGGAAAAAAAAGAAACAGAAAGGAGAAAGAGACAAAGAGAGGTGATTTAGCGCTATGAACGCATAACACCAGAAAGGGGATACATCTGTTCTTTGTTAGGGCCATAAAACAGGGTGGGAAGCCAAGTCACAGTAATCAAAGCCGGTCTGTGTTGACCTTTTCCCAGTGTTCGGCTCCCAGCTTCTTTCATAATCGGCACCACCCGAGAATTACCCAGTACCCCTCTCGGGTTTCATAGCTGCATCTCTTGCGTATCCATGACGTTTTTTTGTACGATTTTCTCAAAACACAAACAGAGGGCCTGTTGTGTCAGAACTTTTTTCATATAAAGTTTTTTTCCTTTTTTTGCCAGAGCAAGAAAAAAAAAGAGGGAAGAAAAGAAAACTAGACACAAAGCAGACACTGATAGCTAGACTATTGCTGCTTTTCCCCCAGATAAAGAGGGATTAAGGTGAAGAGGATTACATAAGAGTACTGTAACGGTACATTGTAAACATGACTATGAATCAGGGACCATTTGCGAGAAAGGCATGTACATACGGCTGTAGTCAAACCGATCTGCTAACTTGCCAGCTCCCAGCTATTGATATTGATAGCTATGTGGGAAAACAATGTGAGTAAGTTTACGTAACCAACTTGTCCGCTGTCAGAACTTGAGAAGGGGGGGGGGGAGTTAGAACCACACACAGACAATAGTGAAATATAAAAGCTAGCAGAGTTCCTGTTAACATCTCCATGATGCCTCTTCAAAGAAAAAAAAACCCACTTGGATCTGACCCCACCCACTGCCAGCATTAGCCAATCAGAGGAGATTAAGAGGTATCAAATTACTTTAAGCAAGATGGCAGACAATCAGTACCCAAAATATGATTGTTATTGTATAAATGGTTGCTTTTCAGTTGCTGACAGTATGTACTATTTTATTCTGGCGTGTCTTCATAAGTCCACAATGTACTGGAATAATACAACAGTCATTTAGTAGAGTGTTTAAAGTCTTCTCTTGCGCAAGTGGTCCCTCATTGGTGAGACAAGAGCTTTTGTCATTCTGGCTGAACTGAACACTGGCTTAGAGTCTGTGAGTGAGAGCAACTAATAACAGTTGTCTCAGAAGTTTATAATTTGTAAGATTTACAGCAGTCAAGAGTCAATAAAATCGGAAACAGAATACACAACACATTCAGTAAATCTAAGCGAAGCAATTTCAGCTCTTTGCCTTTCTGCATTGTACCTTTAGGCTGCCCAGCTTCTTTTCTAAGAAACTGGAACCCCTCGCTCTCACACGATTGGCCGTGCCTAGCAGTGGGCAGAACAATGCTGCCCATGGTTCCCAATTCCTGGGTGACCTGGGACCCGTTTCATGAAGGGCCCGTTCCATTATCAGAACGATATGGCCAACAAAGGAGGATGAAAAAGGCGGTGCGGAGCCACAACCTGACACCTCATTTAAAACGGGCTGTTATAAGGCTGACTGTCCAAGCCTTTGTTTACACCTGCAATGACATTTGCTTGAACTTATGAAACAAAAGGTGTGTGTGTGTGTGTGTGTGTGAGTATTATATGTATTTATAAATAATAGTGTCATCATATTTTCAGGGTTGCAGGGTTTTCCTGCAATAGAGGATAGGATGGCATTCCCCACCAAAAGATGCCCCCCCCCCCCAGGTTTATACAAATATTAACATAAAAAAAATAGCACTGGGGAAATCCAGAACACAGATCAAAAACATCTACACATTAACGCAGGTGAACTTGCTGGAAGAAAGATTCCTATGAACCGGATCAGTGGCAAACAGCCAAAGATAGAAAGAGGCAAGGTTCTTCTGAAAAGAAACTGATACTGCCGGGTGGGGTGGGAGGAGGACACTGAAGCTCGGAGGATATGCACCTCTCCAAACCCAAAGGCTGTCAGTTAAATCCCCCATTGGGGCCACTGCTGTTGTAACCTTGGGCAGGGCACTTAACCCAAATCGCTTCAGTACATATCCAGCTGTATTACTGGATGACATGTAAAAACTGGAAAATTACTAAAAAGCTATGGGAGTGTAATGTAATGTAATCTGATCTAATGGGGACAAAAATGCGTTTAGGAATTACCGTGGGTTTAGAGGGAGAGGGTTGGCTTTAGTCTACAAAAAACATTGCTTCAGGGAAAACACCAAACTGAACCACAGAAAAGGTATTTATATTTGGTGTTCTAAGAAATGAATCTGATCTCTGATCTTAGTACTTAACTTTGCGTCTTACTGACCTCTTGTAATACTTTGGATAACTACTCTTAGCACAGTGATGCACTTATTTGGAAGTCGCTCTGGGTTAGAGCGTCTGCTACATGAAGTAATGTAATGTAAACTCGCAGTAAGACTTAAAAAAAACCACAATGTTTAAGAGTAAAGGTTGTCATGCACATCCCCATTGTCATTCGACGTGCGGCTCCTTTCCTGAAACTCACCTTCCCATGAGCCTCGCTGTCATCCTGCAGGTGACCCCTGGATCCCTCCCTCTCCGAGCTGCTCGGTGAAGGACCGCTAAGCTCCGCTGGCTTCTCAGCGGAAAACCTGCAACAAATAAAACTCTGTTACCTACACACAGAGAGATACACTGATAGGGACATGGGCTAAGGTTAGAAAATGCAAAATAGGTAGTGAAAGAGAGCAACAAATGAAAATGAATGCAGTCTGTTGATAGGAGACGCTGAAGACGACGGTTGGGGTGAGCAGACAGCTCTTACCGTTTGGTGAGGTCGGAGGGTAGAGGGCGGGGCTTGAATGGCGTTTTTGGAGACGGGGTCTGGGCCGGGGGTGTGTCTTCGGTGAGCTTTTTTATTCGCTGTTTCACGCCCACGGGGATGTCGGTTTCTGAGACGGGTTGCGCCGGGGTGCGAGGCTCCGCCCCCGAGACCGACAGCAATCCTCCGCCCGGGGAGGACGAGGAGTCGAAGAGGAGGCTGATCCTCCTCTTTATGCTCCCGCCGCTCCTCTCATCCTCCTTCTCCTTCTCCTCCTGCTGCTGCTGCTCCTTCTTCTCCTCCGGCTTCCGCTCCGGCACGGCAGGCTTGGGCTTGCGCTCGGACCCCGCGGAGGACGCCGGCTCCGCCCCTTTCTCCTTCTCCCTCCTCCTGGCGGGCCCTCCCTCCTCCTCCCTGGGCCGCTCAGGGGTGTTCTCCTTGCTGTCCGCCTTGCCCGGCCGGCGGTGGAGCGACAGGCCGATGGACTCGAACTTGGCGGTGAGGTCGGCGGAGAGGGGCCGCCTGCCCGCCCAGCGGGAGGGGGGGGCGGGGTCCGGCGGCTCCGCCTGGGCGGGGGCCGGGGCGAAGATCGCGGAGACGGGCCGGGGCCTGGAGGCTTTCGGCTGGGGTCGCATCGGGACGGGCGCCTCAGACGCCCCGCCCCCTGTCACGCCCTCCCCTGCCTTCTCGGCCTCCTGTCCCGCCTGGTTGAGAAAGCCCATGGACTTGGCCCTGGTGATGGAGGCCCCGCCCCTCTCCCTGCCCCCTCTCCTCTCCGCCTCCCGCTTCGTCGTTCCCGACCACTCGGCGGCCTGGGGCTGCTGCGGGCCCCGGGGCTGGGCCGGGGCGGGCCGCGCCCCCTGCGGCCTGGCTGTTTCCAGCAGGGTGAGTTTCGCAGGGTCCCCCGGGGCGGGCGGAAGGGCCGGTTTTCGGGGCTGAACGGCAGGCTTGGGGGTCTGTGCCGGCGCGGGTTTGGGGGCGGGTTTGAGGGAGGCGGGGGCGGGGCGCTTGGGGGTGGTTGACACGGGCCGTTGGGTGCCGGCATTAGCGGGCTTCGGCTGAGTGGGTTTAGGGGTGGTGGGCGGGTCCGGTTTGTAGGAGGCGGGTCGTGTCGGCTCGGGGCGGGGTTTGGTGGTGGGTTTGGGGGCGGGGATGGGGCGGATGGTGGGGTTCTTCTCCACTGCGAAGGGCTTGGGGGTGAGGCGGGGTTTGGGACCCGGCACAGGCTTGCTGGGCTCCGGGGCGAGAATGAGGGGACTCTGCGTGCCGGAGGGGGCCTCGATGGGGCTTTTGTTGCTGGAGTCTGTCAGAGGGCTGAGGTGCAGACGTGCCCCTACCCCTCCTGCTCTCGCCCCCTCCCCTGTCTTCACCTCAACCTGAGCTGCCATCTCCTTAGTCAGCACCTGGGAGGAGAGCAGGCCAGATCAGCACCGATTTCTGCATAGCACCCACTGCTGAAACACCATTCTACACACAGACAGAACTGCTGCATAGCGTATCTACTGATATGTGGCGTAGTGGCGGCACTGTAATTTAGTGGTAAGGAGTAGGGCTTGTAACTGAAAGGTTGCTGGTTTGATTCCCTGCTGGGGCACTGCTATTGTACCCTTGGGCAAGATACTTAATTACTGAACAGCCTCAGTAAAATTCCAGCTGTATAAATGGATGAAATTGTAACTTATGTAAGTTGCTCTGGATAAGAGCGTCTCCTAAATGACAGTAATGTAATGAATGTGGTACTTTTGGACCAGTTCTCCAACAGCAACACTATTTAGCACTCTATTCAGCACTCCCAAATCATCGTTGAAAAAATATGGACAGCAAAACAATAAGACAGACATTCAAAAATATGGGTAAAGGTTTTTTGTGCTATTACAGTGTCTGCCGATAAATTTGTCCCTCACAGAATGGAAAGTGATTGGGTAATATGGGGATTGGTTGTTTGTCCTATGCAGTAAATACTCCGTACGGTATGGGACGTGTGTTTGTTTGTCCTGCACAGTAAATGCCCTACACAGTGGCGGGAGTGTGTCTATGCCGGCCCTTCGCCAGGTTGCAGCTTTAATTAAGACGGTGTGGAGGGAGGCCGGGAGGAGGAGAGGACAGAAATAACACCAGAGACGTAGGCAGCAAGGCCTGTAATCCTGCCTGCTCTGTCTAATTGGATGCTAGCTGAGACAGAGGGAGAGAGAGAAAGAGAAAGAGAGAGAGAGAGAGGCCAGACAAAAGCACCTGGCTTAATGAAGTGAGGAGCTATTCCTCAGAGTCAAAACACTGGGTCTCCCTGAGTCTCTCCCATCAGGTAAAACAAAAGAACTTTTCTGGCATGCAAGGGAATCCTTCTCAGACACTCAGACATGTAATATTTTTGACCAAGTGCGTTTTTATTAATGTTTCATTTTTTAAGTGGATTAAGGTGATTGATTAATGCATCCCAAAGTATTTGAAAGCATCACAAATGTCTGATTAAAAAACAACACAAAACAAAAGCACTAAAACTAGGACAATGGTATTCCTTGGTAAAACGGCAGTTGACACCTTATGAGGGTGGAGTTAATTATTAACCAGTGGCCTGTTTGAAAGCGGCATTAGCGTGACAGTTAATTGGTGGGGGCGGTGAGGAGTGTTCGTCGCCGGGACACGCGGCAGTGGCGGAGGCGGCGAGGGCAGGAAAAGCTCAGCGGCGGAGCGGCAGAAGGAGCGTCTTTTATCTGCCTCTATCTCAGCTTGGCTCCGGACTTTGGCTCCGGGTGGAGGAATGCAAACGGGAGGCTGAGGCTCGCTAAGCCGATTGACTGGTTGACAGACGACATTAATCACGGGGTCAGGCCCCGAGGGGGGATGGGGGGGGGTGTATCCGGCTCTGATGCGTGCGGGGGGGCAGAGGATGTCATCGCGGAACTGGCCACTGACGAACCTGAGCCACAGTGCTTTTTAGGTGCTGTTTAGTGTCTCCTGCTGTTATCAGGGGTGAGCGGAAATCCAAAGATTTAGCGAGCTGGACTGGAGCAGAGCCAGCAGACAGAGAGAGCAAACTTCACAGAGCCTGATAGCGCTCATCCCTAGCGTGGGGCTGCTGGCACAATCTTTGTTCAGCGCAATCTCTACAGGGATTTCCCTTTTAAAAAAAAAATCAACCTCCTCTGCTGTAAAGCACAGGGCATTTCGGCGTGCAGAAACCCCCTTGTCAACGCAACGAGCCAATTCTGCCCGGTCTGCTGTTTTCCTCAGGAGCTGCCGGGAGCCACCCTGCAATAACTCACCTGCCTGGACGTCAGCCGTCTGCGCAGGGGCCCTGGTTTCTGTGGTAACCGTGCAGTGATGTCATCACAGACAGCGGAGAGGAACCATGGCCTGAAACAAACAAATCACTTCCATCAGTCTCTTGGGTCAGCAGTGAGGCTGGACATAGATTCTCTCATTTTACCGCAACATTCCAACACATTTTCAGTATGGTCTTATGTGCAGATATGACCACAGCCGCACACAATGCAGACCTGAACCACGTGAAGCATGCACACCGAAGCATGGTGAGACATGGCTTTATGAGAACGCAACTGCAATGCAAATCCACACAAACAAGCACACAGCAGCGTGTGAAGGGACAGCATGTATCACATGGGAGTGAGTTTTGCTGGGAGAGAAAGACTCGGAGATAAAGAGAGGCAGGCAGGGAGAGAGGGAAGCGGAGGGGTTGGCAGGGGTCTGATGACTGGAGGCAGCGGTTGTTGACAGGAAACCTCTCTGCAAAGCTGGAATGTTAAATATTCAGAGTGGATGAAGGGTCCAGGGACACAGCTGGGAGTGTAAGGGGGGAACCAGCTGCAACAGATACGGATTCGTTACGAGGTCCGCGGGACGCTCCAGCCAACTCGGGACCTTCCAACAACCGCAATCGACCCGAGAAAGCCGTACGATCTCTACAACCAAAACACCCCCCCAACACACACACACAACCACAACCACAATGGCTCCTACGGGAATATCAACAGCCAGCCAGAAGGCAAGAAGTTTGGGAACAGATATACGCAGGCCTGTTTGGCAGCGTCTGAGCCTAGTTTCTGATTTCTGCACAGAGTGTCCTGCCTGGTAAGGCATTTACCCACAGTCCCAGTCTGCTGCTGGTGGCCCACAGGAGGGAAATGGATACTTAGTCACTGCTGAGCAGGGACTGAATCCTCCTCCTTCCGGTGTCGAGGAAAACGCTAAGCGCAAAGCCACCGAAGTGGCTGCATTCTTATGTTACAATTCCTTATGGTAAAAAAGGTTGTGAAAGCACACTAGGGAGTTCACCTGAAACGTTCACCTTTTACCCTTTGAGTGTGTGTGTGTGTGTGCGTGTGTATACATCTGCAGGGGTTAAATTTACGGGATTACACCGTCAGTCAGAAGGCCCAGACTTACCGCTAATACACGGAGGCCCGTGCTGCAGATTACAGCAGCGCAATCTAGCCTGACTCACCTGGACTCACCTGATCTGTGAAAATCAGAGGCTGTGCGGCTGAGTCACGCGGGCGGGGCAGACACAGCGACACCCCGCCGCGGGGCAATAACTCCGCAGCGCGCGAGGACAACACAGAGGCCCCCTGCACCGTGGCCATTTTGTGACTGCGCTGGAGAGTGGGGAGAGCTACAGTCTCCTGGGTGTGGACTGCCGGAAGGGAGATAAGTGACAGAGGAGGCAGATAAAGGGGCAGAGCAGAGGAGGGAGGAAAGGAGAAGTAAAACCGCGACGGGGTGCGGGGGGAAGGCGGGCGACCGCGAGCGCGGAGAGGGAGGAATGTAAACTGGCCGTGCGCGCGCCGTCGCCGGCGGCGATTTCCGCAGAGTTACAGCACTCCCTGTCGAGCTGACAAAAGTCACTCGGGGGGAAGGGGGTGCTGGCGGCACACACACATGTGAAGCGCCTGCTGAGATTCACCAGAGCCGGGAATTCTGTTGCGGTTTTTCCACAGAACACTATCCGAGAGTCCCGCTCTGTGATGGAGCAGTGGTCGGTCCAAAGGGCATGCTTAACGCCTTTTATCAACGGCGGTAGTGTCCCAAGCCTTGCTTAGCGTGGAGCACAGTGTCCTTTCACTGAAAGCCAGGCGTGTATCAGCCTGTCTTGCATACGGCTGAGCTGCGCTCAAGATCACACTAATCACGACATCAGGAGGACAGAGATTACGAGCAAAGAGCTGGTGCCTTTAAAGACTTAACCTGGGCAGATCGGAGCATTTGACCACTGATGCTGCCTGCTATACCCGCTCTGGAATCACCAGCATTCTGGAATCACCAGCGTTCTTCCATTACAGCACGAGCAACTCTCCACAACACTGCTTTCTTCACCTCACCTTCTAATGCGAGGTCTGCAAGAGCAGGCAGTTTTCCCAGTTTTCATAAAGCACGCTCTCACAATCCTGAGAATATTTCAAATTCCACCTCTGTGCTGTGGAAATAAAAGATGAGGACAAGATGTCTGTGGCAGGATTTCTTGGCCCCCGAGTGCCTGTTCTTGGATCGTAGGTTCAGAAGGTCTGGAACTTGGGCCTGAGGAGGAGGGGATTGTGGGATACGTTCAAGGAAGTAAAGATATCTCTGTTTATGGGTGACACAGCACTTACACTGCAGATGAGGCAGGGGGTGAGGCAGCAACCACACCGCAACCACAAAGCAACCGCAAAGTTGTGCTCTTTTGGTTTCCTTCTGATGTTTATACTTCCATCTCGCTCATTCTCCGTCTGGCCCCCTGCCCTCTTCCACACATGCTCCAGCTGCTATGAAGCAATATATCCAAAAACATATTGCTTCGTAGCAAAAGGGGGGGGGGGGCAGCGTGCTGGACAACCTCAGCTGAGGGAGGTGGGGGGTGTTTAAGCATATTAATCCCCCAAGCATTTAACTAACGCGTGAAAAATTTAGGTGTGGACATTTCGCCCCCGTGCCCTTGGTCATAAATCCTGGCACACATGATGCTTTTGCTCAAGATGCGGCAGAGACAAGTTGAGGAGAGTTCTGGTCACATGACGCGTGGTTCACATGGGCTGTGGGTGATTCACTTAAGAAGCGGCTGCTGAACTTGATTCAGACATGCCATATATGGAGTAAGCATTAACCAAAGTTTGCATCACAAAACAACTGCCAGATTAAAGCACGCTAGCTGCAGGCTCTTAGTTAACTGGAGGTTAGATAAGTATGTGATAAACAGACGAGAGAAAGCTTCACCCCGTGCATTACTACAAAGGAAGTGGTGGAAAGGCAACAGTCACCATTTTACCCATTGCTTGTGTGGACTTGAGAAAGCATTTGCCCCAATGCATAGTGACAGCCTTTGCGGAATCATGTCTAGGCAGAGAATCACACCAAAATGCCAAAAACTTTCCACAGCCAGAACAGCGTTTAGACAAAGGAGTAGAGTCACAATGGTGAGTGGAGTCACAATGGTCAGAACAAAAGTGAGGAGGTGATGTCATACCTCACCCATTTTTCTATGTGGAGGTGGACTGGACCGTCAAGGGAGAAGAAAAACTGTGGGGACCTTAAGTGTCTACAGGCAGCAGTGTGGCGTTGTGGCAAGGAGCAGGTCCCGTAACTGAATGGCTGTTGGTTCAATTTCCCACTGGGGTACTCCTGTTGTACCCTTGGGGCTAGATACTTAACCCACAATTTCCTCAGTAAATATCCAGCTGTATAAATGGATCAGAAAAATGTAACCTACAAGTATGTAAGTCACTCTGTATGAAAACATCTGCTAAAAGACAATGTAATATAATGTAGTGATGTGCACGTGGAAATTTGAGGATTCCCGACTTGCTCAATGATATGGCACTTGTGTCAGGAAATATCTGAGAAATACAAACAAAAACAGTAAAGCCATTAATCAAATGTGAAGTGACAGAGTGGATTATGTGAGAAGATACCACAAACAAACCCGACAGGGAGCACCAGAATGTACAGCGCGGGCTACATCCAGAATAGAGTGGAGAAACACATATCTGGTTGCCAGTGTTTACAAAAAAAATGGTAGTGGGGAAGAGGATATGGGAGCAGGACATCTGTCACAAAACAAAAGAATACGGAGCTCAGACACGTCAAAAAAAAAAAACACAGCCCTCCTCTCTCCAGCTCACTAGTTCAACCAGTTCTCATTAACGGCCGTGAGGTTTGGGAGTATCACGGCAGTGGCAACAGGAAATAATTGGAAACATTCGGCTCGAAATTGCCTTTGAAAGGCAATAAATTTCAGATTGCCGAAAAGAATGCAAAATGAAATGGGGCCGCATACCAACAAAAACAAACGGCTGTAAAAAGCTGAGGATGAAGGGATATTACAGGAACTGGACGGGAAATAATCTGAGGAACGAAATACGTCAGACAGAGTTATGTCACAGGCAGAGAGCCCCAGCAACCCAGAACTATAAAAGGTCAGAGGATGGATCTCATGTGGAAGAGGAGGATATTACAAGATGGATGTAACACTAAGGTCAGGTCAGGGAATCAAACTAAATAGTTTTTGTTTGTACTCCACCCATCTTCAGACAACCTCCTTTTTTTGACGTCTACTACTATAGTGTGAGAATACTTTACACTACATTCATTTAGCAGATGCTTATCCAGAGCGACTTCTAGCACAAAAGAACAGAACTGTATCCATTCAAGCTGAATGAGCAGCAGTGTCAGACCAGGCTAACAACACAATTCAAGCCCTAGCCCAAGCTAACTTGTGCAACTTGACTAGACAGCCTAGAAACTAAGTACAAACACTACCACACATCAGTCGCTAGATCACAGAATCCAAAACATTTCACAATACTATACTAATAACTAATAATTGTTGAGAGGCAAAGATGAAGTAACTCTCATGACTTCATACAAGTGATTGCCACTTAAGTGGTCATAAAATCCTCATGTGGTACACGAAGCACAATTACATGGAACTGCTTTGCCTGTAAGACATATCAACTTTGAGCGAGTGTGTGTGGGAGAGACACTGCGTCTGTGTGTCTGAGATCCTGACAGTCTGACACTCTGGTTAGTCCAGTTTTGTAGAGGAATAACATCTTTCAAAATCTCTGCCAGAGCAACAAAGGGAGCGAGGCTGAGACGCTGATGGCGTTAGGCACACACCCCATTCACACAACCACAGGCGTCTGCCGAGGACGTCAATGGGACCTGCCAGTTCAACGCTGCGTACGGCTGCAGACCGTACAGGTGCACATTAGCTAAGCGCTCACTTTCCACCACCCCTTGCAGATTATAGCACTTAAAACTTAACACAATACACAACCAGGTGGTATGCAAAAAAAGGTGAGGGGGGATTTTCCCAGGACAGTTGGCGGGGTTTCGTGAAGCGTGAAAGGAGGAAGAGTGTAAAACAAAAGGGAGACACACAAATGCGGGAAGTGGAGGAATAAAAGACGAGGAAAAAAACGGCAACCTCTCGCTTCAAGTTGGGAGAGGGGAGGCTGGCCATTGTGTCACGCTTAAAAGCAGTCAGCGTATCAGAAAGGAGTGGGAGTCTGAAAATCAGAGGAGAGAGAGACAGACAGACAGACAGACAGACTTGGTAAAAAGGGAAATCCTATAAAGGAGAAAAACGGAAAGATGCACGGGCAGCAAAAAATGCCCAAAACAGGATTACCATACTAAAACAAAAGACCATGCAAACCGACCCCTCTGTTCTCTTTTCCAGCGAGGGGGAGGACACAAAAACAAAAAAATCACGACTTCGCTGCTCTATTCAAATTACAGCAAAAGCAGGAGAGGCAAATACATCGACGGTTGTGCCACTACATCCAGCTAAACTACATTGAAACATAGTTTCCGAAGAATATAGCTACAATGCAAGGGCGCCACACGGTCACACTGTGTTATTTGTTTTCAAAGAACATGGGGTTACACTTTTCACCAACAACAAAAAAATAATAATAAACAGTGTCGTGCATATACCTAATAGCTAGCTAGTGTCTATGTGACAGACATAATTGCCAACTGGAGATAATCATACATGTCACCCGGTCTCTTCTCGTCTACATCAGGCCCCTCTCAAAACTCTTGAGATAGCTGGCTAGCTGAGTTAGCAAATTAGAACTAGCCACTGATGTCCCTATCTCAGGTTGCTTGCACATTTTAAAAAAGAAAACAATCTGGAACCAAGCTAGCAAGCAAGCTCAATGTGAAATACAGCATCGACCGCTTTAGGCGCATTTTGTTTTGTTTGTGCAAGTCAAGACTACGAAACGGACAGCCGATCCAAGTATAAGATAGCCATCCAGCAGACTACAGTCACGTCCAGCTTTCAAATAACATTCAGCCATTTAGTTTAGATTAGATTTGGCGTTTTCGGACCGTCTTTGTTAACTAGCCAGCAACCTATATCAGAGGCTTTAACCGTGTACATTTAACTAGCTAAAAACCTTGTCTACATCTCTGAAAAACTAGATGATTAGCATGCTATCTCAGCGTTACTGTTGTACGGATTTAACGTTACCTTGACGGAGTTCCGACTCAGACCACCGTTTGTCTCCCGTTTATTCTCCCTTCTAATCAGCTTGCTGGGCAGATAATAAGTTAACATGGAAAACAGGCACGACGCTAGCTGCTCCCTTTTCTGATCCTCACTTCTTGGTAGTTGTCGGAAGAGCAACTAGCTTTCTAACTTCAACTGAGACATCTTTCCACCTGTCTGTGTCTCTTTCTCACCTTCCCTCCTGCGGGAACAGCCGTGACTCTCAACCAAACCCTGCGAGAAAATCGAGGCAAGGGATCCGCGGAAGGAAGAGTCTGAGATGGGCATGTCACGGAGTCCCTCCCCCGTCAGGACACGGTCTGCATCGACTGGATTTTACTTGTCCGCTGTCGGAACGGGACGATGCATTTCAGAAAACAAATTAAAATAACTGAGGAGTAGGACGGTTTGTTCCGCAAAGTTCATGTAATAATAGGTGGCAAAGGTATGGTTTACCGCCTTCATCCAATCCAAGCGCATCGCTCAATCTAGCATGCTAGAGGAAACGGAGGTGTGGTTTGAATTGGGCTTTGTTTTGGTATTCCTCCCGTGGGCAACCTGAGCAGGGAAAAATGAAAAAAAGACGGGGGGGAAGAATAGTTAGGGCATTATGCCCTCGTGTGGACAGACGTTGATATTACACGCGTGACATTCTTCCCAAAATTTGCGTTAGACTTCGAGTCACACTAGTTATGGGTTGAATTATTCATGGAATACGGGTTGGATCAATTGAAGTGCAATCAATGTGCAATATTGTGCAAGCGCACCAAATGTTTCCTCTTCCAAAGACGACCTGTAGAGGTTATGGACCATAACCGTATGACAACTTGTATGGTTGTTTTCATACAACCTGTCGTGTGAAATCCATGTATTGTATTAAACTCGTACCACTCGATGAAATTTGAAGTGCTAGACCCACAGCGACAAAACTTTGTAATCATCTTTTATTCACAATGGAAAATAGTCTCCGTTGGGAATATGAAATAAAAGCAGAAAACAGTTTTGATTGTGCATAATTATATTTATTCAGACTTTCTGCCAGGTGGCTTTTTCACCATTTCAAGTTCCCCCCTAAATTTCACTTCAAAAAAGAAAAAACTGAAGGAACCTCCAAACAAAACAATTCTTTAATAATCTTTTTCTTTCTTTACATAAGAGCTTTCCTCCCAGGCATTACATTACAAACGAAGCAATCCAAGAATCCACAAACCTCAAGCTTCGCATAAGTTCAATGATCTTTGCAACACTAAAGATGAGAGACAAATCTGTGTTACACACTAGACAGAAAACCAGGTCTTCAGAGAAAGGCTGGAAGAGGAGGGGGAGAAAGGGGGAGGGGAAAAAAATGAACTGGGTGTGGCCTAATTCACAAAGCATTTTCCTACATCGTGTCATGTCTTCTCTGTGAACTAAATGAGATCACAAATAATGCATAAGCTCTTTTTAAAAAAAAAAAAAAAAAAAAGATACCAGTTGTAATCCATGCAGTGTCTGTTCATTCAGGGCACACTAACAGGGGTGCCAGACCCAGGGTGAAACTCCCAGAAGGTTTCTTCTTTTATGACTGACAGGTCTGAGGGAGGGCTTTGAGAACTACCCTTGTTAATATATTAACAGTATCTATGCACTAGTGAGTCAAACAAAGTAATACAAATACTAATAACATTCTAAACCCAAAGCTGGCCCAAAGTCCTGTACTGTATAGTTAGGCTGACTTTAGCTGTATATTGTACCCGCGTGCAAGGCCCAGGGTTACTGAAGTGAAGGGGTTTGAGGTGAACATCTGGAGAAGGGGTCAGAGGGGGGAGGTGGCATGTACCCGCAGCTGGCTGACTGCTACCCCAAAAACACTGCACCCCTGCAATGACTACCACTGCCCTCCACCCTGGGTCCTCTGGAGGCCTTCCTAGCGAAGCCTGCACTCCTCCTGAAAGACCACTGAGACATGCACCAAACGACTGGACTCGAAGAGCACCACCAGTATCCCTGGTCTTTAGAGTGGGGGCAGGTGTTAAGCCAGAGGGTGTGAAAGCTTGTCAGTCTGTGACCTCCAGATCATTGCACATACAGGACTACAAAGTATCAGCAACATCTGATATCTGGTGTTGCGGTGCGCTATTTGCTGGGGTTTTTGGCGATGCTTGCTGATATTCAGTCTGGGACACCGATCTGTATCTGAACTGGAAGGGGCTGAGATGAATTCAGAGAGGCAGTGTGCGGAAAAGCAGGCGTGCTGGCATAGAGATGGGGGGGGTCTGGGGCTGGACGATGGAGAAGTGTGGGCAGGGATAGACGGGGGGGGAACGTTAACATCAGTGTCGTCTCTATTTAGTGTGAACCATAGAGGTGCTGAACAGGAGCTTCTGCTTCTTCTTCTTCTTCTTTCCCCCTTTCTCCTCTGAGAGATGGGAAGAGAGAGATAGAGAGAACAGAGTTAGCGCTGAGCCAAGACACTGCCATCACCCGAAACGGGGCGCCCTCACCATTACTGCTAGCGGAACACCTCTAAGCGCCACATCAGACCGGCTGGCACGAGCCCTCTGGGCACAGACAGGCTCGATGACACACTAATCCGCTGACATGTGCCGATCAGTGGTTGACCCCGCCCACCCGCCAGGACACGCCCACACAGCTACTGACCCTGGACGAGGATTGGCTGGGCTGTGGCCGGCGGGCTGTGGTCCAGCTGCAGGAGAGCTTCCTCAAAGGCCTGGCTGAAGGAGTTCTGGAAGCTCGGCACAGGGATCCGGTCGGACCCGTCGCTCTCCCCATCGCTGTCTGCAGCCGGGGGCGCCAGGAAGGTGTCTGCTGGGGGGTCATTACAGGGAGCCGGTTACGAATAGTGGTCCCATCACAGACGGGGATTACATGTTTGAATGATGATCAAGGGTGCTTTCACATCAGTAAAATCATTAGCAGACTCCAGTAAAGCACCCTAAATCCAACCGGAAATATTAAACCATGCCAGAACTTCCTCGCAGATCACATGACATGCAAGGTGAAATTCCCCTGCATCAGTGATGGGTATCCTACTCATTCATGCAGCCAGACCAGCACTGTCTGCACTGGTACTTGTGTACTTCTGCTCTGTGCTGTTCACCGTTGTATCTGCAGTCACCCCTTCAAAAAAATCTCTTGATTCTCTGGGTAACTATGGAGTGCTCCTTTATCTTCTCATTTCCTCAAACAGTAAATGTAGTTACTCTTTCACTCGGTGTTATTCTCATACTTGCTGTACCAGTTTGCCTATTTTAAAGGGCATGTTTTTATTCCCTGACACAAACAACCCTTCTTCCTGTACTCCTGAATTGAGGCGTTTAGCCTTTGGCAATATGCTGTCTCCCCTGTTTGAGCTCAAACTACCTGCTGAGGAGATAATTAAGATGGAATGCTCAATTACCTGTACACAGACCCTCAGGGCTGTGGTGCAGTCATTGCGTATTCAGAATAAATAATGGTTTCCTTTAAACGTATGTCTAAACAAGCTACAATGATACCTTAGAATCTGCTGAATTAGCAGATTCAACACCGATAATATTCACAGCTAAGCCAGTCTTCTCTTCTCCATGTATAACCCAAAGTGCCTCAGATGATACGACACACGCCATCTGTGACTCCACTGTAGGTAATTGAGGCTCAGAGCTGCCTCCAACACTCCTGCAAAGGTGTTAAACAGACCACTGGAGTAGGTGTTAAATCTGGTTATTGTTACTGGAATGCCAGCCTGGGGGATGGAACATTGGGGGCACTGGTTTACCGGAACCAACAAATTCATCAAACTGTGCTCACAGTGACAGGCCTCTGTGTCTTATGAGGCAGGAGCACTTCCTGCCAAGTATCAAATTACATGAGCCGGCTTTGCCTGGTGTACAAAGGACCTCAGCCCAGCGCTCCGAGATCCACTTCAACCATGGTTTTGGGTTTAATGTGTGCCAGAGTGTGTAAACTGAGCCGCTGCCTGCTGTACAGTGCGAATTAAGGAATGAAAGCACCCTAAGAAGCAGAGGAACTCTCCTCACCCTTCTTTGGGGTGACCTTAGGTCCAGCATCAGCCCTGGCTTTGCCATCTCGCAGCATCTAAAAGGAGAGAAGCACGCTGTTAGAGACCAAAAGGGAGACTTTCACAACAAGCACCCTCCAGTCACCAAAATAATCTAGTGCCAAGACTCCCCTCCTGATAATTTATGTTCGTGAGAAGCAAAGCTCTTCTTTGGCTTTGTTTAACTGGCTCAGTGAAAGTTCAAGGTCAAGGTCAGTGAACAGAAGTGATTTTAAGGCGGTTAACCCTTTGGATTTCACAGCGGGCAGGTGAAGACAGGCGTGTCTGACTGTGTGACTGTGTGTGAGTGTGTGAGCGTGTGTGCGTGTGAGTGTATGTGTGTGTGTGACTGTGTGAGCATGTGAGTGCGTGCGTGTGTGTGTGTGAGCGCAGGGCTGACGGACCTGAGCGAAGGAGAGGCAGTGGGAGTCCTCCTCCACGCTCCCGACACTGGGGGCTGGACACTGCCCACTCAGACAGGGGAACATCACGCCATCTGAAAGAGGAAAGAGCCTGGGTCAGCCCATCTGGAACCGAACCGGAACCAGCCGAACACAGAGCCCAATCCACTCCCAATAATCCTTAAAGAAACTGTTTACACCCTCCTTAATGAACACTGGACGTTTAGCTCTTTACTCAGAGAAGAGAGGCAAGAGATTAGGAAAAGGGTGATGCACTGAGACCACTCGTTATCTCACCACAGAATTCACTTTTAGTACACATACAGGGTAGAATTACACAACAAAAGAAAAGGCAACAATCATATCCAGTATGGTCATGCCGTCAACTAACACCGGCTGGATATTGATCTCTGCAGAGTAGCAATCCTGGCTCAGCAAAGTGGAAACCTGTGTATTGACAGAGCTTTCCGCTCTGATTGATGAGCAATGCAGACTGTGTCTGTGCTTGCTGTGTGATAGCTCTCTGCACTCCTGTACTTGGTAATGCACTTATATAACAAACTCAAGATATATTGCTGTATCCAGACACAAACTTATCAGTGACTCAACTGACATGGAAATACACTGGTAACAGAAGTGAAATTTTGTTTGCCAAGCACGAGTGAGTGCTCCATAAATGTCCATAAATCACTCCAGTACAATAGCCTTTTGATTAACGGACCACAACCTGGAAACGGCAGTCTCACTATCTGGGTGTTCTTTGCAGCTGTGCTCCATGTTAGTATTGCTTATTTCTTATCTGCACCATATTGTTTCTCCTTCCTTTGTAAGGTTGCCCTCCACCCATTCACTCTGAATGAATCCCGATACATGAATGTATAACGATGGAGCGTAAACTCGCTCTGAATGAATCCTGATACATGAATGGATAACGAGGGAGAGGAAACTCGCTCTGAATGAATCCCAATACATGAATGAATCATCAGGGAGAGGAAACTCATTCTGAATGAATCCCAGTATGTGATTGGACGAGGGAGAGAGGGTGACCTACCAGAGGCCGGGCTGCAGCTGAGGGGAGAAGGGGGCCCCAGGGAGAATTCAGGATAGGCAGGGGGGCTGCGGTCCTGAGGGGGTGATCCGAAAGCAGGAAACTGCTGCAGATTCTCCAGCCCAATGTGCACCTCTGGGTCTGATGCAGGCACACAGACGCTGTGAGACTTTGTATTCGTTATGGCGCTGGTTACCACAACATAACACTGGCAATGTTCAGCTGTGGTCTGACCTTTTCTGCAAGTCTTCCAGTTCAAATGGCCTTATTATACGGCCTTGTTACAGCACTTATTCATCTTGCTTTGTAAGCCCCTCTGGATAAAAGCGTCTGCCAAATGGCCACACGTAATGTAATATGGCTTACACACGGATTGTTTTACTTGGGGTCAAACACTACCAGTTGTCATGGATATAAGCACACAGACCCCTCCCCGCCCACACTCTGCCCTTTACATTTCCCCTGCTTCTTGTTACAGACACACACACACACACACACACACACACACACACACACACACACACACACACACACACACACTTCCTGTACGCACATTTCCCCTGCTTCTTATTCTCCTCTATCTCAATGCGCCTTTCCCTGCGCTTCTCATCTCTCGCCTTCTTCTGCCTCAGACGCCTGCGCTTCTCCAGGTCATCTGAGAGAGAGAGAGAGAAAGAGAGAGAGAGAGAGACGGACTTTTAAGTCTCCTTTATTTAAACGCTACACCACAAAACTCAACATTACTCAAATTTGAAAAAAAAAAAAAACCAAACAGCACACAAGGACAAAAGAGGGAGAGACAGAGAGAACGATAAGACCTGCAGCACCCCTCCATACTCTGACTGCTCCAGCGTAAGAAACAAGACCCACCTGCAAAGGTGTCCAGAGTCTCTTTGGACAGCAGAGGGGGCTGCAGAGCCAGCTCACAGATGCTGAACTCGCAGGTGAGCGGCAGGTGGGACAGGTAGCGGTGACGGCGACGGATCTCCTGCAGGAGAGGGTGAACGTGATTTATGAGAAGGTAAGAGCAGTCCTGGTGATCCTTCCGAATATAAAATGTTGCAGATGGCAATAGCTGATTTGCACATCTGTCCCATGCCCCCTGAGACAGCGTTGCCGGGGTCCCCCTCACCTCAGTGACGGTGTGGCCATCCAGCTCCACCACGGTGGCGGTGATGGAAGTGGGGCTGGCCTCCAGGCTGCCGTACTCCCTCAGCAGACAGCGCACATTCACCGGGTGCAGGAACATCTGCTGCCCGTCCTCAGCTGCGGGGAGAGAGGCTGTGAGCCACGCACATGCACAGGGGCGCACACACGCACATACACAACCTCCTAACAATGACACATCGCCCACACTCACACACACTATCTGAGCCCTGACACATCCCCCCCCCACACACACACACACACCTAACATTGATACATTTCCTGTATGCATTTGTCACACACTCTAGCTGACAATAGTTGACTGGCAGTGGGAGCTGGACGGAGGGCCTACCCTGGTAGAAGTAGTAGTAAGGGCCATTCTCCGTGTTTTGGGGGCGCTCTCTTTCACACTGGCTCGGGGGAGGCTCCTCAGTGGGCGGGGGGTCAGGGGCGGGGCTGGGGTCCGCCGGGGCCGCTGGGGCTTCCTCGCACTCCTCATCCGGGACGTCCAGTACCTCGTCGTCAAACGCAGAGGAATACTGAATCATGGGCTGGGGGGGAGAGGGGTGTGTAGAGAGAGGGGTTTCACAGCGGTTCCCCAAACAGTACAGTGCAGGAGTGAGATCTGCAAAGCATTCGGAGAGACCCACCTTCTTACTGCTGAGTGTAGACATGGCACCCGGCCCAGGGCTGGGAGGGTCAGTGAGGGTCAGACTCGTCAGGTTGACGCTGTCTGCTTCCTGGGAGCCGCTCTTCATCAGGGCCTCCTCTCGCTCCTGCAGCAGAGGGACAGGGGGGTAGAGAGGGTAATGAGAACACAGTTAGGAACAGAGGCGGTGCCAGGACAGTGAACCACTTACACTATGACAAGCGTTAGTATAACAGACAAAAAGCAAAAGTGGAGCTACAGACACAGTGGGGGCAGAGCTATGGGAATGGTGGGGGCGGAGCTACAGGAACAACGGGGGCGGAGCTACAGGAACAATGGGGCGGGGCTACAGGAACAGTGGGGGCGGGGCTACAGGAACAGTGGGAGCGGAGCTACACGAACAGTGGGAGCGGAGCTACACATAGTGACAGCAGAGCAGACACAGTGAGGTTGGGACAGACACAGCGTAGTTTTGAGCAGAAAGCGACGATGCACTACACATGGCAGGGATGAAGCAAACAGCATGTTACCTGCAGCTGGTGCAGGGCGGCCTGGATGAAGCAGGCCTGGGCGTCCTGATCCTCCTGGCTGAGCTGGACCTGCAGGGCTGCCCTCTCCTCTCCCAGAAGCCCCAGCACCTGCTCCTTGGAGGCCAGCAGCAGCTTGGAGTATGGGCTGAGACGCGCATCTGGAACAGAGAGAGTCAGACATTACAAATACCCCCCTTACATTACATTCACACGGAGTCCATCTCACACACAAACTGCCTGTGTGTCACAAAAAGTCTCAGCACACTTCACTCAGGGTCCCGGCACACAAGGCTTCAGAGAATCAGAGGACTTTCTTCATCTAAACGAAAGTCATTTCACGCATCTGTCCTGTAGAAGCGGCCACCTTCAGTGTGGTGTTTTCTTCTCTGTTTTTGGTGACGGCATTGAGATGGGGCAGACTGTGTTGGCAGATTATGCCACTATAAGCCTTTAAGACTTGGATTAGTCCGCTGTAAGATGGCAGCATGTATGCAGGTGACTCACCTCCCAGACGAATGGGCTCCTCTACCTTCACCCACTGCAAGCTGGGCAGCGCCACCAGGACACCCTTCTCCCTCCGCATCAGGCGCATGGTGATGAGGTCACCGACCAGGTACTGTCGGGTCTCCATGGCGACCACACTGCCGGGTAGACAGAGAGAGAGAGAGATGCGGAGAGGCAGAGTTCAAGAGTCAAGTCAAGAGAGATTTTATTGACAGCCCATCCATATACAAGTATGCAGTAGGGTTGAAATAACGTTTCCCTGTGACCCGTGGTGCTACATACAGACAGGGAAGGACAATGAAAATGTAAGGTGCACAGAATAAAATCAATAAATAACAAGACAGTGGGTACAATAAATACTAGAGGACAATAAACAGACAAAACAACATGATAATAAATGGATAAAGTGGCAGGCAGAAATGTGCAATTAAGCCATATTAAACAGAATTACTCATTCCGTAAAGTGGCTGCGTGCTTCATGTTACCACATCTGGGCCGGACTACGGCGGTTTAAAAAGCTAGCAGCGCGCTCTCCTGACCTCTTGAGGTCGTGCCCGTGCACGGCCTCGTAGCAGATGGGGCACTTGGACCAGCTCTTGTCGCTGAGGGAGAGGTAGTGCAGCATGCATGGCCAGCAGAAGATGTGGCCACAGCGGGTGATGTGGGCGGCCACCGGCGGGTACAGACAGATGGGGCAAGATGGCACCTCGTGGCTGTAGATTCGCTGAAGGGGGAGAGAGAGAGAGAGAGGGGCAGGAGTGAGGTTCCAGGGTCTGTACCATCCCAAAATGTTACAGGCACAAGGCAAACCTGAAACCAGTGGCTGCAATCGTAACCTTCCATCACAAAACTGTGGCTATTCCTGAACAAGCTGCAGGTTTGTTTCATGAAAAAAGGAGAGATGTTGAAGAGATTACAGAAAGGGGAACATCAGGGTGATAAGGGAAGAGTGAGACTGTGAGAAGGTAAAATGATGATAAAGATATACAGGTTCAGGTTACAGCGCAGGTTCAAGACAGTTTTGCATTCTCTTTTTTTTGTGCTGGCCTGTGTTTGGTCAGCTCCACTATGTTATTGTTTCTGGCCTAATGACAAGCAAGCTGTAAGGGGGAGTTACAAAGGACAACGCTTCAGCTAGTGCTGCTGTGAAAAACTGAGGATAAAAAACAAAACAGAGAAAGGGGCAGGCCCCCGTTCCTGATCCCAGCAAAGAACCACAACTAGATTGAAACTGGGTAATTTGAGCCTTGGACTGCAGACAAAGTCCAGGAAAATGCCAGCACCGAGAGCGCCACAGCTCTTGTTGTTGGCAACACAATGGAAAAGCAACCGTGGCACAACAGGTCACTCAGCTTTGGCTGCACTGACCACCACCCTGGTTCCAGCTCTACAATGGAAAAGGGGTGTAAAAGGAACTAGTGCTGGGCAGGTGGTGAATATTTCAGTAAGCCCATTAGTGAGATGAAAAGAGATGCCTGGGAGGGCGAGGAAAGCCGAGGGGAGCAGTGAACTCACCACTTGCTGCACACAGTCCCAGTTCACCAGTGTGTCCGGGTCGGTGAAGTGGGCTTTGTAGTCCTGATCCTCTGTCACAACAAACTGGCAGCTGAAAGGGAGGATGGGACAGTTAATTCAAACAGTAACCCCATCGTAGCACTAGAGTATGCTACTCTTTACACACACACACACACACACACACACACACACACACACACACACACACACACACACACACACACACAGCTTGCATTACACTGCATTACGTCACCCAGCAACATTAGGCTACACACGTCATGAACACATTACACAGTCCCCCAAAATACTGTATATGGTATGATTTTTTCAAAATGTTGCTTTGGGAAATAATTCCTCAGAGAAATTAAACATGTTGCTTACTCCCAGGTTACAAGTTACAAGCCCCGATATCATCATGGGCTAAAGGTGCTGGCAACAACTGGGAGAGTTTGAGCATGACTGATTTATTGCACTAGATTCCTGTATAATTAATATGGTGGTTTAGGGACAACAAATGGGGAAGGGAGGGAGAGAGGTATGGGGAAGAAGAGTGAGAAAGGGAGATGGAGTGAAGGAAGAAGAAAGGAACAGAGGAGAGGAAAAAAGAGATGGAAAGAGAGGGGGAGAGAGGAGGGGACAGGGACAAAGAGAGAAGAGGAGGGAGGAAGGCAGAGAGAAAAAGGCAGGAAGAAATTAAGAGACGGGGGAAAAAGGAGAGGGAGGGAGATACAGAGAGATTAAAGACAGAAAGAGAGGGAAAGGGAGAACCAGGTGAAAAAGGCAGAGGGGGGAAAGGGAGAGGGGGAGAGAGATAAAGGCAGGGGGACAGAGAGGGAATGAGTGAGCTCCTCACTTGGCTTGCAGGAAGAGCTCCTTGTTGAAGGGCTTGTGCTTGTGGCCCCACTTGTTGCGGCGGCCCCAGCAGGTGTGCCCCTCGCCTCCAGGGGGCCCATGGCCACGGGGCTCAAAGGTGAAGTTCAGCAGGTGGTTGAGGCTGATCTTCTTGGGTCCAGAGAACTGAGCCGGGCTGAACTCCGCCCGGCGGGCCTCGGCTACCTAAGAGACAGACAGCCAGGAAGCAGAGTCAGAACACCAAAATACCCTCCAGTGGGGGAGAGAAGGCGCTGGGCAAACTCGCCGTCTGATCCATTTTCACTTTGTGCAGACTCATATCAATGACAAAAACAGGTGCACCAAACAGCCACATAAAAAAAAAAAAAAACATTGACACCCTTTGGTGAATGGTAAAGTGAAATAAATGGTAAAATAAATGGTAAAATAAAATTCTACATTTCTAAAATCAGACAGCATAGGACATTAAACTGATCCATTTATTCTGTTGTGCTGAGGCCTAAAGGTTCCTAAATGTAGAAGTGAATGCTTGGCCAAAGTGGTGTTGGACTAAACAAGACTTGATGAATGCATAATTTTAGGAGGCAACAGTGTGGAAAACAGGACGTGTCTGTCAACCAGAGCGCCAGCAGCAGAGTTCTGCTGGGTCACTGAATTATCTGATTTAATCTAGTCTTCCCCCATTACACAATCGCTTCCTGAACAAAGGGTGACACAGCATTTTTCGCCCTGTGCTTTCTCACCTCTTCTCTTCTACCTCCACCCACACATCCATACTGCCTTCCTCCTCCTCCGCCTCCTCCTCCTCCTCCTCTCTGGGGGGGTCTCTTGTCAAAATTCTTGCTTTTCTGTGGATTGGGGCGGCGGGGGCCAGGGAAGCTGTCTGTCTTGGGGAAGGAAGGTTCACGCTTGCGGCCATAACGCTTGGATCCTCCACCATTTTTACCATCTGTGAGAGAGTGGGGGAAGAGATGGAGAGTGAGAGACTGATATATTTTACAGGAATAATGGGTAGAGGTGTGCATTTTGTATAAATGAGCCTTTGCATACATAAATTATGACTCACAAGTGCAATATAATGTCTTACATATGACTATGATGAGGTCTGCATTCATTCACACTTCTGCACAGAGACAGGGATCTAAATGGTTATGTCATAAAACAGTTCTTGTGCTGTGCTACACTGACCAGCTGTGTTCCACATTTTGTTTTATTACGAAATGCATAAAAATGCATAATAAACTTTTTACTCAAATAAAATTGTTGAGTTACAGAAAATCAGAGCTGCAGAAAATCAATTATGGCCTTATTCTGAGAGTCTACTGTGTGATGTTTTGTGGGTAATAATGTACTTTCTGCTACTCAAGACACTTGGGATAGGAGCTAAGTATCACATAAACATGCTGTCACTGCCACTGTGTAGCTATGTATGAATTCAGAAGCATAGCTAAACCATTTTCTTCTATCTCGTGTACCCATTTCCCAATATACTATTGGATTTTCATTCATTTTCATTCACGAGTGCTTAAATCTCAACCTCAACAATAAATTACAGTGTTTGCACAGTCAAATAAACTGACATCTGATGAAACCCCTTCTTAAGAGAAACTAACAGCAGGACATTTAACTTTATAAGGCCCCTACCAAGTGTGTCCATGTGTAACTTGCCTCATTAGATCAGCGGTAAGTACTTATCAACACAGCCCAGAGAGCCTAAACAAGAGCTCATCTCATACACACACGCGCACACACACAAACACCAGGGGGGGTGGAGTCTCTCACACATTAATAACATGTACACATATAACACTGCCTGGGGACTTTGAATTATATTATTTAATTTCTGGTAGGTGAAATCGTAAGATTTCCCACATAACGCCTTTGTTATAAAATGGGAGACATTTGTCATATATAGTATTTTTACAGGTTCTTTTCCAGTTTATCTGTTTGTTTAAAGGCACTGTCAGACTTACTACAAAAGTATTTGTAGTCTGGTGTGTTTCTTAAAACGTGTTTTCGTGTTCACCATTTTAATTGGGACAACTTGTTAATAAACGGCAACGCATTTTACAAATAACAGTTGGAGAAATTGTCGTAAATATGCAAGTGTAATGTTTTGTACAACTACCAGAGATAATGACGATCTGTTCAGTGAAGCAAGGATTTATCAAATGACCATCGGGCATCTTTCAGATGCACACGTTATGACCTTTGTCTTTACAGTATCAGTCAGGGTGTAGCAATATACACCGTAAAACGTGATACTGCTGCTGAAAACTACGAACGACAAGGAAGGGAAGTACTAAATGTTTTTCTTTGGTGGCAAAAGTTAAGAGTTGTTATCCTGTCAAAACAATTCGCACAAGCAAAGTGGTCGTCTCGGTCCTGTAAGACAAATGGGACTGTCAACGATGGTCCACAACAGAATAAGCATCGCGATGCTATGAAACTCCCCCTTTCGGCGTCCCAAAATGTAGCAAGTTAGCTACGCTAGCATGCAAAACTGGCCAAAGCGTAAACGATGTTCTCATGTGTCATTTGTTGGCATTTGTTTAACTTGCATGTGTTAAACATTATTGATCTAGGTGTCTAAAGACTCGTGTTTAAACAGCTTGTTGCCAAGGCCTACGAAAAGCCACATTGTTTACAGATTTAAAACGTCTCCATTTCAGTTTGCAAACGCTCGAAGAGTTAATCCTCAGGCAACCGTTGGCTAACTAACGAAACTAAGTGATTCCGCTGGAGCAATTACATTCAAACTTTGACAATTTACGACCTTCTAGGACCACGGTTAAAAGGCCCTGCAAAAGCTAACGCTAGTTGACGTTATCGTGGTGGAACACCCATCGAGCTGGACATTAACGGTATTATTATTATCTTGCCACCACTGTAGAAAATACTAAATACACTGTATTTACCTGAGCCACGGCGAGCTGTACTGTTAAGTAATTAAAGTTGTTAAATTGCAACAAATTAGCTGGCCAGCTCACTTTACTAAACCGCTGACGAAAACGACGTCACGTTGAGCACATAAACAAACAGTTTCAGCTAGGCCGCAAAATGTGCTCCCATGCCTCGGTCTAGAGTAGGATGGCTAGCGGCTAATGTGCAACCCTCCACAGGGGGCGGGGTCGGGAAAACGAGGTGTACCCACAACAAGGACGATATCCCCCATTTACCTGTTTTGGGTTTAGAATCGCCAGTGGGTGGGCCGGTCGAACCTGAGCGGGGCGGAACTTTGTTGCTGGCGTTGCTGTTTGGGTTTTTCTCCATGGTCGTGACGATCCTGCTTTGCGGATTTCTTAGGCCGAGCTCCGGGGAGAGAAAGTCCGAGCTCTCTAGCATTAAACAGGGAAGAGGGGGAAGAGGAGAACGGGTTGCTGCGAGTGCGGGTCAGGCGGCAAAGGCCCTGGCTCATTTCTGTCATACGCGGAGACTCCATTACGGCGACATCTTGACAACAAAACAAACCCGAGAAAAAGAGACACAGATCAGGCGTCTCAAGATAAAGTATGTAACGGAGGCGCTGGAGACGGAGTGAACGGCAGCTCAAACTGCGGGGCCGGGACCCCGGAGATTCTGAGCTTTTCCTTCTAAAGAGGAAAACCGAGCCCCTGCAAGGAGTTAGCCGCTCTCCAAATATTGGAGAACGGGCAAATCGAAGGGATTATCACCCAAAAAGGAGCCCCGTAAGGACGAGCTTGTATTAATGGCGACGAGTCGCCAAGCAGGAACAGTAGAGACCCGGATGGGAGTCCTATTTATACCTTTTGTCGTAGAGATGGATTCTGGGTAATGTAGTTAATGACTCAGACTGTTTTTGGATTATGACCAAAGAAGGCGTGTTACTTGAGCTCGCTCAAGCACGTGTTTTTGACTTTTTACTCTTCCTGGAGTGGTCCTCTAGAAGTCTAGATGTGTTGTACTCTACCTCACTTGTAAGTCGCTTTGGATAAATGCGTCTGCCAAATGAATAAATGTAAATGTAGTTACACGCAGAACACAACTTTGACATTTGGTACCGACTAAACCCTCAGAAAAATAGTGATGTCAGTCATTATTGAAAGTTGTTAGATCAGTTGTTAGAATATTTTTGAGTAGTTGTAAATGCAGGATAGTTTGTACTGTGGAGCTAAGAGTTTGAATTCTTCGAGTGACACTGCTCTTTTGCTATCAGTACAGGTCTGTTACTGCTATTGCACCAATTAAATTTGAGCTGTAAAAATGTCATATATAATTTAATGCAAAGTAAAACATTGTACATCATCTCCCATTGACAAGTAAACATTTGTTGAAGCGTGTGTAATGGATGTACAATGGGTCAGCAAGCAAGTTTCGAACCAATGTTCTCGCTTCTCAGCTAAACCCTTACAGACAGCATTGTTACCAACTGAGCTAAAGGCAATTTGCCCCTACATATTCCCCCTACCTCTATCAGAAACAACGCTAGCTAATCAAGTCTCAGGGAGCGACTTTTCCGCTGAAACCGCTCTGCTACCTGCTACCCTAGTGGCTTCACGCAGGACTCACACAAGATATTAATTTCAGCTCTGTTACATGTGCTCTGTGAAAGTGTAAGGTGCCTGTTCAGGTATTCGGTGTACACCAGTGGTATGATCACTCACTGTCTATGAAGACTGCGGTTCTCAATAACTGACATTTCAAGGGGGTCACCATTAACTGCCAAGTGGAAATCACACACATTTACTAAGCTTATTCTAGGTTGTACAATTCCATTTTTTTCCACCAGGTATTTTGGCCATTTTGTGGAAGTATTCAAAATTGTCTTGAGCTGTGGGGACATGGAATTTTTGGCCATATTGAGTGGCTTAGAATCGTTTCATAAATCAGTCTACGAAATGAAAGCAGTTTCACCAGAATGGATATTTATAATGACAGCAGTTTTTGCATGCCGTTTTCTAACAACTTACAACACACTTTTACTAAAAAATGTAGCTTCCAATTTACCTCGGGTCATCCTTTCAACCAGATTTGCTCTTCACAAATCAAGGTTTAGTACATTACATTCCATTACATTCATTTAGCAGACACTCTTATCCAAAGCCACATCCAGCATAAAAGAACAGAAGTGTATCCATTCAAGTTGAAATTAATTCCATTGCTTGTCACTTTTTTATGACTACTGATAGATACTGTAAATAACCTAATCCTGTACATTTCACTGTTTTGTGTTAAATGGTAATATGCTGTAATTTTTTAAAAGTGTTCATTTTCTAAATAGCAGCAATGAAAAAAAAGTTTTTTATCTAAACATACCCCAGGAAAGAAGCTCTTAGCAAAGCAGCAGTGTTTCCAAAATACTTTTTTAGTAATATTTAGTCTTTACACTTTAAATCCTCTCAATGGAATGACTGAAATAAATGAAAACATATAGCTAGCTAGACTGCCAAGGTATTTTGTTTTCAAAGGAAAACTGTACATCTGAAAAAAATACTTTTGCATTTCAAGGAAAACTGAGGTGTGGTGATTGTAATGGTGGAAATAAAACAAGGGAATGTATGGTAAAGCAAAATGACCATTGACAAAATGAGTATATACACATGTAAATTTTGTGAATGAGACTGTTTTGTTGTGCACAATCATGAGTCACTTCAAATGTGTCATTTAAAAAAATGAATGCCCACACAGCGTATTACAGACACACCTCTAAGACAGAATCCTCATTAGGACAACTTCACAACACTTTTCTTGTCTTGCCAAGGGTCCAGTTTGTATCCAGCAAGCATATTCTCTGCTGTATGCAGATAACCTTCTTAGGAACATATGCAGAGTGTGGGGCTTTATTTAGTTTTTGTTCCTTTTGTTCTCTCTCTAGTAGATTTGAGCACATTCGCTTTTATCCTGCAAGACTCCGAAGAGTTGTTGAACTTGTTGAACTGTGTGCCCTTCACTGCATAGACAAACACAATGAATTGTTCCAAACTTTCCCAAATCTGACAGACTGAAATTTATAAAACATCTCAAGTGTTAATCACTCTGGATTTCAACTCTGCACAGGTTTAAAGATGAAGAATGGGCACTGAGATATACTGTCTACATCAGGGATCAACAATATACATTTTTTCATGAATTTGAATTATAGGCAATAGTGTTTTGATGTCCATTTGTGTTAGATTTCATCATTCTCAAAAATACAAAACATACCAAATGTAATTAGTATTCCTGGTACAGTCACTGAGAAACTAAGATAAATTCATTACTTGGCCACAGGTTTTTTTTTTTTTTTTTTTACATAAAATCCTTAATACTGAAATCATACACAGAATGTTGACTGTTAACAATTCACACTATTGAGGAGAAACCGTTACTGAAATGCCCAAGTCAAGGAAGGGCAGAGTCTTGCCTTTTTAATCCCCCATTTCCCGTAGACTTGGATGAATCATTCTCCACCTGTTCAAGATGTCAAAATCACTTGTCAAGTAAAGTGAGTACATTCTCATCGAATCGGAACTGCAACTAAGGTGCCCTGAACATTATCAGGCCATGCAGCAAACTGACAGCCTTGGTGGAGGCATGTGTGCTGTCTTCAGGTCACCCTCCTCTCCCCGAGACGCTGGGTTATCCTGGCACGCAACAGGTGTCAGTAACACCAATGTGGAGGCCTCATACCACTTCTCCCCACTCCTCTTCTTCCTCTTCAAATTCCTCTTCCTCCTCCTCTTCTTCCTTTCCCCGACTCTTCAGAGAGCAACTCATAACGGCTCTGCGCACTTCCAACCTCTCCGCTGCATAAACAGACACAACACAAACAGAAACTCACAAACTCTGATTAAAAAAGCTCTCCGCTCCTCTTCCCCATACAATGTGGATACAATGCAACCCCAGTTCGCTGCAGAAGCATAAAATTATAATAAATTATTATAAAAAGCAACACTTAACATCATTGCAGCTATAGTTCAGCATATTACATGGGAAAAATCAAACATGTTAATTTCTCCAAACGTACCTACGCTACTACAATACCACAAAAACAGAAGATGCTCAAAGCACCATATAATCAAAGCACAGGATGACAAAAAAGCCCACTCAACCCATCTCGGGTTGACATTTGCCTATGATCTAGAGGGAATCCACAGTTTTGCAGCGTTGGGAGTTCAGTTTTAAGGGATTCCAGGATGTCTAACTTCAAATCCTGACAAGTTATTCCACGCATTATTACCTGTGTGCATCCACGTGAAATTTACATTCAGCTGGTTACTGTCAATGTCCCCTTGTTCTAGTTACAGATCTTAATTTGAGATAATTTCTGTGGTCCCTCTTGTTAACTCAACACTGCATGTTGTTCTGCAGTAAGCACTATGCTGGAAGCCCTCCTTCATCCACCTTGCTTAGGAGATACTCTGCTGTAATGGGGTGCACAGAGGTTTGTGTGTAAGTGCTACAGTGTCAGCCCTCACCCTCAGTGTGGCAATGCCGGAGCATGCGGTGGAGCTGCTGGGTGTTGTACCGGATCAGAAACTTCTGACACGTTCGTATCGTTCCTGCACAGAAAAAGTACAGGAAAAAGGTGCTTGGACCAAGAGACAGATGTATGCAAAACGCAAACAAATAAACTTCATGCAACTACTGATAAGCAAAAAATAACTAGTGGATGCATATCCCCATCGCACACAGACCTGAGCTACTTTTTAGACAATAAAACACATGACCATTTGATTATTGATTTCCATCAATGATAGAAATCAATAATAATAGCAATAAGCTCTGCATTTGTTTAAAAATATTTGTATCAGTGCTTTATGTAGCCTCAAGGATTACTCACATATTTTAATTTAAGGCTGGTCTACCCCCCTAAAATGCTTGCCACAGTAAGTCACCTCCTATGTGCAGGCAGTTGAAGAAGCATGGCACTCTCTGGCCTCGGCTCTCCAGACTGGTGATGAAGGGTAAGGCAGACCAGATAAGCCGATAGTGGCTCTTGCGACAGCGCAGAAACACCACTCCCGTGTGGGCGTTCAGGTACTTAACTGAAGAGACACAGGCACAATCAGAACACAGTCCAGTTATCACATCCTCAACCCCATTTTTGGTGAATGTGAATTTGTCTTGGTACACCTGGGGCTTGCGTTCACCCTGAAAAGGTAATTCAATCCTCGTGTAGAGTCACAAATAAGAATACGGAACTGAACGGCGTCACTGGCTGCCGCACCTGCGAATGACAGACTGCAGAGCGCAGCCCCGTAGTCCCCGTGCGCGTGACACACCGCCGCCTTCACTGCGGAGAACACCGTGCGATCGTCCAGCAGCTGCAGGCTGCTCTGGTCGGACACGCACACCTCACACAGCAGGTACCTGCGAGGTACATTACATTACATTCATATAGCCTTCGTTTACATTCAGTTACTTTACATTACATTCATATAGCCTTCGTTTACATTCAGTTACTTTACATTACATTACATTATTTAACAGACGCTCTTACCCAGAGCGACTTACATAGGTTACAGTTCTTTTACAATGTTATCCATTTATACAGCTGGACATTTACTGAGGCAATTGTGGGTTAACTACCTTGCCCAAGGGTACAGCAGCAGTGCTTCAGCGGGAAATCAAACCAGCAACCTTTCAGGTACGAATTCTGCTTTCAGTTACAAGTCCTGCTCCTTAACCACTATGCTACACTGCCGCCCAGAGCGACTTCCAGCACAAAATAACAGAAGTGTCTGACCAGGCTAACAACACTCCCAGACCAGTGAGTGAGAGCATAACACTATTTAAGCCCTACCGCAACCTTGCGCAACCTGACTAGACAGCCTAAAAGCTAAGGGAAACCAAACACAAACAAATTACCATATATGAGTCACTAGATTACAGAAGTGAGTTTTAAGTCTGTGTCGGAAGATGGCCAGTGATTCCGCTGTCCTGACCCCAGTGGGAAGTTCATTCCACTATTGAGGGACCAGTACAAACATCAGTAAAGCTAAGCAGTAAAACTAAAGGGTTCTATAAACATCATTGGTAAAACACACAGATTAGATCAAACTATCAACCTGAAACTCCCAAAGGGTTAAGTGTTTCTCAGTACCGGTACTGGACCACTGTGTTTCCTCTCGTTTCACTGTAACCGTGTCTTCCCTTGGCCAATTGAGATGTTAAAAAGATCTCTAGCTAAATAAGGGTCTCAGCACACATTGTGGGGGTGCGTTTGAAGCTATGCTTGGTAATACCGTATTTATAAGTCCTAAGTCTAGGCCATTTGCTGTTGAGAACAATTCACTCTTTGCAAGGCGCCTTGCCTTACTTAGGTTCTGCAGCACAAACCTTAAACCTGAATTAACCAAGAAGGTTATGGGTGCCTTGGTTCTAGCTCAGATGGAGTATTGTAACATCATATGGTCAAATGCCACAAAAAAACATCTTGGAAAACTTCAGCTGGTCCAGAGCAAAGCAGCACGCCTTGCTCTCAAATGTCCATATAGAACAAACATCAACAGCATGCATTCACGTTTACATTGGCTTAAAGTTGAAGATAGGCTAAACGCTTCTCTACTACTCTCAACCTGGTCAATTTTAAATAAAAAGACCCCACCAAATCAATATAATCTCTTCCATAAAAGTTTCAACTCCCACACCTATAGCACACGATATGCGGTGGAAGGACGTTTTGTAGTAACACCAATTCACTTCAATGCACAGTTGTATACAGAGCAATTACATCATGGAATGAGCTGCCATCTTTTTTTAACAAAAATAAATATTAAATCTACTTTCAAAAAGCAAGTAAAGAATTACCTGGGTCAGATATACACCTAATCATTGCTATTATATCAATCCTTGCTGTACGGCTCGGCTAATGGGGATCCTATAAACAATAAACTCTGCACCAACAATCTGGCTAGTTGACCATTTACCAAAATGGTACACCATAAAAGTGTTTCCGTTATAGCTGCACTTATAACAGTTCCTGACCTTCGAATTATTATGTAACTATCTTCCTAACTAAATTAAATTAGCCAGTAAGCAATGTTTGCAAGATTTCCTTTGAACCGGTATTTTACCCCTAAAAGGTTACCTAGCTACAATGCGTGTCTCAACCCCATGTGACATACTAATCACCTGCAATTACCTGCAATTTCTTACAACTTCAAAAATATATAGTCGGTATAACGTGCATTTTTAAATGACATGACACATTACCTCGACTTAAACCGCACCATTGCTAAACGCGTGCTCTTCCGATGTTTCACTTTGATAAAGTCGAACTTCCTGTTTCTTTATTGGCCAATCACAGCTCACAATCATTCGGCTCGTGGAAGATGTGGTGATTGGCAGCATAACAGACCAATAATAGTGAAGTTTTCTCTTTCTAAAATTTGAGTGTGACAGCAGGTGGCGACAGAGAGCGATTTAACGCTCCCATTCTCTTTACCTCTCTTTATCAAAAAGTATAATGCTAAGTTCCTCATTTTAGGCTCGAATAAGATGTGATCATTCGCCTTTCCGTGTAACTCTGACAAAAGTCATAAAAGTCGTTTGTATATTGCAAAAACATTCTAATCTACCCTCATTGTAGTTTGGCCCTTATCTTAAGTTGTGCGGCAGGTATCATGTCTTGGTGTTTGAATTCATTTCTTGGAAAAATAAATTAAGGCCAAACCTTGAAGGGGGATTGGGGTGTATGGATCTTAACAGCATTACATTACAGTGCATTACATTATTGTCATTTAGCAGACAGTCTTATCCAGAGGAACTTACATAATAGGTTACAGTTTTCATTTTTTTTCCGTTTATATAGGTGGATATTTACTGAGGCAATTTTGGGATAAGTACCTTGTCCAAGGGGTACAGCAGTTACCAAACCAGCAACCTTTCAGTTATGAATCTTGCTTTTCACTTCTGTGCTACACTACCACCCATTAGACCTGTATATAGACCTGATGCTTGTTAGACCTGGTTTTATTCCCTGCTATTTGTTCATTGTCTAAGTTCCATCCACAGGCTCCATCTGTCATCTCATTTCAGACACAACAAAAAAACCACAACCGATACTTGGAAAAATAAATTAAGGCCAAACTGTGAATGGAAGGCTGGGGGTGTATGGATCTCAACATTACATTATAGCGCATTTCATTATTGTCTTTTAGCAGATGCTCTTGTCTAGAGTGGCATACCTATGTGAAAATTGTAACCTGTTAAACATCCACACAGCTGGGTATTTACTGAGGCACTTTGGGTTCTTTCAGTTATGAGCCTTGCTCCTTACCACTGTGCTAACTACTGTTTGACATGGTTTATTCCCTGCTGTTTGCTCATTGTGTCAGTTTCATCCACAGACTCCATGTCTCTGATGTCTCTCATCTCAGTTCAGAAAATACGGCAACAACAAAAAAACCACAACTAATACTTGGACTCAAACATTTTTTTAATAAAAATGCAAAGTACAATTGATATAAACTATGTGGTTATATACACTATTTACAGCTTTACAAAACTACACTGTTACATAAACAAAACAAAAACATTCAATATAACTTAATATATTCAAGCATTTGCTGACGTTGAAGTGCAGATAACCCAGGCATAAGGGGAATGCTGGAGAAAGTTGTTTTTTTCCTTAACACTGAAGACACAGTATATGAAAAAGTTAAAAAAGAGACCCTACAATAACAAAGCGGGGCATATCAGTGACTGTCTGCACAGTCCAATAAATGAGGTTCCTTAAATTCTATTGTGAATTCAGTCCTTCTCAAAGGGATGAGAATGAGTGCATAAACTCCTCACATAAGCAACTGAGGGAGACAGACTCAGAAAAGTGTGTGTACAGACATTTTATGTTAGGACCAGATATTTAGCTCCTGTCTTCCTTCTGGCCTTTGTACTTCCTTTTTTAAGGGGTTCTGGTTGATAAACAGAAGTAATTTTCCAATGTGTGCTACCAATGTAACAGACCATATCCCTCCACGAATGTCTATAACAAGCCAGCAAATCAGAACACTTGTAGGTTCAACAGGAGAGCCAGCGACTTTCCAAGCAGAGTTAAATATCTGGTCGACACATAGAATATCTGTCCCGTGTGGCTCCTATCTGTAGGAGAGGGCAATGAATGGAGCGTGGAGAAGGCGAACTCCGTAGTCTTTGCACGGCACTCCCGCTCCCCCCTTGCTGCAGTGCAACACCAGGCCGAGCTCCAGGGCGGATGTCAGGAAGCCGTCCCCATCCCCCCACGCGTCACCGTCGGTGTCCTGCAGAGCCTGCGGATCGTGGCGCCCCCTCAGACCTGCGTCCCTCAGCCTAGCTAACCCCCCCACCCTTCGTAGGTCCGCCAGACTCGGCCCTCCTCGGGCACCCCCCGCAGCTCGCTGGAGGCCCTGGAACAGGAAGAGGGTGTCAACTCTGAGCTCCAGCACCTCGTCCTTTGACCACACAGTGTATCTGCAAAGGAGAAAAAGGGAGATTGTGAAAAACACGTCTAGTAAGAAGAACCCCCTTTACCTCCACCACATCATTAAAATACAAGTAGAAAAAGCCGCCAAGTACCCCAGACACATAGCAGGTATACAGTCATACAAAAGTATATATAGATATGGTTATATAGCAGGTATACAGTTATGTATAAACATATATTCATACAGTTGGACACAATCATCCATTGGACTCACCGTGTAGGGGACTGGTGTTTTGCCATGGATGGCAGCCACGGCTCCACTTTAACATGGTGCGGGTTTAAAACGTGAAGGTGTATCTCAGCTCTCACAACAGGCACTGACAGGACATCCGCACCCAACAAAAACTCAACTTCAGAGCCTGAAAGAGGAGAGAAGGAGAAGGGGGATGTGAGGAATCGCACGCCCACAGGACATTGGCTAGCTGTTGGAACACTGGCACATCGTTGCTTCCTTGTTTGACTCACAGTGCAATATGCGGGAAAGAAACCCCCAAAACATCACCGTTAACTACAAAACTAACTATTGTACTTTGCGGCATAATAAAATATTTGAATGTCCATTTGAACTGAAGGGGGGGGGGGGTTAATAGGGGTAATATGACAGCAATGTTGCATCAATGTGTGGAAAAAGGGAAATAAAAGTAACTCCTTATTAAAAAATAAAACATCAAAAACTATACGGATATTTCGTAATGAGTAGTCATAGTACGCTAATATTCACGTGGATCAGATCAGCGTTGTGCCATACCTCCAGTCAAACGGCCTTGAATCCCTTTCACTCCTCGGCAATGGAAACCCATCTGACAGCATCGATAAACCCGCCGAACAAAACGGAAAAGTGGCTGTTCGGGGAAGACTGGCCGCCTCAAGCCCCCATCTTGCAAGGAGAGGACCCTAAGCCTGTATAACTGTCCGCTGTCCTCGAAATTACCCGCAGCCTCCGTCCACGGCGCAGCCAACAGTGCGCAATGCTCCATCTGAGTCTCCAGGCTTTCACGCCGCCGGCGCCTCGGTAAGGTGTTTGCGGTCGGAGCCTCTTGTCCGTCGCCAAAATGCGACAGCTTGGAAAGCCAGCTCTGCAGCGTGCGACCCTGGCCTCCACTGGGACAGGTGATTAAGAAGATGAAGACGATGCACGTGTAGCTGGGCACTACCATGGTAGTGAGAGTACGACCTTTGCTTCTTCAGGGACTCTGATACCATGTAACCCGGCTGATGGCTAGAGCGAATGATCCGGACTCCTCTGTTCTGCGGTTACTTTCAAAAGAAGTCCCTGGCGCTGTGAATATATGGGTATACCCTTCTGCTGACAATGGAGACATTTTGCCACTTTGAATTTGAATTATGTCTCCCTTCTCTCCTCCCACTGTTTTGTTCGTACCCCCATCGCACCCATTTGCACCCCCGGTGACCCTCTCAATGTGCCTGCATAATAAGACGCTCCAAACATGGCGACACCGATCTATTCACATTCAGCTGGTGCCTTAATGACCCTAATTACGGTGTATCTGGACCATTAAGACCGAACTAATTTGCAAGACAAGCGAGAGCAACAGAATGTGAATGAAAACGTTCTTTGACGCTTGTGACCAATGGCGCGGAGGCAATAAAGTGTTCTGACCCCCTGGACTCTTAAAACTAGTTTTAACCACAAAGAGTTACAACATCGAACTAACTTCGTTCTCACGATCCATAAACACACACTATGCAACCACCTTGAAAAATACATTAGAAATTACCATAAGAACGCAAATGAATAAGACATATACAAATCCGAGAGCCGAATTTACATCAAAATAAATTCAATAGACAATTCTTACATCATAAAACAATCACAATGTAAACATCGCATTTGTAATTAAACACAAGTAATGTATTAGATCAACACCAGTATACGTTTTGGGACGAACTCTGGTAAAATTCTGAAACAATTATTCACGTCAATTAACGTAGTAAACATTCCACGATTTACGTTTAAGTGCTCGTTTTTTTTTAGTCCAATTAGCTTTTAGTGCATAACACAATCATTCCAAAGCATAAACGTCTAGATAATTGGTGTGCAAGTTCAGTCAAAATTTTCTGGTTAATTTGATTCATTTAACATTTTCCCATCACTTGAGGGAAATCAACTCTTCTTCCAGACTAAAGACTTCAATAAGCTGAAGTTGCCTCATGCATCCATGCCCGTACCACGTGCTGTAACCGATATGTCTGCCAAATGAATAAATGTAATGTAAATGTATATCAGCCTCCACTTCCAAGCCCCTACCATACCATTACTGCCGCCTGACGCATTCCGGTGCGTCACATGGAAACGCGTTGCCTGCTCCAGTACTGTTTGAAGCCTGTTATGTGTGCGATGCATACACCCTTTAACGTGATGGTAAATTTCGTGAACTAGTGATGGCTCTCCCTTCGTGTTTTTGATAATCTGTCCTCTTTTTGAACACCAGGATATTTAACCTTATTTTCTTCGTCATTTCAACAAAGAAAATATTTTTATAATTCCAAAATGTTTGACAAGATTGACATTTCATAATGGAAAATGTGGCATTGTAACTTATATAATTAAATAAAAAATAACTAAAAATAATTATAAAGTCACGCCAGGTAGATGTTTTCAATGAGCAAGCCAAAGACAAAAGAGAAATTAGTTATTCATATTTAAACTGTCTCAGTACCATTTTCCTCAATGGATTAATACTTATGGCTTTGTGGGCCTATTTTTGTAAACGTGGACCATCAGATAGTCCTAACCCATAGACTGGCAGCTACTGACCTGAGGGGTTAACTCTTCTGCAGAATTTCGAAGGGGGATTGCTGAAGTGGGATAACCCCAGGAGAGGGTTTTGAGAACCTGTGCTTCAGAATGTGTGAATGGACTTGCGCATTCCTGCATAATTAACTGTGGCGGTTTTTAAGGGGGGGGGGTAGTATTCATTTACTTCTAGTCAAGTATTTCTTACATACAGTTGTGCATGTTGTATTGAGCAACCATACCCACTCTCCCCTGTGTTCTCTCTGGCACTCTCAGGATAAAGAGATGTCCACACAACAAGCTTTCTCTCAGCTTTATTGAGATTTCAGGACTACAGTTTTCTTGTCAGACAAATATTACTGTATTTTAAGTTATCCTTAATGCAGCTGTGCTTTCATTTCAAATTACACATAATTATCAAACTCTCCTCCCCAGTCTCATTCTCTTACACACACCAACTTTTACACTCAGCACGAGCAAGACATAACATTCCGGGCACAGTGGCAGCGGTTTGGCTGGGAATGTTCTAGAAAACTTTTGTCTCAGCAAACATTCTGAATGCCTCCACGTGTTGTCTATGGGTGTGTGTGTATGTGTGTGTGTGTGTGTGTGCCAAAATGTGTGCACCTTGCTCCAATACACTCTATGTAAGAGCGTGTTTGTGTCCGAGTGGGTGTAGAGCATATGCTATGTATGAACTGACTATGCTAAAGAGAGTGCAGGGGCTCTGAGTGACAGGCAGAGGTATAAGGCAGGAGGTGGTGCATTGGAGTGTGCTCTCCTGCTGGAGCCAGCGTTCCCTGCTCAGCCTCACAGCAGGTTGACTCCGTGCTTGAGCAGCCGGTGCCGGGCTTTGCTGGGCAGGGAGAAGGCGCTGTCCTGGGGGTTGGGGACCCCAGAGTTCCTCGCCGTCGCCCCCTGCTGCATGAAGTACGTTTCCTGGGCAATGCTGCGGGTCCCGTACACCGCCGTCCCCGCGCTCCTGCAACGGAACGTCACGCACACACACGGCGTTGCGTAATGACACACTACGGACTGCGTTACACACTGACGCACAACACACCGGACAGCACACCAACACCCTGTCACACAACACACTCCATAACACACCAACACACGGCCAATGCACCATGGCAAACAATGCACTGCCGTGTCACATCCATCCACCATGCACTCAATCAGACACATACTGACACTCATGCCCACGGAAATGAATGAACGTAATGTACCGGTGTTGTATACCAACATGTAACACACTGCAGCAGGACCCCCAACCCCCTTCTGACTGTGCTTCAGTGACGGCCGAACCCCTGACTCCCCTGGCGCAGGCACTAACCTGACAATGACCTCCTGCAGGGTGACGGCTTGAGAGAAATGGGAGTGCAGCAGAGAGGTGGCCCTCACAAAGGAGCCGCCCGGTCCTCCAGACAAATTGGCTGCGGGCAGACACACAGCACCACAGATCATTGATATTGCATACACGCGCGCACACACACACACACACACACACACTGTTGCATGAGACAACAGGGAGAGTTCAGGCAGACACACAGTGTCACAGATCAATGATGCTGTGTGTGTATACACACACACACACACACACACACACACACACACACACACAAGACAACAGGAAGAGTGACTACAATGGTGCAGCCGTTAATGAGGACAGTTGTTAATGAGAGTACATGAGCACATGCACTGTGCTCACTTTCGGATCACCTTCAGATAATACACTGCATCAGCATTTACTCTACAGCAGCAAAGGTCATAATGCCACCCTTAGGCCAAGAGGATCAAAGCCACAAAACTGGTGGAAACGAAAACTTGCACCAAGTGTACCATAGTAGACAGACGGACAAAGGCACAGAACGGGCGTGAGTAGAACAGGACTAATGCAGTGAAGTGTGTTAATACACAGACGTATACAGGCACAGACAGCACGGAGAGACCCGGGGACGGAGGGACGGAGTAGCGTAAAAGCAGACAGGCACAGAGATGGACGGCACGCGAGCCGGAGGGGGGGGCCTCACTCGTCAGCGTGTTCTGCACGCAGTCGTAGTGCGCGAAGGTGTACTGCCCCTGCGGGCCCGCAGTCCCCGCCGCGGTGTTCCCCAGGTGAGCCTCCAGCCCGTTCAGAGACGCCAGGCTGCTGTGATACTGCACAAACACCAGGGGGCGTCAGGCTCACGGTGGGCCTCAGTGTGTCGCGTCACAGAATGTGTCTAACTCCCACCGCAGTGGGGACAAAAATAAAGCGTCTCACATGTCAAACATTCAATAGAGCACTTCTGTTGTCTGCAGAAGGATAAAGGTATGATTCTACATAACATTTATAAAAAAATCGACACATAATTGATGGCATGATGCACTTATTTGTAAGTTGCTCTGGGTAAGAGTGTCTGCTAAATGAAGTAAGGTAATGTAATGTAACATAATGTAATGTATTGGTTGATATGACACAGAAGCTCCTTGTGCTGTTGTACTGAATACCACATCTTCTGTGGTCATAGTCATTTAAAGACAAAATTAGTCAGAGTCATATCCCAGTCAGCAACCTGGAGTTGCTCCAAAATACTCTCTTCTCTAAAAAGCAGATGGAAGTCGCTTTAGATAAGAGCGTCTGCTAAATGAATGTAATGTAATGTAACTTCATTGACCAGCAACTGGTTTCCGCTTGCAAGCTGAAATATTACATTAGAATAATGCATGTGGAATCTGGTATAGTGCAGACATACTTACCACTCACACGCATATAAACTCACTGAGACATTCAGTCATACAGGCTGCATCGCCCGCAAAACTCACCACTTCCTCCATGGCTGCTGCATCACTCTGGAAGCTGGGCTCCACCAGCAGTGCCAGCACCAGCCCCCGCACCCTGTGCTGATACAGCGCCATGGCCACCAGGGGGTGCTCTGGGGTGCCGAGAGCAGACATGAACGTGGGGGTCTCGCTCCTGCCCTCCTGGATTGTCTCGCCCCTCTGGGATTCCTCACTCTGCCCTCCTGGTGCTCCTCCGCCGCCCCCGTCCTCCTCTCTCCCGGCCTCCTGTCCTTCTTTTCGGTCCTCCCCCTCGCCCCCACCCCCTCCTTTACGGTCAATGCTACTGGGCTGCTCGTGTTCGCTCTTTTCTGGCTGCGCCTCACTCCTCTGTTCTTCAGCTCCGTGTGGCCCTGCCTTACTCCCGTTAACAGCCTCCCCGATCTCTCCACACACACCCTGCTCCTCTAAACTGCCACTGTCATGTCCTTCCCCATTATGGCCGCCTTCCTGTAGCTCATACTCGCCTCCGTTTTCGCCCTCCTCCTTCCTGCCGGTGCCGCACTCATACGTGACCCCCGAGATCCCCTCGCCCTGCTCTTGACCCCCCGACCCCTCCTGCAACCCTGACAGCAGCGTCCCGTTGGCCAAGCCTTGGACACGTGACCCGGGACGGTCAGCCGAGGAAGGGGATTGGAGGACGCAGGGCGGGTCGACGGTATTCGCCGAAGGGCTCGGGCTGAAGTACACGTCATCGGAAAGAGAGGACCGGCTGGAGCAGGGCATCGTCTGAAAGGAGTCCGGGGTGCGGTTGGTGGTGTCAAGATTAGGGCCCTCGGGGTCAGGGGTGGGCGTGTCAGAGAGAGTGCGTGACAGGAGGCGGGACTTGTTGGTTTGGTTAGCTTGCTGAGGGAGGCAGTGGGTCCTAAAAGAAACACCGCGAGAGCATGTGAGAGAGAGACGATAAAGAAGCAGCTATCGAAATGAGAAGGGAAAAAGGAGAAATGAAAGGGGAGATCAGAAGAAAGATGGTTAAAAGATTTATTAAACTAAAAAGACTGACAATAATTCTGCATGTCTCGTAACTTCACAGTTCTTTATGATACTTTTATTGAACAGAGAGAGGGCGGTGAATTGTGGAGAACTGTACCTGCATGCCCAGTCCACAGGGGGGCACCGTAGAGCATGGAGTTCAGAGGAAGTCAGGTACACAGGGATAGAAGTGACACAAGCAGACAAGGGGGGGCTATCAGGAGATGTCACCCCATTGGACAGATGTCTGAGGTTCTAATAAAACAGATGGATAGTTTTGGAGGTAAATTCAGAGTTCAAATTTGTACATATAACCTGTAAACCAATGAAAAGAGAGTTAGAAAACCTGTATTACCTGGCTATGAGTTTCTGTCTCGTGAACGAGCACTTTTGCTGTGAGGTCAGGGGGCATCTGTGTACTAACAACTCTAAAGAGACAGAGAGATGGGTCAGCACCACTGACTGGCAGTTTCTCTGACTGCTGACTGACACACTGGCTTATCTACCTGCCACGGTAAAGTATACACCCAGCTAACACCAGGGGGCAGCGTTGGCATGCCTGAAGAATAAGAGCAGCTTTCAGCAGCAGCAGAGGGTCAATCTGAGAGGAAGAGAGAGAGAGATGAAGTTGAGTAAGAATTGGTAATGAGTTTAGCCTGTGCATTCTACAGATGGAGTGGATACAAACCACAGAAAATTCACAACCACACAACAGACAACTTCCAGTTAAAGAATTTCAAAGCTGCTTGAAGACATGATCTACTTCTTAATTTCAGGGGGGCCAAGAAGGTCTTATCCATGGAATGCAGTCAGTGACATAACTGTGAGCCTAGTTACATAAGCTTCATAACTATTAGTTAGTTATTATCTGTACTGTTATAATAATAAAGGAAACCTTTGCCGTTCAAAAGAGCTATATTCTAAAGAACCCCTCTAACAGGAAAACCACAATTACTGTACTGCAATACCAAAGTGGAATTTATTCCTCACACAATACAAGTGCATCATCAGTATAAAAACACTGCAGTAATGCAATAAACCAGCGAGTAGTGTGTACATTTATGTAATATTGCGACAAACATGTAAAATAAATTTAGGACACCACAGGCTGGTGCAGTGATCTGCGTTTTGGGAACATGGAGTTAGGCCTGGAAGAAAGACAGCTAGCAGTCACGTATATCCACAACTTCCTATCACAAACGTGCAAATGGCAAGGGTCCCCTGTACTGTGTAAACATGCAAAATATTTAGTTATACATAATTAAACATGGAAATATGAAATTAGACTATAGGTTATGGGAATTTCTACAATCTGTCTTTTTGTTCTTGTCAAATACACTTCAACACAATTGATACATACGCGTGTTGCATCGATAGTGCGCAGGGAGCTGAAGATTTGATGGAGCTCGGTGGCGCCGCCCTGCAGATGAGAGAGGTAAAGCCCCCACTGCAGCGCCAGCTCTTCCTGACTGCGCAGCTGTATGCGCAGAGGGGGATGGAACAGAGAAAAACAATATATTACAAAGAGCAACTGGAAAATAACCTGTTTGCTATTTCTTGAGTTTCACGATTTCCCTCCAGCTAAACATAAAAACTGAGGGTAGTGAAAACTGAAACTCAAACTCCAAGAAGAAAATCCATAAAGGTGAAGAAGATCAACTTAATGAAGAAAACAGAGAAAAGGAAATGGAATGCTAGAAAAACAGCACTGGAAATCAATAATGACGACGGAAGAAACTGTACCTGGTAGCTTTGTCGGACAGGGCCGTTGTAGAAACAGAAGAGACCAATGAGCTGCTCCAGAAAACCATAGATACTGACATCTGGAATCTCCACTGCACAACCCAAAGCCTAAGATCAGAGCAAGATGGAGGAGGAGCAGAAGGCAGTGATAAAGACAGAACAGGGAAAAGGGGAAAGAGAGTAAGAGAACAAGACAGACAGAAATAGAGAGGGAGCAAAAATGGAGAGGCAATAAAATTCACCGTCATTTACCTGGGACAACTGAAAATCTCTGGATTTTTTTGTGAAAAGTTTAACACATATGAATAATGGTAGCCTAGTGCAATCTGAAAAAAGTCAATAGACAGACTAGATAGTCGGTAATTTTAATAGTCTTTATTTCATGATGTAGTATGTGAAATACATCATATATATTACATGAAGCAATATAGAGCTGTGACAAGAAAATTAATTAAGTTAAATAAAAAATGCATGCTCTACGGAAGTTGTAGAAAATAACCAACATCTATTCTGAATAGAAGGGAGTTTCATCAGTCCTATATACTAAGAACGACAATCCACTGTTTTTAAAGGCAAACAACACCACGTCATTTTTTTGTTGATTCATCTGTAGGGGGTATATTACTAACTGCTTATCACAGGAGTAAAAATGGTCAACCAATAACACAGGTAAGTAACACGCAGAATCAAAGTGAAACAACACCAGGCTGAAAATCAGTGCTAATATAAAAGCATGTAACTGTAACACCATGATGCGTAACAATTACCCTTAAAAGGTAATTACTTACATCATGCCGTAGACAGCAGTAAACAAATAAGTTGACAATAATACAATTACTGTAACATTACTTTAAGTCAGTGTTTACATAGTGCCAAGCAGTGATCCACCACAGGAACATCAATTTGCATCAAACTACCATACCCAATGCAAGTGACTAGCAATGATCTGAAAGAGCCACACTATACTATACCATGATGCGCTTAACATTATAGTGACATTTTGTCCTCTGTGTAAAACAATGACTAACTCCATTCCAGTAAACCTGCCCTCTCCCACAGCCCAGATCCCACAATGAATCTACAAAAAAAGCACTTCCCCTTCCCTCACTCACCCACAGGAAGTCCCCCCTCATGCAGATGGCAAACTTGCGTCTGCGCAGTCGGAGCAGCCGGACAGGTGACTGCGAAAGCTCAGACACGCACCGACAAACTCCAGCCAGCTGCCCACATAGCAGCTCCTGCTGCTCCAGGGGAGTCTGGGAAAAAAAAAACATTGGGGTTCAACAAAGTGAGGCCTGAATCTTCCTTCCTTCTGTATCTTTGCCTCTCTCTCTGTCTCTTCTTCTGCCATTGAGTAACACAGTCAGTGCTACATTACATTTTTTACATTATTGGCATTTAGCACACACTCTTATCCAGAGTGACTTACTTTGGTTACAGTTTTTTACAATGTTGTCCATTTATACAGCTGGATATTTACTGAGGCAATTGTGGGTTAAATAGCATGCCCATGTACCATACAGCAGTGGTGCCCCAGCGGGGAATCGAACCAGCAACCTTTCAGTAACAAGTCCTTCTCCTTACCACTATGCCACACTGCCCCCTATAATGTCTCCCCCCAACTAACCCCTACTCATTATTTTCTCGCAATTTGACAAAATTCAAAATTCAAAAGCACAAATCAGCAAATACATCTGATTATTACTGGCATTTAGCAGACGCTCTTATCCAGAGCGACATACTGATTACATTTGACTTGATTACAACTGAATTAAAGATCAGCCCCACTCCCCGTCCACGTCATAAAAGCCCATACCTCTCTGGGGTAGAAGTAACAGATGCCTACTCTTGTTGGGTCACCCTCTTCCTTGACCTTTGACCCATCATACAGGAAGAAGTAACTGCACCTGGACATAAAAATAAAGTAAGGGTGCAGTACAATAACTCAGTAATAACATAAGCCAGAGGAATGTAAGGAATGGAACCAGCAAGCACAATACCTAACTATTTGCTTCCTTAGGTTTTATTATTTTCCGAACTCTAAACTTTTAAGGTAAACTTAAATGTTCCCACAATTCTCAAAATAACCCTCATTACAGTTCAACACATTGCTTAATCTTGATAAATCACACCAGACTAATAGATTTTTGAAATTCTAACTACTCAATTACAGTCATATCTTATTGCTGCTCTCAATAAATATCCAAATAAAGAGAGCTACAGTCTGCTGTATCTATAGAATACTGTTGGCAAAAGCCAAAACCAGACCATTACCTGGGATGCAGCTGTTAAATATTGGTGTGATAACATTTTATGCAACATATGATGCAAATATTTTTGCACAGTAGACACTGTAGAGCCAACTCATGTGACCATATTTACAAATATAATTTAGAACCAAAATACTATTTCTTCCCTGAGGTGAAACCCCCCAGACAACCCACTCAAAATGTTCTTAAGATCCACAGAAAACATATTGTAATGATAGAACAGTATAGTACTGTTGTAGCACAGACCTTTTACTGTTTTATCTTATGGTATAGCACAGTGGGGAATCTCTCAACCCAGGACTATGGTTTTCAGTCTGGTGTGCAACGCAATTAGTTGTTATTTCTTTAAACTTTTTTTTTTTTTTTTACCAGATAGGGTCACTTGTTGGGTGCCATTTGTTATGAGAGATGAAATTTTATCATGGGGACAGTAGGAAAAAACCCAACTCGCCTTTTGACATGAGAAAAGGAACCTTTTACTCTTTGCATGTTACCCAAATGAGCATCAAGGGGTGACTGTGATCACTGACCATTCCAGCCAGCTAGAATGGACTACCTCCTGTTTAGCTCACCAGCTATAGATTGGACCTGTTGAGATGCCTTTATGTGATATTCCAATATTATATTTTCATCCATTTTCCATAAGTCTCTTGACTGCCTTTTCCCTGGATCAGGGAATAATTTTCCATCTTTTTTCCCCAATTGGCCAGGGTTTTCTGATATTTATGTATTTAAATTCCCTCTTGAAAATCACCTATGCATGTACAGCACTTTGTGACAATCTTGATCGTAAAAATTCCTCATAACAAATAGCCTGATTGATTGATTCAGTGATGAGATCTTAAGAAGATCCCATGTTTGGAGGCTTGATCAACTGATCAGTGAGCTTGCTGAACACAGTTCAAAGCAGGAAGAGGGTGAAGACAAGGAGAGCTGGGAAGTTCAGAGCGAGGAAATGCATGGTTCTTTGCAACTGGTAAAAGGAATCTGAGTGAGGGATTTGGGAGGGGTACAGCGGGTGGGCACCAGTCTCACCATCTAGCGTCTGGTGCAGCGGTTTCAGCCATGAGGGTTGGAGAATCCTGCGACGCGTTCTCTCTCATAGACAGCCCACCTCTCCCCCTCCCTTCTCCATCCCTCTCTGCATGCAGTGATAATGACCAAATGCACAATTAATGCCATCACACGAAATGCACTGTTTATTATTGAAGCATGCCAAATGACACGCACAGAGACGTCACACTGATTTGAGCCCTTCTTTGCTTTGAAACCGCAAACCCAAAACAATCCGTGCTTCCTGCAAGGTAGCGACATGTTCGTTAACTTTAATTTTGAGGTGTGCATATCCGCCAATCATCATTGCGTCAAATTGTGCCCACCATGAAAAAGAAAAAAACCCAAAACTTTCTAATCTTAAATCAGAGTTGTTCGTATCACTAACAACTTGCACTTGGGGAACAGCGAAACACCGCCGCCACCTTTGCTAAATCTCTAAAGTTAGTCACTTAGCAGACAACCTAAAACTATAATGCGCTCCTCTGAAATGTAAAGTTAGTCCGCTTGCCCGCTAACTATTTCAATGAGCACAAGCCAATTAAATCTGGTTAGCCACATATGCGATCCCAGTCTCATTCATTGATTATTTAGCTCGCTACCCAGTTAGCAACCATCATGCTAGCCATTAGAAAAATTGCCACAACTAGCTAAGTACCTAATAAGTTCGACAGTCACAATAGTTATTTGTGAATTACCTCTTGCCCTGCGACCCAGAGTTTGTAGAGTTGTAGCACTCCAAGGGAAAGAGTGGCTAACAATACTGCTAACTAGCTAGCCAGTTGTTTCCACGGGAGATCCGCAGACGCAGTTAGCCGACCACTTCCTCAGCAAAATAGCTAGCTGCCAAGCACAACGATAAAGAACTGCGAACTGCTTCTTTTAGCTCGTTTCGATCTATCGTTTTCTAAAGTTACTAGCTAAATCATTTTCTGGGTGTTTTAACCTTTCCACTCGATCGACTTTGTCAAGTAATGCGGGTCACAAGAACGCAGTCATGTGAGACATTTTCAGCAATACAAGGGGCAAGCAGGGACAAAAAGTGCGGTTTGGATTCCGCCTCATTTCAACATACCAACACAGACTGGAACTTGTACTGTCTGCATCGTGCTGGCCAGACACGATCGGGACACAGCAGAGTACTGAAACTGTAACTCTGGCCTTGTCCCGATAATTTACACCTATGACTTAGCAACAGGGTCCCCAGAAAAAAATCGCACAAACAAACCTGATCCTCCAATAAAGATATCCTTCATGTAAATGGATTCACTGGAATGCTCAGAGCAGCTTGCCAGCCATCCGTGACAGTATGATGGCTAGGCTACAGACATCATACCACAAACACAGCTCGCGATGAGATGCCTGAAAAAGTTTAACTAAGTTCTGAAAACATGGAGCCTATTCTAGACGTGTGCATCTTAGATGTGCGCTTCCCAGAAACTCAGAACATAAGACCAGTAATTCAAATGTCTCAGTGATTATTTTTTTATTTAGGATAAGTTAAATCCGACATTGTGTACAATGGTCCAGAACAATGTAACAACTGAATATTGTGTCTCTGGGCAAGACACTCAAGTAAACAGAACAGTTAAGAGGATAGTAAACTGCATGAGGTGGTGTGGTCCAGGCCCTGGTCATTAAACTGGGGAGTTTAGGAAGTTGATTCTGGTCCCCGTACAGGGAGGTCTCTTAAGGAGCACTGCTCAACCGCCTGTGTGGCAAGACAAGGCTGCTCAGTGTTCGTCCGCTTCCTCGTAGCCGTCAGGAAGAGGGTTGACGTGGGAATTGTGGAACAGGGTTTTGTTCCCATCACCCCAAGGGAAACGCTAAAGAGGGACAAGGGGAGGAAAAAACATAGTAGTGTTAGCATACTGGCAGAGGAAATGTTCAGAACTGCAAAAATCTGACTATTCAACATAAAATGCATAAAATACAATCAGTAATCAAAGCCCAGGATGCCTCCCCGCAGTCCACACAATAAAGGACTCCCTCTGACATTGTGGAGCTCTCTGGTTAGGTGCCTGAACTTTTAAGTCACTAAATGCAGCAATACATAAAGGGAATCCCATACAGTCAATATTTACAGTTTGTGGAGCATTCAAGTGTAACAACTTTAAAATGCAGCTGAAATACATTTTTCACTAGATATAAAATGGACACTTTCCACTGGGTGGAAATGACAAAAAAAATAAAAAATAAAAACAAATACAAAGCCACCCATCCACCACTGCTTACTAAGGCACATTGCCTCTCCAACAGTTACAGTTTACTGTAGTGAATATTTAGAAGGGGAAGATGACGCCTGCACGCGCAGGTGTGGCTGGGGGCTGACCTTGTTGCGGATGCGCAGGTGGGAGTAGGGGGTGAACTCGGGCTGCTCGTGGTGGTGCTGCATCTTCAGGTACATGTTCAGCATGCACACGGCCACTCCGGGCAGAGCCACCACGAAGGTCAGAATCTTCCATGTGCGAGCTGAGCAGAGAGAGAGAGAAGGAGAAACAGAAGGAGAGCGTTTGTGAGAGGTGAGAGAGCGGGAGAAGGAGAGAGAGGAAGAGAGAAAGTGAGAGACATTCCTGAAACTGCAACCACACAATCCCAGAAGCATCCATCAAGCCTCTGTTTTATGCCACTGTCCTAACTGCTTTATCGCACTGGTCACCAATTGTTGTTCCAGACATCACCAAATCCCACGCGTTAAAATTAAACGCGCATCAGAAATAAATCTTGAAATGTACAAGGGGAGATCACATACAGGAGAACAAAATTAATTTTCTGACTGGTTATGCTGTTATAAGTCATAATACAGGTGTTCGGACTGTGTGCCACTGACATTACACAGACATTAGGCACTGTGAAAACCCTGACGTGCAGTAAACATTGTTAGACTAGAACTATGGGCTCTGCACCAGTGGGTCATGGGTTTTAAGGGCAGACAGAACAAAGACAATGCTGTGGTACCCTTGAGTCTATTACTTTATTCCATCCAGCTGCATAAATGAGATACTAAATGTTTAATCAGATTGTAATTGCAAGACATATGAAGGTGTACCATAGATGAATACTTATTTTAACCCCATGTTAGAATTAGTGGCTTATACTGGGTGTCGGGTGATGACATTGACCTGATATCAAATCAAGGACACATAACACAAAGCCACCTGTCATATGTTCCCTAACTGAGGGTAGTCCAGAAAATGACATGCGAAATATTTCATGGCAACGTTTTACAGAGCTTACATCTCCTTTCATTACCATGTCTGATATTATACTGTGTACATATACATGATTTAAATATTTTCAGAATGTGTTAAGTGTCTGTACAGTTATGGGACAGAGTAAGGAGGTATATTACTAAAACTGACATCTCAGTTAATCTTCCAATCAGGCTTATTTTAGGACAAAGTTTGTATTTAGGTTACCCTTATTTCACTACCTAGATAGCCACGTCTATTTTATGAAAGGAAAATCAATAATGAACTTCACGTCTTTTTTCATGACTGCTGATGTTGTCTGTTTTGTGGGGGGCATAGGAACACGTGCTCTACTCCATAAATCTAATGTGATACAGTATCTGGCTCGGTAAACACATAGGACTCCAGCTAACTTATCAAGTGACATTCAACGACCCAAAGATGATCAAAGGTGTTAAAGCTAGCCACCTAATCTATTTGTCTGTCTACCTGGGATGTTGACGCAACGGGCGTTCACTAAAAAGAAACCAAAACAATAGCTTTACCCGATTTTTGACAAAATCCCTCAGATAGATGAGCCAGACAGGCTGCATTAGCTCGACTGCTATCAAGGTAACCGGCTATCTTCAGCAGTTACAAGTCATTCTGCGTGTAAGGCGCTGAACAAATGAAGACCGATTTGGTTATAAAAGCTGTCAGTTTCAGTCAGGCAGGAAGGTTTAATAGTTAGTTAGACACGTAGCTAAAACATCAATGGAAACTGTCAGCTAGCTCGTCTGTATACGTTAAGGTTGGCTAATTAGCATGCTAGCTATCGCAGCAAGTCTCCATAAGCAGGAAACCATGACCCGCGTACTAGGTTAGCTTAGGCTACCTTGTCTGTTACATCTTGCTAGCAAGGTCACCCTAATGTCCCAACACCCCTTAAATTAACTCAAATCCTCTAAATTACCACCTCTAGACCCAGGACCAAGCCGTATGGTAGACATTACCAGCTTGATGTTCCTCGCCGTGCGCCGCAGCGGAGAGCTGACGCCGGGTCTGAGTCAAAGTGGACCGCAGGAGAGCTTGAGAAATTCGTCCGAAAGCCGCCATCTTCACTCTTTACTGGCAGGAAGGAAAGCAGGAACAGGAAATGACGACGGGTGGGTGCAGGGCAACCAGCGCCTTCCTCCGTTTAGAAATGTCACTGCAGTAGTGGTGTTCAAAACGATTCTTTTTAGTGATTCGGTTCCTTTCGTTCAGTTCAATAAAATGATTCGAATCTTTGACTCATTGATTCGATTCGTTCGTTTCCATATCCGGTCGGGTGGCATACACGAATCTGTAAATAGTTTTATTGCATTTTAAAAGTTACTGTACATTGTTCCAAACATTATGTCCATTATTAGCCTGCTCTGCGGCAAAACAGCACGCGTGAAACCAAATGTGAATGAAAAATAGATCTGGAGTTACTTTAGTATTTTCAATATTTTAGTATGATTTACACTCTTGTTCCAATAATATTTTGTTACTTCAGTGCTATTTTTGTTATTACTGAATATTTTACATTTTTCCTGTTTTTTGATTTCCATGGTTTAAGCCATGGTAAATAGCAAGTACTGAGGGGACAAGTCAGACCCCTGTAATATAAACTTTGAGGTTCGTTTTCTATCAGTGGTCACTATAAGAACATAGATGATCTCTTGTATGTTTTAAATGTGTAATTTTACTGCGTCTCAAAAGGGTTGTAAATATGATCTTTTAATCTGATCCAAGGTCTGCTGTTACCTTGCTTTAACATTTTTACACTAGGAATGCCAGTGAGCAGTTGTTTTATTATATAGGTCTACTATTTGTTATTACCATTTCTTATCATTTTAAGTGATTGAATTTTAATACTGAGACTGGGCTTGTATCCGTAAGAGACCCAATGTGCTTGTCGATTGAGCAATGAATCAGATCATCTGGTTAAATCATTACCAATGTCTGCCTGTCTTTGTTTGAGTCAACGCTAGCTAGCTGCCACCATCCAACAACACAACACAACACAACGAAGACTTTACTATCACTATAGGCCATTGAGAGGGGGTCTTATGAACTTTAGACAACTGAAAATAAAGCTAGGAACCGGAAAATTGTTATTGTTTAATGTTAAGGAAAGAGTCCACCCCCGCTATGTTTAGCGCTGTTTAAATGTAGCGGCTACAGAGGCAACAAAAATAAGGTTTTTTGGAGAGCTAATTTCATAACCCTTGGAAGTGGTTTATAGAATTTTTGTTGTATTCATTTCAGTTTCCTAATAGTTGAGATGTTAATACTACAAAGTACAGTATAAATAATCTAGAACAGTGATTCTCAAAGTGTGGTCCACCGACCACTGGTTGTACTTGAAGGTTCCTCAAGTGCCCTGCCAAATTATGCAGGTTTATTTAAAAAATAAGTCTGATACAAATCCATAAACATACATTATGTACATCAGTAACCTTGATGTAAATTTAATAAATGAAGTACAAATTATGCCAGAGATGAAACAACCATTCAGTCATGAGCTACAAATGAGCAAATATAGGCAGTTTAGGTCACAGAAATGAGCAGTTTAGGTCACAGGAAAACTAAATTGAATTTACTTTACATTTAGTAGATACATGTAGTTCACACTCCACTACAAGCATATGTTTCCTCCTGACTACTTCGCTCTGCTACTGGTGGCCCCGTCACATCAAGGCACAAAATCACTGTCCAGAAATTTCTCTGCCCCCGGTGGCAGAATGCCTTTCCACATTTAAACCATTGTGCCGAATCCATCACTATTTTTAAGAAGCATCTGAAGACACAGCTCTTCTGCACTCACCTGATAACCTGAATCACTACCACCCAAAGCAATTTCTTATGGCCTAAACTCTGTTTTCTTATATAGAAAAAGAATGGTTTAATGCACTTGTGTCTCTACCAGCTAGCTTGTACCTTGTCTGGCCAACTATTGAAACTTGGTCATGCAGCACTTCTAATATTGTGAGTCCATGTATGGCTTTCACTTGTGTTGTACTCTGCCTCACTTGTAAGTTGCTTTGGATAAAAGTGTCTGCCAAATGAATAAATGTAAATGTAAATGTAATTAACAATCATAATATGAGACAGTGATGTGACCGGGCCTCCTCATTGGCCTCCCTTGATGGACACCCGAAAACAGGCTCCCTTGTCTTTGTGCAACTGGGCTGACAGACAAGGCTGCTGCTTCCACTGCTGCTTCAGTGCAGGCACACCCAATAAATGGTCAGTCACTGTACATTATAGCTAATCAGCAACTTTAACCAGATAGCAAATACATATTCCTAAAATAACCTTCAGCAAGAAAAGATTCAACACCTTCTGGATTCAGGATTTTCCTGCTTTGAGGTGCCTAACGTCTCCAAACGTTAAGATGGATTTTCACACTTGTTGCCCTGAAAACAAAAAAGCAGCGCTGGCCAAATGTGGAACCTAATATGGGACATAAGTCCTTGCCTATATCTAATCAAAAACAGCAACCATTAGATTGGCTACTGAAGAGGAATGGGGTGAGTGTAGCAATAATAATTGTATAAAAGCTAGGAGGTCCATCAGCCACAAAAGCTTTTGAACCACTAGAGGATCGAGAGGAATCAGTCTGTTACTACTACCTTCTGTCTGTCTAGTATTCTTCTATAATATCAACATATTATTAAACTGTCATGGAAAGATAAGATGCTGTTTGGGACAGATAATGTCACATCTTTTATATTTTTAAGGGAAACTTCCTGTAAAAAATGCTTTTTACAAGTGTTACATGTAAATCCTCCTCTACAAATCTACCTTTTAACAAGTTCAGATATGGCTTGAAATAGATTACTTTGTCTTCCTTGTCTGTGACCTATTCATTGTTATGGATGTGACTGTTACAGATGCTTCATAACACAGCCATGAACTACCGTGTTAATGTAATGGGATCACTATAAAAATAGACGTTATAAAATTACTGTGCACTCATTGAAAACATGTTGATATAAGCTGCCAGCTGGCTATGTAGTCAGTTGTATGATTCTAAGTGGCTATGCGCCAATATTTATACTGAAATATTCATTGAAATTATGTTTCTCTTTAGGGGCAGTTAATATAATACAGTAATCATGATAGGAAATCAAATCAATAGTCTTCTCTGGTAACAAATAAAGTTACCCTGTGGTTACCCGCTGTTTCTTTGTGCTGTATTTCCCTCCAGACCAAATTAATCCATGTAAAGCTGGTGGAAATGATGAATGAAGTGACATATGACAGAACAGGGGTCATGTGATACTGTTGGTGGGGTTTGATGTGACATTTGTGCCTACACAACACATTATGTGATTGAAGCATTTCATGTACGAGGTATGAAACCTCAATGCAGTCCATGGTGGTAAAGCATTGTGCATTGTGAAAGTTAAAAGGTCATTTATTATTTATGATGTATGACATTGTTCACAATTATTGTCATTTCAAGTGCAGCTGGTTACAGATTAGCTTTTTTGCATTTTTAAGACCTTTGCAATGAGAATATGGAATCAAAGTGAAAGTAAATATTTAAAGAAACTTATAAGCTGCAGGAGAACTGGGCTGGCTTCCATTTTTTGGAACAGTAGGTCAAAGGTTTGTGTTTTTTTCTGTGTTGGTTAAAACATTCAGCTTTTTGGAATAGACCAGGTGACCTACTTGAGTTGAACCTACTAGACAAGTTTCATTGACACAGCAGTGAGACATATATTCAGAGTCATCTATACTGCACCCCCCTCGTGCATATGCTGCTGCTGTTTAATCTAGAACAAGTAGTGAGCCTTGTCACACTTTTTTACAAGCTATAAAATTGCAATAAAGAATTTCAACAGATTGGCTAAAAGGCAGACATTATTACTGTGCAATATTGTCTTTCCTACTGTTATTTATTTATTTATTTTTCAAAATGCCTGTTGTACATGTGTGATTATTTTCAGGATAATCTTTGTGGTGCTGTTATTAAGTGAAACACATTAATAAAACACCACTCAAGGAACTGATCTCATCTTTCTCAGTCCTGACTAAGTACACATCAGTTTCCAATTTTCATATCAGTTGCCGATATCTTTTCTTAGCTCAATGTATCACCTAAATCATATGTATTCTTCTGGGTTAACAGATTAGTAAAGTAAAAATTGGCTAATAATCTATATTATTTCTATGATAGCAAAATAAATACAAAAGATTAAAAATCAGGCCTAATAATATACTAGTAAAGCAAAGCAAAGGAGAATTCAGTTAATTCAGTTTTTGACCGTTAACTAAGCAGCTAAACTGATGTGCAACATTCAAAGTGGTCAAACATCAGTATGCAGTTTTAAATGCTTGGGTTCTCATTTTTTCATAATAGAGTACAGGAAACAGCCTTTAATACCATCATATTTGCTGTGTTGTCAATATTGTAGCTTAAGTGGTATCTGTCTTTTCCAATGAACACAACCAGATCCTATCCGTCACAATCAGGCATTGTTCTAGTAGCACCAAATTTGTTCAAGGGGTATTTTCACGAAAATACTTTGAACAAAACTTTAGCTTAATATTAGAAAAAACACAAACAAACATTTCAACAACAAAACATTTCTTTCACAGAAAATTTATTGTAGACTAAACGAAGGCATGCCAAATAGGGATTAGATTCTGTTACTGGTAAAACCAGTAACATATTCACAAGTAGACAGACATGTTGCACTAAAGCCATGGTAACGAATACCCCCAATTCATGTTCAGTCATAACATACATGCATTCAGTTAGTGCCCTCTAGAGATGATTCCAGTTACTGCAGCCATATATGCCCATGTATACGTACATCTTATTTTCTTCAGTTTTTTTTTCTTTCCAACAAACTTATGTGAGAAACATACTATGTGAACAGACATAAAAAACAGAGCCTCCAAAATATATTTTTTTGATATTGTTTTATTATTTCTTTTATGCATTTACAGGTAATCTATGTTTGTTAATGCTTGTTGTTTTGTGTTGCTCCTATGGTTCACTGAAGATGTGTGGAGTGCACACTACGGGGTGCTAGAGGCTAGTAAAGCTTGAGTTAGCATAAAGAGTTTGCTGAAGAAGAGTAGTGAGGGACTTCACAGCATGAAAAGTGCCAGTTTTAGCACAGCTAGCTGCTGACTTTGTAATGTCCTGCTTAAACAAACTTTGGTCAAAATAAACCCACCATTGACCATACACGCATGTAAATGGCCTTATTCTTCAAGTGTTCAATATCCCAACATCAAAATAAATGTCCTCTCATCATCACATAAGACTTTTGTGTTGTGAGAGTTCTTTGTGTTTTCTTTTTCATCCAGTTGCTCAATAAAAAAATATCAAAGCATGTCAATTTACAGTCTTCTGGAGTCTATTTTTCTTTAAGCTATATAATCTTGACAAAGTTGGGGAACTTTGAGAGGGCTTCCACTTCTTGTAGTTTTCATTTGGCTTTCATTTGTTAGTCTTGGTGGAGTGAACTGTCAGTCTGGCAGAAGACAACACAGGTGAGTTTTCTGGCTCACCCTCTAAATATCTATATAGATTGCTATGGACTTCAGATGGGTTTACCCCCTATTTTATTGAGCCAGAAAGTCTTTTTAGGATCCCAGATCTTTCCCACTGTTTCCAACAATCTGCAGGGCCCAATCTACTCCATACCCTCTTTTAGCTTTTGCCTAAAAAGAATTGTAAATTTCCTGATGATCCCCCAACTTTGTTTGGAACAGGATGTAGAGTGTAGCGAAGGGTGAGAGCAGTCACCCCACCTGGCCTCAAACCCGAGTCTACGGGGTAATATAGATTACGGGGTATGGCAGTCAAAGCACATACTCAACCGTAGTGACGGCACTCTGTCACACTGCCCTCCCCTTCGGGAAGCGCGCCCATGCGCTTCACGCACAGTGGCGTCCCTCACGCATTCCCCCACCGTACTTCTCCCATCCCAGGGTGCCCCACTCACTCATGCTTCACCCATCTCTGGGGTCCCTCACACCGTGCTTCACCCATCTCTGGGGTCACTCACACCGGGGTCAACCTAACCAGGGGGTCCCTCATACGGCTCACACACTGGGCACACCTCCAATGGCCTCGCGGCCAGCCATCCCACTCTGACACCATATGTAGCGAAGGGCGAGAGCAGTCACCCCACCCGGCCTCAAATCCGGGTCTACGGGGTACCAAACATGCGACTTTGACCGCGACGCCAAAGAGCCAGGCTCATTGGGATGGCAGTCAAAGCACATACTCAACCGTAGTGACGGCACTCCGTCACACAGAGGGACAACGAAAGGTCACTGTGCCAGTCACCAGGATAAATGCATCTTGGCTGATTGACATGAACATTCTATTTCAATGCTAAATAATTCCTATGTTGCACATATTAGTGGTTGTGGAGCTTGTAAGGAGTTTGTAAACCAGATGCTGCGGGTTCATTTTCTGACTTGGTTACTGACGTTGTATCCTGATTCAGTAATATTCATATGTATAAAGTCATCAAAAGCCATCACAGTCAAACGGGGTAGAGGTTTGTGCCACTTTCCAGTTAGCATTACATTTTAACATCCAGCTGTTTTTTTGGTGGACGCTGGCATGCTCCATTTACATGAAATGAGAAACTGGATGGTCTGTCTGAGACGCACTTAACAGGGAAAGCTATTTTACGAGTAAGTGTTATTTCAACAGTAACTTGTTTTTGATAAAAATAAAAAATCTCTATAGAAATGGCCAGTGTTACTTCCCCAGACATACCTAAGAAGTTTACCAGTAAGCTCTCCTAATGACCTCAATCATCAGAGGAGGTGTATGGCATATATGGGGGCATATCTGAACCGCTCTCACTTCCTCTGTGGGGCACTTCTGCTTCCTCAGGGGTGCTTGCACAAACAACCGTAAACACATAGTTTCAGTGTCTCAAACGGTGTAAACATTTCAGCACGTCAGCATTACAGATTCTGAATCAAATTTCACATTTCCCCCTGAAGTTTGATTCATGAGGTTGTTAAAGTCAACAAAGTTTTCATGTGCTTCGCTTATTGAATATACTGTATAGCTATATAACTGTGCACATAAATGACTTCCTATAGTCAATGCCATGCACTAAAAATTTGACTGCTTTTCACACACACACACACACACACACACACACACACACACACCTTCATTGGGCAACCACCAGGAGTTCATACTTTTTACAACATATTTTCTTGGGAGTGGAAAGAGCTCTTACACATGACACAGAGGTGTGTACACAGCATAGATTAAAAAAAAATATATTTTGTAAATGGTTATTTTTTCAGAAGTAATTTGGGTTAAGTACCTTGCTCAATGGTACAACAGCAGAACCCCACCTTGTGGTAACAAGCTCCTTATGACTTACACGGTATTGCTGCCTCTCTCTTGTTTATCTGCGTGTTGGGGTACGTCCTTCAACCTATTCCTCAGTTTGTACTTCCTTTGCCTGTCCTTAAACTAACATGGCTGTACTCCGGGTTCATTTACATCAATGTTTAAAATAAGAAAATACCATTCATCCAAGCCATAGCCTACTGCGTTTCTGCCGCATATTGAGGGTCTTTATTTACACAGGACAGTTGCGGAAAGGATGTCTGTTCTTAGGCTGTCATTTCAAACATTGCATAACAGACTGAGCAAAAACAAATAAATTCAGACTGGAACTGAAGAACATCCAAGGGATACATAAACATAACTGAAAATTAACCAGATTTAAAAAAATATGGATTACAATAAGCAGTAACCTGCAGACAAAACAACATTACAGCAACATTACATTACTGGCATTTAGCAGACATGCTTATCCAGAGCAACTTGTGCAAGTTATTATTTTATTTTTTTTTTTACACGTTACCCATTTATACAGCTGGATATTTACTGAGGAAATTCTGAGTTAAGTTGTCAGGGCTCAGGCACGGACTCAGACGCAGACCACGTGTACTCAGGTTCCAAGCGGTTTATTGGAATCGTGGGACAAGAGCGTAATGGCAGAACAGGCAGGGTCAAAACCAGGCAGGCAGTCCAAAGGCAGAGCAGGGATCAAAAAACAGGGACAGGCTGGGTCAAACCGGGTAGGCAGGCAGATCGGGCAATCAAGGCAGGGTGGCAGGCAGGAACAAGGTCAGAAGTCAGGAAGGATTCAGTATCGACAGCAACAACAGCGAAAAGTCAGGCAGGTACAAAGCAGACAAAAAAAAACCAAGACAAACTGGCAACAAGACAGAGACAAGCAGGGAATAAAAAGGGCTGGGGCTGACAAGGAGAAGGGATGCAGGTGGGCAGGCAGGCAGGTGGAGGCGATCAGGTAATCAGGTGGGCGGGGACAGGGCGGAGAGCAGGGCAGGGCTGGGACACAAGGAAAACAGTAAACAAAAGCACATGGACCACATTGACAGAAAGGGAGAACACCAAAACAGCAGCTCGGGGGCCGGAGTACTGACATTAAGTATCTTGCCCAAGGGTACCGCAGCAGCGCCTCAGGGTGGAATCAGACCTTTCAGGTATGAATCAACCTTTCATGTATGAATTCTGCTCCTTACCACTTTGCTACACTGCTGCCAGCAATATATAAATCTGGATGGTGGGTCATACAGGATAAATTATGTTGTTGTTTCTACACATTGAATCTTCTTAGCTGTTTTCACAACAGATTGAAATGATGTTATGTGAAGGCGTCTAGAGGTTCTGTTTTTGAGACCAGCAGTGTTGAGCAAATTCTGCAGCTTAACCAGACTCCATCAGTTTGGCACCTTTGTTTTAAAATTTATTGTTCAAGACAGGTAGAAATGTAACATTCTTATTTATATATACTTACTTATTTATATTCTCATTTATTTACTTTATATACTTACTTATTATATTCTAATTTATTTCTACGTTGATTGTGGCAGTTGTGTATTACTTCCCAAGGTTTTATAGACACTGTGAAAGGTAAACCTCTTCTGCTCAAAAACAATATTTGAAAGGTTGAAATTGAACGCCCTTCAGTACTTCAATTATTCTTGAAGTGTATACTTGAGTATTCAATTATTAACTTTTCATTCACATAACATTACAGTTCCACTGTTTATTGAAGCTTACTTCGTATACTGTATGTAATGTTTGTAAAGATGCCACAAGACAACTTTCACCAAGAGAAACAATAATGTATTTGTGTATTCATTTATTAATTTATGCTGTAACTGGAACTATAACAATGTAATGAGTTTCTGTTTTCAAAATGGTGGGATGTAACAAAGCCACATTGTAAAATTTCAGTATTGTGGGTTAGAGATCATTATGTCATGGGTTGGCACGATATACAATGACACACAATGTGTGCCACAAATGAGCCACAGCTGTTCCACAACTAACCACTATGTGTGGTTTTGTGATTTAGTACTTGGGTTGTAAAAGGCTAAAAGGCCGTAAAGTGGACCTGTGTGTATTTTGTTGTAATTTTTACAACAATAAACTAAACATAAACTGATAAATATCACTAAAAGTGACGACCCTCTTGACCAATTGTAATGTCTGTGTTTTAACCACCTCTCTGCAAATGTTGTGTGCTTCAGTTTTTTTTGTGACGGTCACATGCTGCTAGACCAATAGGTGGAACCAAGAGGGCTGGCAGATAAAAATGGAAGAGGGAAAGGAGACCTCAACCTGAAACAACTGGCCGCTGCATGTACATATATACAGACAGACAGACAGAGAGACAGACGGACAGACAGACAGACAGGTTGGTCCGGAGGTAAGTGAAACAATAGGACTTACTACCTGGGTGGTCACTTGTCTTTTTTCTTTAGATGTGCTCATCTCAATTTTGCTAATCTTACCTAAAAGTGGGTCACTTACCATGGAAGGCATTTAAAGATGGTGAAGATGGCACATCCAGACCTATTGTGTGTTAGAAAAGTATAAGAGAGTTCAAATAAGTATCTAACTGAAGTGTTTCATGTTAGATTCTGTCTCTTTGTGTGGTTTGTGTGTGTACATGTGAGTGTGAGTGTAAAAGAAAGAGCTTTGCATAGATTTGGAATGTTAGATGGAATGTTACAGTTGATATTACCATGTTTTCTAAATAGATATCCCAAAGTTCAATTCTGTTTGTGGAAAGAGCACAGTTTGAAGAGAGATGTCTCTTTTTGTCTATGGCTGGCACATCCAGGAGCATAATTCTCTTATGGAGCTGGTTTCCCCAGAACTGTCTATGTGTCGTGCTGGAATGATTTGCAAGATTATGGAAAAGCCTCCTATAAGGCATTTGTAACTTGCAACATGTCTTTTCTCTTTGTTTTTACTTGTGTTGGTGAGGTGTGCATGCAAAAGACAGTATTGATTGAGGGATTAATGATCAACATGACCTGGCTATGTCCTTGGCACAGTCCACAGTGCCTATGCTCATATGAATCTCTTCATTTGCTCTCTTCCTCCCTGCCACTGTCACAGTGCCCTATCTGAAGGTAATCCAGAGTCCATGAATAGCCTTATACCGCACTGTGAAGCAACGTTATAATAATAACAGTTTTATAATAACTGCTATTGTTGTAGTTGTCAGTGTTTTTCCCTTTGACTTAGGAGTTCAAGTGAAATTGTCCAATGTGGTCTGTGTCCAATGTGTACTTCCTGTGTCTTTCGATTCACCAGGCGGTGAACATTTCTTTCTCTCAGTGATGGATTCCAATGGATATGATCAATTCCATGGGCCTGATCAATTGAGTAGTTACCATGGTCAGAAAGTCATCATATACCGAGGTAAGGTTGTTGCAAGCTGCGAGTTGTGAGTATATTTAAGGGATCGACGTGCTGCCTGGGGGTGATGCTTGATTGTGGTGTAGACCTCAGTGCTCTTTGTGTTGTATGGCTCATCTCTCTTTCTCTCTTTCTCTCTCTCTCTCCCAGGCAGGAGGATCACAGTGGCGTATGTTTTGTATGGGATTGTACTGTTACTCTTGCTGATATTGTTGCTGATCACTGGAGTCAAGTGTAAGATTTATATCACTGTACAGCCTGTACAGTGATTTATTTCCCAGTACAACAATAACACATAAGAAATATGCTTTATTTCTCCCACTCTTGTCCACTTTTTCATCCTCTTGTCTCCTCGTCATGCCTCTGCTTCATCTTCCTTCCCCTGCCATATCTTGGCCTCAGTCTCCCAGCTCAGCCAGGAAGTCGCAGACATCAAACTTTTCATCGTGTCCGTCAACGCCTCGCTGGCGGGGTCTCTCGCCAAACTGTCCAAAACAGGTGAGAAACGGAACCAGCGTGGGACAGGTGACACTGAAGTGCACTCGGGAAGTGAACAGGCCACCTTCTCTTTGACAGTGCTCACTAAAGAAAAATTTGCTCGTAAAAACCGCATGTAAAACACCATTTGTTTTGTACCGATTTGTAAAGCGTTGTTCGCCCAAAACACAGTCGTACAAAGAACTGTTACATACTCAGCTGTACATGTGGATATAGATATGAAAAAATACTGTTGATGTTTGTTTGCAAATGCAATTTTTTGACCCCCTACCTCTCTATGGCAGATCCTGTTACTATCCCGCTTCCCTATCACTCTGAGCATCATACTCTAGAGAGAGGTAACTGACACTTCTGCCTCTCCCCAATGTGACTGGTATCACAGATAATCTTTTTGCACAGATATGCAACTCCGTGTTCCTCCCATTCTCCATATTTCCTCAACTAGGAGGTTGCAGTTGGTGACAGAAGGTTCCGTTGCTTTCTGTGTTGCTTTGCTAGCAATGGGTGTTCTGTCTTTTTGCACCTCCCTACGTAATTGTTTATATCAAGACAGCCAATCAGAGAACATTTAGCTCCACCCGTGGCAGAGACAGAAGTGGAATATCTGCTCTGTAAAGTAGAGTATCTGTGCACTCAGGGCCCTGCGACGAAGACTGGGTCTTCTTCCAGGGCAGCTGCTATCAGCTCTCCACGAAGAGGGCCAACTGGCACAATGCACAGCAGAACTGCGACCAGATGGGCGCGCATTTGATCGTCATCAACAACGCAGAAGAGCAGGTAAGAGCGAAGCAAGGGCCGGATGCGGGCGGGTTGGTGGTGGCCCAGCGGCAGAGGTGACGTCATTAACGCACTCCGTCTCTGGATGCTTTTTCTCAGGAGTTCATAACGGACCTGCTGTCCGTGAACAGCTACTGGATCGGGCTGATCGAGAGAGAGGAAGGGCACTGGACCTGGGTGGATGGGACTGACTTTGCAACAACTCCACAGTAAGGGTGAAGGTCGAGTGATGGTTGAGTGAGGGGGGAGCATGGTGGGGAATTCCCTTACTGTAATTCCACCTCAGTTTTTTATGCCCCCCTCCTTTTCACCCTGCCCCCATTGTACATGTTAAGCTCATGTCATTGCATTACATTAATCTTCATTTAGCAGACGCCCGAGTGACTTACATCAGTTACAATATCATCCATTTATTTACACAGCTGCATATTTACTGAGGTAGTTTGGGTTTAGTACCTTGCCCAAGGGTACAACAGCAGTGCCCCAGTGTGGAATCGAACCAGCAACCCTCCAGTTACGAGACCTGCTACTTAACACTATGCCACACTGCCACCTCACTATAGCATCTTCTGTAGTCACCCATGAGTGCAAAGCAGTGAAAATGGAAGATTGTTCACAGTAAATTGAATGTACCTATAAAATATATACAATACTAAAATGTCAGAAACAGTGACTACAGTCATGATATTGCTATTGTTGATAATTATAGAAGAGTTTCTTTGCCTATCACAAGGATCATTTTATCCTGTCTGACATAAATATTTTCTCCAGCCCTTCTCTCTCTGAGTTTGTGAGTGGAACTTCATTGATGTCTGTATATTATAGGGTTTGATTGTCATAAATACTTTCCAGATATAAGATTAACTTTCTCAAAAAAATTATGCCTGCCAATTGTTTCCTTCCCTCATCTACTGTCTCACTTTCACTCTCTGGTTCACGTTTGTGTCTGTTTTGGCTAGAAGAATATTGCATGCATAGAATCTGTATTCAATAAAATTCCTACACCTTCATTTGGCATGACTGAAACACATTAGTACTATCAAAGCAAGTTATCAAATTAACAAATACAACAACAATCAAAAACAATATTTCTGAAGATCAAAGACTGAGAAAAAAAAGTGTTTCCTTTAAAAAATGTGATATAGCCCTACAAATCTGCATACCTCATACCAATGCTGAGTCGGTGTTTCTTGCTTATCAGCTTTTGTTGACCTTTGGCTGTGGTCGTTTTTCCTGAATTGATATTCAGGTGGCATCAGTGAGGGTCGGTTTTTGGGAAATTGGAGGATGTAAACGGCATTTTACCTTCAAGGAGACGTTAACATGTTCTGTTGTAAAACTGGCTATCGTCAACCAGTGTTAGCCTGTTGGGAGATGTGACGTCAGTGTTCTAGTACCGTTGAATTTTTGGATTACACAGCTGGCCACACAGAGAAAGTTCAAAATTCTGAGTTGTGTCTGGGTTTTGTGTGCCTCACTGTCCTGCATTCTGCTGTGGCTTAACACTGCTGAACAGCTGAGCACTGACCTGTTGGCATCCCCCAAATCTTATTTTAATAAGAATCTGTGATCACATTTGTTTCATTTTAGGGAAGTAAGAGTATTTTCCTTAAAAATATACTTCTGTAGAACTTGTTCCTATTTGATGATCAAGCACGGCTTTGTGTTGACTGTTTGTTGATCACTGAGTGCTCACCAGCTGTCCTCTCTCAACATCTCAGTGGACATGGTGCGTTTCCACATTATTTTTGAAGTGGTAGTTACTGTTTATTATGGCAGATGGTGTGGACATTTTGGTTCTGATGACTGTTCAGGGCACAGGGCACCTTTAGAGTAAGGCACACATTTGCTTCTTGTTTTTCAGCATTACCCTATCTGTGTGTGTGTGTGTGTGTGTGTGTGTGTGTGTGCAGGGCCGGCCCAAGCCTTTATGGGGCCCTAAGCAGAATTTGATTTGGGGGGCCCCCCCTTTTTTGCGACATTACTTTTTTACTGCTTTTTCCATCGACGCAGAGGAGAGGACTGTAACCTAACGTTGGTCTGACTGACTGTGCTTGCATCAAAATGCAGTTAACGTCCGTTACAGTGCGCATACGCATGAACGTGACACCAGCTCTGACAGAGGCAGAGGGAATTGATTAAACCAGCAGTATTAGCTAGCCAGCCCGTTAACATAATATTGCGTTTTCGTATGATTACCATTGACATAATATAATATACCACAAAGAAACATTTCAAGCTCTCTTTTGGGACATTTCAAGGGCTCTTGGGGGCCCTCTGGTGGCCATGGGGGGCCTAAGCAGGCGCTTAATTCGCTTATGCGTCAGGCCGGCCGTGTGTGTGTGTGCGTGTGTGTGTGTGTGAGTGTGTGCGTGCGTGCGTGCATGCATGCGTGTGCGTGTGTATGCGTAGGTAGGTATTGTCATTTTGATTGTATTCTTGTGTTGATTCAGTTACTGCTTGGTTGCAGTCTCTTGGTGAGCTTTGGGTTATAGGATTTTAATACAGACAGCATCCGGAACCAGCTCTTGGACTTCTCTGGCTTCAGCTGTTGGAAGTTCAGTGCCATGTGGTTATCGGATTGGCAGGGAGTGGACTGTGAATTCAGAAAGCAATTTTTCCTCTTATGAACATCGATCATTAACCATCTCTTGCGTTATTTTACTGTGTGTGCATTGCTTGATATTCACCTTTGTGTTTATGTAATTCAACATTCAACAATTTCAACTATTTTGCCATGTTTAATCTGAACTTTGATAGCCTTCTTCAGTATAGGAGGAAAAAAAATGCCCTGCCCTGCCTTTTCTCTCCGTTCATTCACCTCTAAGTTGCAGTTCCCTCTTCAGTCAGTAGGGTGACAGATTAATGCTCTGAAAAAGAACTGGTTAAACTCTGTGACCGGGTGTCCAGCTGTAACATAAACAAATGCAGTTAAAGTGTAGCTGCTGCACCCACAAGAAGTGCTTTTTGCCCCTCGGATCGCTCTGTTTTGTGAATTACAGTTCGTTTGGAAGCGCAAAGTAAATTCTGGAAGCGCTTGAGTAGATCCTCATGTTGTCTGTCGCCACAAATGACAACAGAATTGGGCTTCATTTATAAATATGCCAGTGGAGTCAGTTAGCATGATGCTTGGTGTTTTCGTATGTTTGCTTGTGGAAGGTGCTTTAGACTGGCCCGTGTTTTGGGTGGTGCTCTACGGTGGGTGTTGTAGATGTTTGTGTTTTTTCGTCACTACTGCAGCGGAGGGTACGTGTGTGGAGAAGGACTACGCTGTCCTACCAAAAGTCAAAAGACTACGCATGATGTGAAGAGAATAACCTTGTAAAAACCTTGTAGTGGCCAACGAAGAGTCCCAACCTCCACCCAGTAGCACATCTTTGGATGAGTTGTAACACAGAATTAGGGCAAGGCCAACATTGCTGGAGCACAGTACGACCAGTTTTTTACCAGTAGTCAGCAGACAGTCTTCCATAATACACTGAAGCAGTCATAAAGGCCAAAGACAGGCCAGCAAGCTGTTCATTTCTTGACATAGAGACTTGTTTATTCATAACTACCAGTGTCCCATGACTTTTGGTAGGACAGAATATGTGCTTGGTCTGGTTGTGTGTTGGATGGCGTGCATGTGTACGTGTTTTTATCCTGACGGGGAATGTGTGTTTTGGCTGGGGGTGCCAGTGTGGATGGAGTGGACTGACCTGGCTTGTGTACAGTCCTGCCGCTGGCTTTTTAACTGAACAATGTGTTTTGACATGAAGGTGAGGTTAAAATGTACTTGTTTTTTTTAAGTTTCCACTAGCTCCCTCAGGATTTTAAACTCCCTCTCAAAACAACAGAGGCCAGCCTCAGTGCCTGGAATTACAGTGTTTCTGTTCTTTGAATACGTTTATTGCTGCTATGATTTTCAGAATTAATTTTTTTGGCTGAGACTTGGTTCACCATACAGTCCAGACTGGGAAGTTTACTTCTTCATATACCTGGAACGTTTCATTAATGTATCTACAGTAGGAGAAACGTTTTTTGCTCATCTTCTGTTGTTTTATTTCATGCTTTTATTCTTTTTCTCTCCACTTTCTTTTTCTGCTGTGCTGCTCTTTTAATTCTGCCACTGACTTCCTTTGTGCTCTCTGTTTTGCCTTTTCCTTTTCTGCTTATCTCTGCTCTCAATAGCTGTGCTGTTCACCAATTGCACATCCTCTCAGTTTAGCCTGTTTCACCCCATTTCCTTCATTGCTTCACCTTGTAATCTTTTTCAGGAACACATTGCAGTACATTATTGTCATTTAGCAGACGCTCTTATCCAGAGTGACTTACAATTTTTACATGTTATCCATTTATACAGTTGGACATTTCCTGAGGAATTTCTGGAATAAGTACCTTGCCTGAGGGTACAGCGGCAGTGCCCCAGCTGGGAATCAAACCGGCAACCTTTTGGTTACGAGCCCTGCTCCTCACTACTACACTACACGGCCGCCGAATAGTTTTGGACAGCTCCTGTTACATTTTCATCAGCGTTTATCTTGTCTTTAAACAGTGAATCTTGGAAAAATTCAGGGGTGTGTGTTGAAACCGTCAAAGATGACTTAAGAGTCTCTCTCTCACTATCTCTCTCTCTCTCTCCCTCTCTCGGTCTGTGTATCATTCCCTCTGTCTTTCTGTCTCTGTCTCTCTCTCTCCCTCACCCTCAGGTTTTGGCACGTAGGCCAGCCAGATGATTGGGACGTAGTTGTAAACGGTGAGGACTGTGGTCAGATCCAATATGATCCCGACCCGCGCTGGAATGATGCCGACTGCACCCTGCGCCACCTTTATATCTGCGAACAGGAGGAAAAATAACCCTCTGACCCGCTGGCGCCCCCTGGGGGACAGATGGCTCCCAAAGCTAGCACTATAATGATGGTAAAGCATGAACATGTGTGAGGGATGAACCAGAAGTTAAAATATTCCCTCTGAATCTGCATTTTAGTGTTCCAATATTTTTGTAAATAAAAGGACCACCCCCAAAATCGTCCTGTCTCTGTGTTTGATTTTCCCAGCTCAGTACTTTCACAATGGTTTGTGGTGAGAGAGCTTTTCTGAAGGGGAGCACATAATATGGGGAGTTGCTTTTATTGTTTTGGATTTCATATCAACCCTGTTTTTGATTATGTTGTGAAACACTGCCAGAAGAAGGTAGAAAATACTCCACAAGGACATATGTTTACACTGCAAAATGAATTTTATTATTCATTCATGCACTGACTCCAAGAGACACACATCCCGGTAGTGTGGATTTGAGGTGCTGAGAGATTGTGCAGATGGGCGTGTCTCGGGAGGGAGCTGATCTGGGGTCAATTACTTGCACTGGTCGCTTGGCAGGTGCTCGTGCTCTGGGATGTATTCGGCTTCGGCGAAGCACTCAGCTGCCTTCCTGTCGCACTCGCAGATAAACATCTCGCAGGGGTTGTTCTTTTCTGTGAGGGAGGGGAGGAGACGTGTTCAAACAGGCAAAGGGGCAACTGCTACGTAGGTGGCTATGTAGATGCCTGTGTCCTTGTCAATTTAAAATGAATTTCTACATATTCACACTAATTGTACAAGTAAATATTACATTTCTTGTAAGGAAACAGTGGCATTCATGCAGGACTAAAGCCCACAAGCTTTGGTTCAATAGTCTTGAGTGACAAGTGCAAATCTTTGCTACTTACAAAAGTCTAAACTGCTTCCCACTGACCTACCTATGAATCATGGCTGCCTCTCTTGTTGTGTTCAAGGCAGCTTTTTGGAAGGTTTTTCCCCTTTTTGTAACCCTGTTCTGGAACGGCCAGTTACACACTAAGCTTGTCTCACAGCGATGACCTCTGTGCTCACGCAGAAAAACACTGAGGCAAGATGAATGCTTATTCTCTGACACACTCACATGCAGCCAATGGCTGGTTTTCCCACTACAAGTCAAACACCACACTACAGCGGAGAGGACGCTCATTACAGGATAGGTGCTACTCTCCTGGCATCATCTGAGCAACCTGCAGATGCCTGACAAGTCACAGCATTCCTAATAGTGGTGACAGGAGGGTACCTGTAACTGTCTTACCCATGGTAGCCCCTTAACCACTGAGCCACTAATGAACCCTCCCAGAAGCCTTTTTGACATCCGCAGTGGGAGCATCAGTCCAGTTTCTGGCTGTGAGGTCAGTCTTTGCACACATTCATGATATGCCCTCCACTTAAGTCACAGAAATCAGACCATACTCTGGATCAGTACTCTGGATCAATGGACTACACTGAGAATCTGGTGTGTGGGGGCACTTACAGTGTACATTTAGTCATTTGGCATGTGCTCTTATTCAGAGAGATTTGCAAAGCAAAATATGTAAATAGGTGCATTATTGAAGCTGCATGACCTCAGTACACACAGAAAATGACAGACCAACACCACAGTAACAGACCATTATATACACACCATCTAAACATGTGCCAATCTTTCACAAAGGGCTCAAACAGCTAGTGCCATACTGAATGCAGAATAAGTGCTACAGTAATTGAAGGATTTCAACTAGTGCAAAAGGGCCATAATATCTGCAGTAATGTATAAGAAAAGGGTACATTAAAGTGATATAAATGGGTAGATCATGCAGATGGCTGATGCTACCCACGCAAGGTGCATGCAAAACTTATCTCACCATCACCCCACTAGATAATTTATGATGGAAGAAAACTTTTTCTGTCTACAAACAACGGCCAAGATTCTATCTCATCCTCTCATGTAGACAGGTGCTAAGGATGAAGGTTGGAATGTATACACACCTGTGCAGGTGACGGTCTTAGTGGCCTTGTCGCACTTGTAGGAATAGATCTCGGTATAGGGGTTGTCTAGGATGGGCCAGCATTCTTCGTGTTGCATGGCGTCTGAGTAGCAGTTGTCGTGGACCTCACAGCATCTAGAGAACAGAGAGTGCACTCAACAATGATAATTCCTTCCTTTGCACTCACCCCAGTACAGGTAAATCTGTCCAGAGATGGAAATAAGGTTTACAGTACTGGAGCCTTCATGATGTAAAGCAGGTGAAGCAAAGGAACATGTGACGAGGAATTGGCAATGGTCAGTTCAGAAGCACCACACCCAGTTGCTCATATGCTGAGCTCAGACCCCACTCACAAACACACACACACACACACACACACACACACACACACACACACACACACACACACACACACACACACACACGCTCACACACATAATATGTTATATATTATACACTGGTTTTTGGGGTCCTCCTGACCTGTCCAGGTCGTCCACAGGAGTGCCCGATCCACCCTTCCCACAGTAGCAGCCATAATCAGCGTAGTCCAGCAGAGGCCAGCTCTCGGGCTTCACACAGACGATCATGTTCCGGAACTGCCATAGCGCCCTGGGGTCCACGTCGGCCAGTGCTGAGGGGACACAGGGTACACCCAAGCTCAGGTGAATCTTATCGGAATCTGTGTCACAGTGTCAACTGTGTCACAGCGTCAACTGTGGCGGGGCGCTCGCAAGAACTACTCACCAAGAGACAGTCCGGCGCTAAGGAGCAGGAGAGAGCGAAGGGTGATCATTTTGCTGGTTGATGACAAAAATGAATCTGGCCCTTAGACTTTTATACTACTTTCTAACCTTGAGGGGCGGGACACTGAGATAAAATGCGGGGAAAATACAGGGAATACAAACACACACGCACGGACACACGTACGTGCACACACACAGACACACACATACACACACACACACACATACACCCACACACACAAACACAGGCACAATATGGACAGAGTTGCATTCAAATATTTATGCAAAGACAGATATGCATAAAGTAGGTACGTCAAGACGGGAATAAGCAGCTTTGCATAATAAAAGTCTGGGGTCACAGTGAGGACATTTGAAAATGCGGAGGAATCTCATTCCCGCCAGCGTAGACCATCAGAAACCAGAAACTTGTACTGGTAAAGGCTGCCCTCTGGTGGCAAAAATAAGCATGGCAAAAAAATTCGCAATTTTTTTTTTTTGGTGGTGGAGGTTGTGTGTGCATGTCATTAATAAGAGGGTAGAGGAAATAATACAAAAATAATCTCTCTCTTAACCCACCCCCACCTCAGTCTCAATCCAAGCAAATCAATACAATCGGCAAAGGTGTTTATATGTTTCTTGGTGTCTTTTTGTGATCAAGACCTGCAGAAACATGGGTTTTATTGATGCGTTTTTTAATTTAGTCCTTCACTCAGGTGAAGACCGTTGGAGGAGGGCTGTATTCAACGCGTACAGCACGTGGTTTAAAACGGAATCGTCTTGGTCCTCTTGAAAAGTACTTCATACATATAAAACAACTAAACAAACATATACACTTTTAACATTTTTTCTGGAGCTCTCAAAAAAGTAAATACAATGACAAATATCTTGCTCAAGGTCGGTCTGTCCCTCCCACTGCGCTACTTTTTTCCGTTCCAATATCCAGAGCCACAGAATTTTCCATGCGGAGTATTACATAAGACAGTGCGTGAATTTTCCGAATTCAGAATATTCATAATAAACATGTCAGACTGTTCCAAATGAGCTAACACCTCACGTTAGCCTCTTTTACTTCTCTTTCCAAAGTTCTTCACAAAGGAAGAACACTACAGCATAGCACCAGCGTCGGCATCATTGATTATCTGTCTTATCTGAAAGATCTTGAGCAACTACAACTTATGTAAAGCCTAAAAATTACCCTAACATTTAGTTTTTTTCCTCTGTAAATTTGTACGACGTTTCCATCTCGCATTACCCTGCAGTCTTTACTAGTTGTTTACATAACTGAGTGGGGAGCGTGGAGCAGGGATTGGGCGGTGGGTTTTGGTACATTGTAAGTTATTGGCGTCTGTGAAAACAGTATCGTGAAAGACCAAACGTAAAGAATGTGTCACCTTAAATGTTATCATTTCACTAAAAGCAAGGAACGCTAAAAGGGGAAAAAGTATTTTTGATTAGTAACGTTTTTTAACGTTCTGCTTTCATTTCAAATGTTCTGGTTTAACGCACGATCTGTTACCGAACGTAGATTCCGTTGCTCAGTTTCATCCAGTTCGCCTCCATGATAATTTACACAGTACAACACCGAATTTTTGCTGTCACAAAAATCCTTCTATAGCGTAGTACTGTTGCAGTACATGGGTACCAGTGCCACATTTGCGGCAGTGTAGCAGAGTGGTTAAGGATCAAGACTCGAAACTAAAAGGTTGCTAGTTCGATTCCCCCTTGGGGCACTGCTACTGTGCCCATGGGAAAGTTACTTAACCCACAATTTCCTTTGTAAATATCCAGTTGTATAAATGGATAACATTGTAAAAACTGTAACTGATATAAGTTGCTCTGGATAAGAGTGTCTGCTAAATGCCAATAATGTAATGTAACAACTGATCTGAGACAAACTCTGAAATCGTCTCCCAGGGCTAATGGGATACACCCTACTTCAGCATGGGGCCCCTTTGACCTTCATATCTACAAATTTGCAGAGTGAAGGATAAACCCATGGACATTTCTCTCTGAGTGCTGCCGTAACAAGGATTTCCTGCACAGTCATCAGAGCTAATCATAACGTCACACATTTTGTTTTTACACACTAGAAAAGGGCAAAGCTTTGGCCCTTGTTACCAATATTAACTCAGTATATCTCAGTGTTGCAAAACCAAGTGTCCCGTACAAGTAGTTTGTTGAGACCTGCCCTTGACCCGACTTTCCACTCCGGACTCCCCTGGAACCTTGCTGTCCCCATGTTATCTCTCCCTATAAAAGCCTGGGGCATAGCCACAGCCTGTCTCCTTCCCCACCATGGATCTCAAGGCACTGCTGCTGCTGCTGCTCACTGGTGAGATTGCTCTGTCCCCGAAATCCCTCCTTCTCTCGCCTTCTCTCTCAGCTTTGCCCCCCTCCCCCAACCCCTTCCTCTCAGCCCCCGCAATTCCAGCACAGAACTCAGCATTCTACCAGCTGCTGCAGCGATGATGCCGACTGTGATTGACAGGCTGTGTCCCCTCCCCTTTCCCCTGACCCAGCCTACACCGCCCAGGGCGCAACGGTGCCCCACGCTCTGTGGCAGTTCGGGAGGATGATCCAGTGCGCCCAGCCCGGGGTCAATCCCTTCATCTACAACAACTACGGCTGCTGGTGCGGTTTCGGGGGGTCCGGCGACCCCAAGGACGAGGTGGACAGGTAAAGGAGTGACTGTGAGTCGCCCTCTCCTGCACAGACCCTCGTAGAGCCCTCATAGGGTGTTTCATTCAGAAAACAGGCAGCTGTCCCGTCTCTCCTCTCTTGAGTCCCACAGTCCCGTCACACTGCCTCTCCTCCTCCCTGCCAGGTGTTGCGAGGTCCATGACCTCTGCTACAGGGCCAGCAGGAAGCTTCCCGAGTGTCGCCCCGTTGTGGACGTGCCCTACATCAAAGTCTACGACTTCACCTGCTCCAACAGCGAGGTCACCTGCTCAGGTAACCAACTGCACAGATGGGAGAAACCATGGTGGCTGACAAGTGTCTGTGTATGCGCATGGCATTTCGGGAACACCAGCACAAGTCACCAGGGGCAAAACGTAGTGCTGGATTTTAGTTTGGATGATAAAAAAATAACACAATTACTGCTGTACTCCTACACTTTATCAGATTGATAAAACAAACACAAAGAATGTGGGCTTAATGGGAGATCACTATGCAATTAAGACAGAAATGCTGACTTTGAACCATGATGTCAACAGAGAGAACAGTACAGGATCTGTGCAGTGTAGTATAGTGGTAAGGAGCTGAACTTGAAACTGAAAGGTTGTTGGGTCAACTCCCCACTGGGGCACTGCTGCAGTACCCTTGGGCAAGGTACTCAACCCACCATTGCCTCAGTGAATATCCAGCTATATAAATGGGCAACATGTAAAAACTGTAACCCATGTACGCTGTTCTGGACAAGAGTATCTGCTCAATGAAAATAATGTAATGTAACGTAATACTCTGGTCGTATGCAATAATGGTGTACATTTGCATGAGCAGATTCACTTGGTGAGCGTGTGTCGTGTGATATTGACAGGGTGTGGCTCTAACCCTCACGCCTGCCTCCCTCTCTCCAGACACCAACGACGTGTGCCAGGCCGCTGTGTGCGAGTGTGATCGCGTTGCCGCCCACTGCTTCGCCGAGCACACCTACAACCCCGAGAACAAGGACCTCGACCCCGACGTCCACTGCGTCGAATGAGACGGAGCAGAACGAAACCAAAATCTCTTCACAGTTGTAGACGCGAAAATTAAGTGCCTAAACGAATGAATTAAATCTTTGATGCGATTTGTTATTAACAATAGATGAACAGAAGTAAACTGTCATTAAACCAAACTGTGACGCTAACCATTTTGTGGTGTAATGTATGGGTTGCATTTCAAATGGGCAGCAAGCTTTACTCCATCCCTCTCAGTGAGTGCACACATTATGAGCAGGTATACAGCCATACACAGCTGGTATACAAAGGTTTATCCTGCAAAGTGGTCTTTCAAGACTACAATGTTTCACATATAAAAAAAAAATCAAAAAGGCCCGAAACTGTTTGACCCGCCTGTATGTCTGCGTTCGGAGAGAGCAGGTGGTCAGTTCCCCCGCTGGTTGGCAGCTGTTTACAGTCTCACAGTTACACTGATAAACTTCCACAGGGCACACAGTGTGCAGGTTATACATACCTCAGTGCACTCAACTCACATCAAATGAGACAGCTTAGTACGTCTTTAACCAAGAGCCACAGGTGATGATTTAAGAATTAAAACCTTTCTGTGTATTCTGGAAGTGCCTCTTAAGCCTTGTGGATGTCCAAACGTCTGAGAAGATGTGAAGCTGCCCTCACACAGCCCTGTCCCACCCCAGCACACTCTTTTGATGGAGAGCAACGGTCAGTCGTACCATAACCGTTTAAGGTTCACAGAATACACGCCCAACTCTTCACTCAAAGCAGTGCAGAGTCAAAAAGATAACGGATATCATCATCTTTATTGGGGGTCTTTATTAGGGTAAAAAAGTGTTTCAGACTCCTTGTAAATCAGCAAGCCCACACTCACAGTGTAGCTGTCTTTCTGATCTTCTGCTATGCAGTCCTCTTTTGTTTTGTTTGTTGGTCCTAGTGTTTTTCCACAAAAACTATTCACACTCAGTAAGAGGGACATTTGGACAGGGCTTGGATTAATTTTTAATACTCCCTCTGTGCGTCAACACACAGATGCCCCCCCCCATCACATTCAGTGTACACATTTGATAATTGATCGCTGTACACCAAGGAATTCTGGGTAATCAGGAGTAACGTGCCCCTCCCTGAGGGCTCGTTCTGCTTGCAGGGGACCCGAGAATGCTGGAGTGCTGCACAGATGCATCCCCGCAGAGCTGGTTCCCCCTGTTTCCATAGCATTGTCATGGAAACAGAAGGAGCAGTGTCCGAACAGCCAAGAGGTCACATGACAAGGCAGAACACAACTCCCTCACCCCTTGGCCAATCACAGTCCTAGGTGGACCGGACGGAATGAAGGACAGGATGGACAGTGCTCGCGCAGGAATGACGGAAGGCTCATTAATTCATTAAGACTTAATCATTGCTGATTAAGAAAGTAAAATAAAAAAATTTACAACTACAAAAATACAAAGACTTCCGCAGTGACACTGCCGGCGTGAGCTCTTTGGTCAAATGGGCTTGTAAAGGAGGGTGGTGACGTACTTCTTCTTGTAACGGTGGGTGGCACTCAAGACCATCACTCCATCCTGACAGGAAAAAAGGAGAACGAATATGTTAAAAAATAAAATAAATAAATAAAAAAATAAAAGTACCACATCCTCTCCGTCTGACACCAGGGACCTGGTTCACACGATCAAACTAGACAGAAAAGAGAAGCATCAGCCCCACAGCAACCAGAACATGTTTCACACTGGTCTTACTTAAGCTTTCCTCTCTATGTGCTTTATGTGTCAGAATCACTCCCTGTCTTGGGCCCTGGGTAGGTCCCTTTAAAACAGGTACAGGTTTTGAACCAGGTGAACTGGAGGGCCTCAATGATTGTGGGAAAGGCGCCGGGAGCTACATATGCTTCTCTGTTCGATTTTTCATAAAGAAATTCCACCCCACGTCTGTGGAAAATGTAGATATCGCACATACATTCGGCGTCCTTATCTGGGGCGCTCAGACCTTCGGGAGATGAGCGTGTCTCACCTTGATGGAGAGGGCGTACAGGTGATTGAGCATCACATGGTTGGGCTCCGGGAGCAAAGCGGGGTCACACTGTTCCAGAGACAAAAAACGGCAAACGCACACATCACCGCGGTGAGGACATAGACACCATCACAGAACGTGAACGTTAATCCCACAGAGCAGGCATGGTACACGCTGTCCCTTGAATGTTGATTTCAATGCCTTTTTAGATTCACATATCCCCTGAATTCAGACCCACATTCGCCCTACTACCTCCATGGGGTTATTAGGGAAAAGTGCAATTCACCCATACCATCTCCATTATGTTTTAACAGAAAACTCACAACGCTTATTTTTATAGCTGGAAAAGTCATATTCAAGTCAAAGTGTACTACTATTACTACTTGAAAGATGGAATTATTGACACACAACACCTTCTAGATACTCAGACACACATTTGCGAATGTTCCTGGAAGTGAGTAACAGTCGCCACTCTGACAGTGCATGTAGTGTGCTGTACAAGGCAGTGAGCTAGCCTCTGCAGCTTAACTCACAGAGACACACAGCGGAACCTTAGGTGTCTGAGCCTTAAGACACAGAGACAGCCACAGTAGGCTCTCTGGTGGACTGAGTCTGAACCGCAATGAGGCAGCCACATAGATAGATAGCTATCTGAGCTTTGACTCACGGAGATGCCGGTGTCCTTGTTGAGGATGACCTGCAGGAGGTGGGGGGGCAGTATGGGCGGGGTCTTGAACTTCTCCTCCAGCTTGCACACGTAGGGGTCCTGGTGGTAGGGCCCGGGCGGGGAGCTGGACACGTCTGAGACAGGAAGATGCACAATCACAACGCATGAGCAGCCTGGTCACAGAACACATGCTGAGTTAGGTTACAATGACCACTGACTGCAGTGTGGTCTAGTGGTCAAGGGCAGGGCTCGTGACCGAATGGTTGTTGGTTCAGTTCTCTTGCTGAACCTGTGGGCAAGGTACTTAACCTAGAACTGCCTCAGTAAATATCCAGCTGTATGAATGGACGACATGTAAAACTGTAAAATGTAAAATGGTAACCTGTGTAAGTCGCTCTGGATAAGAGTGTTTGCTAAATGCTGATAATGTCATGTAATGTAATGACTAAACACCTCTAGTGGCTCAAACCCCAACGGGTCTGTCGTTTACCAGCTGCTCTCTAGACGGATGGCTCAAATCAGACATCTGGGAAAAGGACGAGTAAACGACAAGAACATTCTTATCTTTGAGTAACTGCAGAAAATCATCAGGGAGAGGCGATTTCCTGCAATTACAGAGATACCAGAGTTCCTACCCGCAACAACAACCGCTGGCATAACCGCTTCTATAACAGATTCCTACCTGACATGTCCGAGCATTTCTGTGAGTCGACCATGAGAGCGTCAAACACCTCAAAGTCAGTCTTCTTCACCTGGATGACGTTGTTCACTGTGCCCAGGTGGTTGGTCACAGTAGGCTAAGGACAACACAAAACAATTACTTAAACCCAACGACTCAGACAAAATTACTGCAGTGCTTTCACTCAACAGAAGAAATATAATAGCTTGTAATCATAATAACTAAATGACAATTACATTAGATTTACATTTATTCATTTAACAGATGCTTTTGTCCAAAGCAACTTACTAGTGAGGTAGAGTACAACACAAGCAAAAAAATGAGCAGAGTTAGTAAAAAATTAATACATAAATATATACATACAAAATTAATACATAAATACATACCAAATATATGACCAGAAGAACAAATAATGACAATAATTCTGGAAAGTTGGTTGTTCACCTCTGATGGGTCATGAGTCCACTGTCCGTCGACGTAGAACTTGTACTGGTGCTCTCCTTCCGGCAGATCCAATATGGCCACAAAGTTGTTCTGACTGAGAGGAGTCACACAGACCAAAATCAAATTCATATTAAAACGTGATTAATCATTTGCCTCTCTGGGTGGAAGGATGAAAAGCGTGGGAATTGTGGCGGCTGCTTCATTTTCTGGGGGCTCAGTTTTTCTTACGTGTGCACAATGCCCCCTTCTGACAGACTGGGGAGCTGACGGTGTGCTTGGCATGACTGGTTAGTTTTCAACACTAGCCTGCCCAACCGACGCATCGAGACACATAGGCCATGTTGTTAGCTTCAGCCCTTATGTCTGTGCTTATATTTTACACTCTGTATCTGATTGGTTACTCGCCTGTCAGCCACACATACATTTAAAAAAGCAGAGAAGGGTGTGTACTGCCCCCCCCGCCTGTATTATAGCTTGCTCACTCACTCCCTACGGTCATGCTACTACAGGTTAGCTTTGCTTGAGGGCTGACCTATTAACAGCTTGTTTATGCTGTGGCAGGCCAAATCGAAATAGGCCGCTCCTTTCCAGACTGAAAAGTAATCTTACACCGAGCATCTGCCTTCTGGGCAGTCTGATTCAGCGCCCCTTCGCTCGGCCCGGCTCACCTCCTGGTCAGCGGGATCTTGTTGGCCCAGTTGTTGAACGACCCTGCGAGGAAGATGTCTTTACCGGCGCCCTTCCAGCGGAAAACAGTCGGCCTGGCCTGGGTCGGACCCTTGTCGTTCGCCTCCAAGTCCTGCCGCCACGCCAGGAACTCATCTTTCTCCACAGGGGCCTGCACGCACACGGAGAGGGAGATATCCAGCTCAGGAGAGGGGTCACAGAAGCACAGTGAAAGGGACGAACACAGAAAGCACGTGGTTTAATCTGCATATATATTTATAATATTTCATACATATGTTTAGGCATGAATTTGTAATGAAAACAACACACTGATTTTTAGCCGTCAGCGGTTTTGCAGTATTTGCCTTATCGCTGTCCTTTATGCCTAAACAAACAACCTGCTGTGGGCAGCAGTGTGGCACAGTGGTAAGGAGCAGGGCTCATAACTGAAAGGTTGCTGGTTCAATTCCCCACTAGGGCACTTCGGTTGTACCCTTGGGCAAGGTGACTGCCGCCACAATTGCCTCAGTAAATATTCAACTGTATAGATGGATAAAATTGTAAGCAATGCAAGTCGCTGTGGATAAGGGCGTCCGCTAAATGGCAATAATGCAATGTAAATGCACCTTTATGTCCTCTGCGTGAAAGATGTCTGCATCCTCGGAGCTGTCCATTAGGATTTTGGGCCGGTCCCCTTCCTTGGCCCCCCGGCTGTCCCGCCGGTGTGCCTTCTCCCCCTGGCCCATGCCGGCCCTCTCGCTGCTAGTGTTTCCCATCTCCCCCTGTGTTAAAATAGCAGAGGAACCACTAAATCACCACCTGTGACACAAACTCCATGCTCACCCAGTGACATTCAATAACACACAGTCACAGAGGCAGCCTATTATTAATTTATTAAAAAAAAGAAAAAAACATTTACACGTGAATGCCGCTGAAGCGTGCTATGCCTGTTAGCGCTTATTCACAGTGTTGCAGGCCTCATGCATTCTGTGAGCCTCCTTCTTGAAACAAAATCTGTAGGAAATGCTAAACCTCATCTTTTGCCCCACCTAACCTTACACATTATTATGGAGATGGCTGGCAAACGTTACTAAATAGTCTTGACTAAATGCTGGTTTTCAGCGTTCTAAATCTAAACAAAACACTTAATTTTGAAATGAATAACTAAACACCTGATTTTGGTGCCACTTTGTGGTAGCATTTTTTTCGTGACTACTATTCAGAAATGAAAGCAAACTGTCCTTTGGTCAAAGTAACGTTACCCAACATACCGCAACTCGGCACATTGAATAAACTGGCATACAGTTAAGTATAAATTTCGTTCTGTTAACCAGATTATTCAAATACTTCCGTTAGAAAGGCAACGGAAAAACATGACAGCCTTGATAACAACAATCCACAATTGTTAATCTCAGACTATAATAGCTCTTAATAACCTAGACTCACTAGGTTATTATTAGGCAATTATAATACAGTATAATAGACTTAACAGCGCGGAAGGGGAGATCATACAATAACCCACACCAATAACTGGACTTCTACCAGACCTAATTTGATTTGGACAGGCCACCACCTGACAACCCCTTATCATTAAAAAAAAAAAAATTATTAATGCCTAACATGTTCCTCCCATTCAAGTCCGGAAGTAAAATTCGGAATATGTACTAAAGTGTAATCATGTGCAATTATGGCGCATGACTGCGAATGGTAGGGCAGCTATCAAGTTAGAAATGTCAGCGAATGTATGTAGCAAGCTAGTTATATGATAGGTGTAGTTTCTAGGTTTAAGACTAGAATTACATCAGCATTACGTTAGCTTGGGTCACCCCCCAGTAGCTACCTAACCGGTGTTTGGAGAGCATGATTTAAACAACAAGTTCTGGCTATGTTTCATTGAAAAGGAAGGACACAGGGGCCTATCAGAAAATTGCAACAGGTCACAAAGTTTGACGGGCCCTGCTTTATAAGTAGCACCTAAAGTTAGCTCGTTACGAAACTTTGCACATTACATTTTGGCCCTCCGGGAATTGGCAATACACTTGATATGCAATTCACAGTAGCGGCTATTCCAGTTTGTGTTCTACAGAGATTGAGTTAACTAGCTAACCTGCTATGAGCTAATTAGCTAGTGTCTTTTGAATAATGAATACTAGTTAAATACCTATCAACGGCTGAGAAAACCCACCACATAGTGAATACTTTCGCGAGTAACTTTTAAGTCATCCCCGTCGAAGCAATCTTACGTTTGTAAGCGCGTTTTTGTGTTTTGCGGCGTTGAAAAGTTGGAGAGCTATCAGCTAGCTAGCAAGTTGTTTTCTTATTTCGCCATTTTGCTCCGAGTTTGACAATAATAATCTTCTGCGTCATTCTAAACACTCCCCCTCTTCCGGCCTCACTTCACACAGGCTTATCTATGGCTGCGTATATTATTGTTTGGACAGGCGCACAATCACGTAGGCAACCGCGTTTTTTATTTTTAAAAAAAATATTTCAGAGAATTGTGACACTCACACTGTATTTTCACACAAACATAAACAGATAATAAAAGTTTGTTGAATGTTTGCATACTACTCTAGTTTTACAAAGGTGTCAAAAGCCTCACGTTTTAAGGTGGATTAGCCCTAGAGCTTTAGCCTTTAGCTTTTTAAACTAAATTTTATAACAGATTTTGTGATTGATTTACTTATATCTCCTTCTTTTCTTTTTTTTTTTTTTGCATTTTTAGGTCTCATTAATATGGATGTCTTGACCTCCTGTTGTGGAAAGGCCTAAAAAACACCATCTCTGATAATGGTTGCTGACTGCACCCCTTTTGATTTTGATATAGGGGTGACCTTTGGTTAAGGCGATACCAATACCAAGCTGACCTGTAGAATCATAGATTATGAATGGACATGATAAAATACGTAATAGCTGTTATCTTTTTAAAGTATATTTTTAATTATAAACCACTGGTAATCTTAGTGATTTTTTGACCCCAGTAACTCTAAAAATGTTTCAATCATCACTCTTTGTTTTTTAAACAGGTTGTCACCCAGATCCAGAAGTCCCACAGCAACCACACCTCATCCTTTGTACATAACTGTTTTCCCCTGTTGATCAAAGCAGGTTTCATTTCAAAGTATGTTTTAGTAAAGACAAGTGTAGTCATTGGAGATTCAGCCATTACTGATTCCCAGCTGCCATTATCCCAGTCTATGAATCTTGCCTGAATCTCATTTAAAAATAATATCAAATCACACACAGCATAACATTACACCATAATTCAAAATCATAAAAAAGCAAGCATACAATCAAAAGAATAACTAAAACACCTCTTCCCATTTAGATCAGATCACTAGGTGATGCTAAGCAACCGACGGCTTAACACCCTTTGCCTCTCTGTCGGTTGGATCTTTTCTTCTGGCGCATTCTCACGGCTATCCCGTTTCTATCTGTCACAACCGGGCCATATTATACTCTGGGAATCATGTCACGTATCCGGGGCAGCATGAAAAAAAATGTATACACACTTATATAAACACAGACAGAGGTGTGAACAGGGGACAGCCGTGTGGTGGTGAACCACCTGAGAAAGTGAATATTACTAAAAAGTCACATCATCATAAACCACATGCAATTTCCAAAGGTTTCAGTATGACCTCGTCCTTTACGGTGCCTGGCAATTAAAGTATGACTTGAAATGGGCATCTGTATTGTATGTTTGAGAAATCAGAGGGATCACTCAGACAAGGGACTTGCCATAACAATCAGCATCATCATTCTTAACATTATCATCCTCACTGTGATCGTTATATAACCCAGGTATGTTAATTTTAAATTTATTTTATTAACGTTCATATCACTGGAGCAACGTCTGTTCCTTTCGTCTCAGAACCGGCAACAGGGGGAACATCTCCTCTATATTTAGCCGGCGCTGGCGATAAGATTACAATATCGAAATACAGGATCCTTAAGACTCGGCAGATTGCAGCTGGTGTGGAGGGAGCTAGGGAACGGAGGGAGAGAGGGCAAGAAGAGCCGTGGCCAGGGAATAGCAATCAGCCAGCCTCACCGTCAGCATCTGTCCCTGTTCGTAACTCCGCTGACACGAAGAGGACATGTTACACCACTCTCTAACACGTCACACATCACCAGCGTAAAACAGTGCACTACAGAAAGTGCTGTGTGTGTGTGTGTGTGTGTGTGTGCTTGTTGCAATACTGCTACAGCTTGACTCGCTTCCAACAGTCCTTGGTCAATACTCCCAGGTTCATCCAACAATCAATTCTTGGACCCACCTGCTACTCGTGAATTATGAACCCGGTTCAAACGGAGCACTCATACTGAGGAGAGTACTGAGTTTGCACTTTGTGATACATCTTGTGGTTGTGGGTGCTGTCAGTGCATCTGCAGTGGGTGTCATATTTTTATCACCACATTTGCCATTTTTTCTCCTCTCTCGTTTCTCAGGTTCTGTCCACTCCCTTCATTTTAATAGTGCCCATAATAGGGCCAATAATAGGGCCAGTAAAGAAATGAGGTGTGTCTTTCAAGCCAAGGCTACTGTAATGTCATACTCGGCTTGCCTTTTATTAAAATACATGGCATTTGTACAAATTCTTTAACTCGGTAATCACTGCCTAATATCTTACAATACATATAGTCACAAATACAAAAGCAATTGGCTCCATAAACAAATAAATAGTCAAGTATGCATACATATTTGGCAGGTATGATTATAGGTCACATAAAAAGCAAATACATTTGAGACTGATGGTTATAACTGAGGCCCAAAGGGCCGGTCAGCCCTGGCAGTTCTTCCAGATTACAGCAAGTGGATACCCTTTCACCAAACTGACATCCAAACTGATGATGGAGTCCAAAGAAGAGGTCTGTGAGCCAGACCATCATGAGCACCCAAGAAAGAGTTTATCTTTGCACAATCCCAGTCCTTTGGAGAATCAGGGTGTCAGTTTCTTTGACAAAGATGGACTCCTCCAATTTTTGTATTTGGAAAGACCATCAGGTCTAAGAAATATGTACATTAAAAAATTCTGATCCAAATTATTACTTGAAGAGGTAGCAGTCACCATACAAGCTTGTGATTTTCAAAATGGTTACTTAGTGTGATCGTAATTTTAAAACCATATGATCAGTTCTTTTGCTCCCATTTGCCACCTTGGTATTACCAAGATGGTTATTCAGTCAGTTTTTCTATACTTTGGACAGCAGACCAATAACTTTTTGACCAATATCTTTGCTCTTCAAGCACCGGATAAGAACCATTACAGCAATATATTACTGGAAAAGGTAGGGGCTCTTATTTCCAGTATAAACCATGAAAGATAAGGGCCTAATGGGAAATTAAAATCAATACCCATCAGCTCAGAGACAGTGTCTCAAATTGCACAATATCTATCGTTAATTATAATAATTAATTATATCAAATTAAAGGCTATATGTCCCTTCCATCTCCACCTTTGTTCTAATATTGAACCCCATAAGGATGCTTAAGATATGTGCGCGGCCTCCAAATGTTGGGGAATTACAGGAGCACATAATGGCCCAACACAGGTGAGCCAGCTTCACGCCCTCCAACAGGAAAGTTCAACACCAGTAGCACACACCTTTTCGGAGTATGCAAGAACACAAGCCTGTAAAATGGGGATGGGAGTGTGTTAAGAAACACGCCTGTGTGTTTTGAAGGGACAAAGGGTGTGTTTATGTGCTTTCGGCAGGACTTCAGCAGCAAGGGTGAACTAGTAACGCAGAATTTCCTCATACTCGCTGAGCTGGGCCCTCTTCATGAACTCAGAATCCAGAGGCCAGGTAACTAGGGTAAGAATGGCAGGACTCCATTCCACACCTTCTCATGGTGGCCCTAATCAAAACCTCTCTCTAAATCTGTTTTTACCAACATTAAACTTGCGCCCACACGTGCACACACACTCACACACACATAGAAGAAACAATTAATGTTACTCATTTCTGCACCTCAAATCCTACTTCTGATGTAGAAATTATGTACTTGTATTCTTGACTAGCTTATATCTTACAGAGCAGTGGAGTTTGATTAATAATCCATCTGAATTAAAATCTGATGGCAAATCAAAATCAAAATGTCAGCATCCTGTCTGTAAGCTTAATTTATAAAACTCACATCTTGATAATAATAAATCAGCTTAAGTTGCTAAAATGTATACAATGTGTCAGAAAACTGTGATAAATGAACTACAGTACTCAAAGTTAAATGATACCCTCACAAAAATACTGCCATCAAAAATGTGAGAAAAACTGTTCCTCTCTTGCATTTTGTGGCAGTCAGTACAGGGTCTTACATAGATTAATGTACATGGAAGGTGTGTTAAGACATCTCAATGTAGAATCTCCTTGAATTCTGGGCATTTTACATTTTTGTCATGTATATGCTTGTAAAGAAATTATTATCATCTCTGAATCCTTCCACAGACACATGGGAACCTGGGAAATATGGACTGTTACAGAACTGAAAGTTGAGAAAGGAATTGATTCAAAGTGGTGGCTCTGGAGAACAGGTGCTCTGATTTTCTGTCTGGGCGCCCATAGATTGCGAGGAGAATCCGTTTGTCTGCCTGAAGAGGATCAGCTCTCTTCTTCAGATCTTTTAGGTTCAGTATTTTCTGCTCCCCCATCCAAAAATCAGACAACGTGCTGGGGATTTAAAGAAAAACACAAAACATAACGAATTATTACTTGTACTGTCTGGTGATGCTTAGTTTTTACACAAAAGTGTCATGTCACAAAAAGGCACAGACTTACTAACTGTGCTTACAGGACTGCAAAAGATCAGGGTTTGTACTTTCAACTTATGTGTGCTGATTACAAGGTCTGGGGGTTGGGGAAGGGGTGTATGGGATACTCAGATGCCATGTTATGAGGGATGGGATGGGGGTGGCACTACAGCAGATGAATCAGATCTGAGTACACCCTGGAAGCATCCCGGGGGCGTTTGGGGGTTGCACACAGGTATGGGGATGACACGGCTGTGCTGACAGAGGAGTGACTGGAGAGAAGCGAAGGTGAACGGGACACCTGTCGCGGCAGGGGTCTCACCGTGGTGAAGTGCACGATGCAGTAGATGGCGATGAGCACGAGGCCGATGATGATGGAGGCGATGCCCAGTTGGAGGGCTTTGCGGCCCAGTCGCTGCGAGCCCTCATAGTCCCCTTCATCGTAACTGCTCTGGGACTGCGGTCAGAACGTGTGACAGGGGGGTTAGAGGGGAAGGAGAGAGAGAGAGAGAGAGAGCAGGAGTGTGGGGGGTTAAAGAGAGAAAGGGTGGGAATGAGGTGGCGGGTTTGGAGTGGGACGAAAGGACAGCAGAGGTGACAGAGAGATGATGAAGGACAGGGAAGAAGAGGGGGAACGCAAAGAGAAAGATGGCATGGTTAAAGATCACATCAGAGTCAACAGACATTACATTACTGGCATCTAGCAGACGCTCTTATCCAGAGCGACTTACAGTTACAGTTTTTACACATTATCCATTTATATAGCTGGATATTTACTGAGGCAATTGTGGGTTAGGTACCTTGCCCAAGGGTACAGCAGCAGTGCCACAGCACGGAATCAAACCAGCAACCTTTCGAGTATGAGTCCTGCTCCTTACTGCTATGCTACACTGCTGCCCATAGGACACACAGGGACAGAGTCAAAACAGAGCGATGGCCTACATGATAACATCGGAGAGAGCTAGCCACAGAATTTACAGGCGCGACAAACACTGATAACGGTCATGGAAGTCCTCGCGAGCATCAAACCGGGAATAACAGGTCAGTGTTTACAATCACCTCCGCAACTCACTACTTAACATGCTGTCCAGCTAAGTGAAGAGTGACGCATAGTGATGATGCCGTCCCCCATTCCAGCGCTGTGGGGGGAGATCAGAGTGCAGACGGGGAGGGAGAAGACCAGATCAGTCCGGTGCTTCTGATCAACAGAGTGGTCCCGTAACTTTGGCAATAAACACCTGATATTTATATCGCCTTTTGACGTTGGGAAAAAAAAAAAAACATGGCTCTTCTTTTTTTTTTTTCCTTTTCTTTGCTGGACCCCCGCAAACCACGCTTATATTAAGCAATCGTGCGAAAGGGCGGCAGATTGTGCTGTGATTTGTGATCCTGTTTCATGCAGCTACAAGTGAGTCAGTGCAGCCGTGGGCTGAGCTGAGCGAAGCAGTCATCCTGAAACCGAGCTGCTGCTCCTAAAATCACAGCTCTGCCTTTTGGCCTTGATACGGGGGCTTCTCAAATCTGGTGGCCCCCGCTCTGCTCTTCAGTGTGTCAGAGGGCAGATTACAATGAAAAAAAAATTATTAAAAATTTCAGACTCAGCAACAGTTCTGAACTGTTACGCAATATCACCTGTTTTTTGCGTGCTGTAACTGAAAGGAAACTGGATTGGATGCCTGTGTTCTTTTGCAGTGGCCAGTTAAAGAACTGCCATTTCCTCCTTCACTTTTCCAAACAATTCTGTCTGGCAGCAGTGCTGAATCAAACTTGGTTGAGACGATTCTCGTTGAGATGCCTCTCCCTGGTCAGGTCTCGGGGGTCATGGCAACACACAGGTCACCGTCCTGTTGAACTATGGGAGCATGCAACCTTTTTCTGCCTCACTGGGCATTAGCGAGCATGTGTGGGCTGGCGGGGGGTTTAGGGTAACTTGTGCCACGCCTCATCCCGGAATGATCCACATAATAAGACAAGCATTTTGTGCCACGCCGTGACTCCTGCCCTCTGGTCTTACAGTAAGTGCTCATGGATGGAGTGGGCAGAAGGTGAACAGAACAGTGATGAATCAGACAGGAAGTCAGTGGAAGGGGGTTTTCCCCACTGTGATCAGGCTCCTAGTGCTGAATGCGATGAGGTGTTCTCAAAGCACATGGGCGCTAACTGTTTCAGAGGCGTGACCATCCAGGAAGAGCATCTTACTTTCTTTGTTGCTTCAACTGCCTGGTCGAAAAGCCTAAGTGATGACTGTTGACCAGGTAAGATCACCAGCAGCAAAGTGTACTTAATCAGTAATCCACCAAACTTCACAAAAGACAGCATAAAAAACACTTCTGCATACAAGCAGTTGTTTAATGTTGTGATGATTCATGTGGCAACCATTGTACAAGTCATTGATTTGTCTGTACATAGTCTGATATGTTTTCAATGGTATATTTAAAAACCTCCACAAAACTGTAAAAGACAGATCATTACTCCTACACATGCATGGTCACTTACAAATTTAAACATGATTCCATACTCCCTAATGGCCTGTTTGTTGGATACATTCTAACCACTAACACCCACTCCAATCACACTGTGTTATCAGTTTTCAGCCATGCTGCTAAATATTGCCATCCTCCTGACCGCAAAAGAAACAAGAAAAAACACATGGCCACTGTCAAGTTTGACCTCCATGTGTGCTGAGATCTGAAATGAGAACAAGTGATAAAATCCCAATCGCTAGCTCTCAGTTATTTAATCACCATATGTTTTTCTCATCACCGAGTCCCTCGGAATAAGTCTGCTGCCCCCTAGTGTTCGTTGCCCCACGGGGTTCTCTGAGACGTTACTGCCGGAGGGAATATGAGCGCATGTGTGGGAACCGGGCAGGGGCATGACATGAACCGGGAGCACGGGTTCAGATGAAGACAAACCGCAGACGAAACGCATCTGCATGCGATAGCAGAGTCAAAAATGAGTAGACGGGAGACCCGGAGACTTTCGTCTGACACACAAAAGTGCGTGTGAGTACCTGTGTATTGATATGTGTGTGTTTGCGCATGTGGGTGGTGATAGGTTGGGGGGGGGTTTGCAATAGGGAGGCATAACGGGACATGCGTCAGGTGCATGTCACTGTGTTGTTTATGAGGTGTGGGAGGGGAGGTGGTGGCGGTGGGGGGCAGTTTCAAGATCAAACAGCCGCTGAGCTCAACGAAATTGGCAAGGTGGTCTCAGCTGTATGTGAATCACACTCACGACAGAAGCTGCACAGTCAAACGCTAATCTCATTACAGAACTTCCCTTCTGAAAAACACTGTGATTATCACTCTAATCCCAAAACTCCCCTGCCTTCTCTAACCACTCCTCTATCGTAAACACCCCTTATTCTTATTTTTAATAGACAGTGAGAAGTGAGATTTATTTACTGAGTAGCCATCCTTCCAGACTTTACCTTTATCCTCCAAGATTATATTTGATATTTAATCCCAAATCTTTTTGACATATTTTTACATGCCAATTCACAGTTCTTTCATATTTCACAGGATTTCATCACTTTGTATACTTACGTGGACATTTCTTAAATAAGACAAATCTGGCCCTTACAGCTCACACCTTGTCAGCAGTAACGCAGCAGTGGTGTGGCAAAGTGTTAAGGAGTCAGGCTCGTAACCCGAAGGTTGCTGGCTGGATTCCCCAGTGGGCTACTGCTGTTTTACCCTTTAGGAAAGACACTTAACCCGAATTGCCTCTGTAAATATCCAGCTGTATCAACAGATAATATGCAAAATTTTCAATCTATGTATATTGCAAAAAGTAACGTAAGGTAAAATCATCAGAGGACAGCTGTGCTCTCCCTCTTGTCCAGCACAGCAAAGCTACATTGGTGGGAATCAGTGCATGGTGAGCCCATATATTCTCCCAATGAAATCGACCTAAGTGTCACCTATGACAGTGCATATATATCGTCGGCATATATGTGACACAGACAGAACTGAAACCTGAAATGGGAGGTCTATTTTTAAAACTTATGGGACCAGGGCTTGCAGACTGAAACTCACTTGACTATGTATGTATTCTCAGTAATGTACATTCTTCAATGTGAATGTCATAGACATACAGGAACAGGAATGGCAAAAAAAGATAAAAACCACAAGTCAATTTCCTGTGAGATTTTCATTTATCTATTTGGCGCATGCTCTCACACAGAATGAATAACAGAAAAGTGGATAAGAATACTGCAGAATACTAGATGTAACCGCCTCAAAGAAAGACGATACTCATGATAATTACTAGTTTTTGGATTGTTACAGCATTTTTTTGCTTTGCAGCAAATGAAACATACTTCTCACTATGACTCTTAACAGACAGATGCAATTCATTGCATCAGTCTGTGTAAATGCCACTGATTTCAGCTGTCAAAACAGGCCATTCCTGAGCTCTCACATTAACATATATTATCCTTATAGGATATTCAATCAGTCAGGCTGATTTGGCTGCCAGCATAATAAATGCCCTCTGAGACTCTTTTGTACAGAAGGTGATGATCTGGGGTGAGAAAAACATATAAGTGAGGAGAGATCACTCAACCTATCTTGCTGTACTTGAACATGACCAAGGACTTTCCATGACTTTGATATGATGTACACAGACAGTCGGACTGGCTGAGAGTGCACTTTCACACGCACGCGCACACACACACACACACACACACACACACACACACACACACACACACACACACACACACACACACACACACACACACACACACATAAAAGAAAACAACTTCGCTCACAAAACATAGTGTCAAAGGTTGAAAAATAGAGGTGGCTTGCATTAAAAAGGTCCCTTTTGAACAGCCGTATCACAAACCTCACAGCCGAAATCGTTCAGTCATTGCTCAAGCCGAGAGCGCTCAACGAAACATCACCCCACGAGAGTAACGGTCAATTCTCACACTGGCACCAGCTGACGGTGTGAAACATCCTGTCAACACCTGTTGCGTACACTTACCATTACAGAGAACACCAGGGCCACGATGTTGACTGGGTAGGCCGGGCAGAAGCAGGTGAAGATTGTGAGGGCCAGGTAGTTGCGCAGAGGGGGCACTGCCTGGCCTTCGTCCCCCAAGCCATGGTCCGTGCTTGCACCCAATGGGCTCTTCACATCTGACCGAATCACCCCGTGAGACATGGGGCTGGATGTAGACACCAGAGTCGAAAAGAAATGGGGACGAGAATAAAAAGAGCAAAAAACAAACAAATAAACAAAAAGTGGTCAAAAAAGAGGTATCAAGAAGTATCAAGAAAGAAGGAGTCCAAACACAGAGTAAAGTCTGGGTTGCTGTGAGAGAGGAAGGCAAGGAGAGCTCTGAGACAGAGTTGGGAGATGACCTAATTAGTTTTAGGGGTGAATACTATCCCCCTTCAGAGGCTAGGAGAGAGAGGGAAAGAGCGAGAGAGCGAGTGGGTGAGAAAGAGCAACAGAGAGAGAGAGTTGAAGTGAAGGAGCAAGACAGGGCTAGACAGAGCGACAGAGCAAAACAAAGTTCAAGAGAAAGTGTGACACCGAAAGAGGTGAGGTATAGAAGAGCAGAGGTGAGTGAGAGATAGAAACAGAGAGAGAAAGAGGGTGCGAGGGAGTAAAAAGAGGAAAGCGATAAAGAGACAGAGTAGGAGAGTCAGAGAAAGTAAGAGAGAGAGAGAGAGAGCATGAGAGAGGGAGAGAGACACTGGATCAGTAAGGGAGTCTGAGAAAGATTCAAGTAACGTGGACCGGGTCCAAAGCACAGCGAGGGACGTGGTGGGTGAGGGAAGGTGCACATGCCCTGTAAAGCCGATCACGTGTTGGCCCGTCAGAGCTGGAGCATGGAGAAAAAGCAGGGGCTCAGCGATGATTCACACACGTCTCATGGATTCATAACCGCTTGGCCAGGTGCCCTGCCCTGTGACCAAATTACTCAGAGAACATATCTGAGGTTTTTTTTTTTATTTAGTGCACTTTTACCTCAAGCTCTCTGTGCAAATTGCAAAAAACAGAATGCCCAAAAGTTCTGGCGTTTTGACCGGTCAGTAGCTAAGCTGGAATTGTTTCTTGTCCAGATATGTGCTGTGCACGGCACGGGGATGGTGGTTTTACAAACTAGTTCTCAAACAAGAACTCTTCTGGGGATTGGTTTGGAGATTATAATCTTCCCTGAGATGTATAGAAAAAGAGCGGCCTATGTTTACAGGCAAAGTGTGTAGTCAGCTTTTTCTCACCTCCGGCAGAGCTGACAGCTTCAGAGGTTTTGAGTTGGTAATGTGGGCAGGAGCCCTTCCAGGCGAAACGTTCCATTCTTAAGATCATTAACCTTTAAAGTGACTTTTTTTAAACTGTCGACACGGTCTCGGAAACATGTATTTTAGCGCAGTCATGTCTTAACCTCCACGGTCTCATATGGTAAAATTGTCAATTTTATCATCTTCAGTCTCAGGACTGACTTCAGCCTCAGTCTTCAGTGCATTTATGTGTAAATTAGTAAATTTATTTGTATCTCTGACGCTGGTGCGTCGGACCGCTGCATAGACTACATTATGCCGACATGATGGAACAACTATATGTAATGTGGAATTAAAAAAAAAAAGTAATAGCAAACATGCTTTCATATGCCGAAAGAAGGTGAATAAACTACAATACTTTATGATAAATCTGACAATAAATCAGACTATCTTCACTAAGTAAATACGCTGATTTTAACTCTACAGCGTAATGACAGCGCTGAGACGGATGCGATCATTTTTGTCGATAGAAGTCAGACGCCGTAAAGGAAACAGATAAAACGAGGTTAGCAGCGCTGCAACCTCAGTCTCGCAACATCTCGGATGCACGCCTTGCAAGTGTTGTAGTGGGATCAACCACGTTTTTGTTTCTTTTTTAAAGCGCATTCACAATCATCTCTACAGCTTTTAGGTCTGGATAAGCTGTCTGCACGATCATGTAATGTGATGGACTGATAACATGTTTCGGTACACGCATGCATTGATTTTTTTTCAGTTGACATGTTTCTCAGGTAAGAAAAAACCCCGTTATTTAGATTTTCAGCAAGGATTCCATTAATAAACGGGAGGAAGGGATAAAAATATTAGTGGATGAGTATGCACTTTTAATTCTGAAAGATTTACATAAAAATAAATTAAACATTTTGTACTATTTTAAACAAAATCGCTACAAACATGTAAATGACCCTGTCTTCTTCTCTCATCTAGCTCTAGGCCATGATGCTGATTCCGCTACCGTTCATCAGGCGCCCGGACCCGTTAAAGTGAAGGAGGGTGGGAGCGTCAACTTGAGCTGTTCTTTAAGTGGCAACTTCGCAGAACCGGTCATAGTGAGTGTGGAGTGGTACACAAACGTAGCGTCCGTTGGTACAGCTCAACGCCACAATGTATCTGGAAATCAGAATTGGACTTTTTCTCTACCTTTGAATCCAGTCCAACGCAATCATAGTGGCAGATATTTTTGTAAAGTGTCCGTGGTGATACCTCAGCCAAAAGACCTGGGGAATGGAAGTGGCACAATTCTCAAAGTAAAAGGTAAGAATCATCATGGGAATCAAACGTTTATTAGCTCGTTATTGTTTGTGCAACGGTATTTTCACGTGAGTTCTCATAATTCTGAGCGAAAGGGTCAGAGACACGCAAAACAAGTGCACTTTTCTCAATGATCCTGAAGTTCACGCAGATTCGAATCCACAGTATTAATGAAGAACCTGCATAACGCTCTTTTTCAATATTGTATTAATAGTCCCCGAGGAAGTGAAAAATGAATTCTCTCAAATATAAAGGTAGCGGTATCCTTATTGTGGTGATGGGAAAATTGAAAGTTTTGCTTTCATTTCGACGTGCAGATTCAACGTCACTTGGAGCCACAGATGAGCCTTCTCCAATTGTAGTTTGGACATCAGTGCTGGCTGCAGTTTTGTTCGTGGGAACAGGTTTTGTGATCTACTGCAAGAGTAAAGGTAAACTGCAAACTTCAATCACATTGTGACGAGAACAACAGCCAGGAATGCGATAATGATGATCAAATGGATGTAAGCGTTGGACTCGCCCACAAAATTTACAGTCGAGCAACTGTTAAGATACAATTTGACAGTATTTAATGACGCTCACCTGTATTTCACCTAATCCGTTTAAAATGTTAAAATCAGTGAAAATTTTCATCAAGATTTCCTGTTTTCTCCGAAAGTGGCTCATTTTACATTTATAAACCTCTTTCTATGCCACACATGAATGCATATTACGTTACAATCGTTGAGTGAAATGTTACGTTTGTGTATCAGACAGTGCGAATGTACCTACAGAAACGTATTACGCTAGTAGTATTTTGCTTGAACTCATTTGGACATCATAAACAGGGAAAAAAAGAAAGGATGGGATAGAAGAGCGATGCCGTGAACAGATGACGCGGAAAGGAGGTGGTAAGTGGCATTTTTATATCAGCAGATAAAACCAGTTCGGGATTGTGAAAGACCTATCCCATCTGCAACTTCAAATAATTCTTCAACAAAATTTGTTCCAGGGAACGGCAGAGCCGAATCTAATGGAGGGGGGTCCGAGTCACAAGTACGTATCTTTGCCGATTACCCGTTTATTATTGTAAAGGTGGATTGGATCATCGCTGCAATATAACGCAATATGTGCAGATAAATGAGCAAATGTGAATAAATTATTGAAATGTATTAACAGGCAACTGCTGCCCTGCCCGTACAGGTTGATACTGAGGTCCTTTACGCAAAACTCAACATTCCATCCAGTCCAAACGCTCATGAGAAAGACGGACATCAAGAAAATGTAAGTTCATTTTAAAAAGCATATTCAATTGAGTTTACATTTTTATTGCTCGGAATAGGTAGAGAGGTGTGATGATTCAGAACAATCAAAGCAAATTTAGAAAAAGTCACCAGATATATGATGAGTTTTGAATGCTTTCTGTTTCAAAGAAAATATTGGAAATATGGAAGACATGGAGTGTGCTTAAGCAACTGTGACTGTTGTGAGCTTTTGATAGAGGATGCAGATGCAGATGAAATGATTGTTTCTCTCTACCCATTTTCATTTGTGTTGTGTGATTTCTGAATTGTATAATGCCTACCTGTAGGCAATTAATCCACATCCTCTTTACAGTAGTTTCTGGTAGCATTTTTTTTAATCTACATCATGAAATAACTATTGGGTTTATGGTGATTACATTGGTCTCAATAATCGAGCTTGCATTTAAAAACTCCATGCCTCCACTCTCAAACTCATGAATCACCACCGTTTAAGCAAGTGGGCAACTGAAGTCAGGCTCCAAATGGCAACGTACAGTAGGTAATATGTCCGCTGAGTTTAGACATAGGTCAATATTTCTGTATTTCAGAACTGTGTCGAGCCTCAGGGTGGAGAGAAAACATCAGATTCAACGTGCGTGAAACCTGCAACAGAGGAAAATGTTGTGTATGCTGAAGTCCACACCTCAAGAACTTCCAGTAAAAAAAGAGCTAAACAATGATTTTAAACGTGAATTGATACACTTTTAGCAATATATCCAGGGGACTGGTTTTTACATTACATTTATAAATTGTTCCTTTAGATATTGCATACGTCTAATGTTTTCTTGATTTTCTCATTCCATGGAAGTGCCAATATTTCGTATGCTTTTTGAAGTGATAAATCAAGCTGTTTTATTCCGATAAACTATACTCTCTAAGCTCTGGTAGAGCTGATACCAAATTGCCAAATTTCACTTGAAAGTCGGTAAATGAGTTCACATTATTGGTAGTTTACTCAATATTTCCCAACAGTACATTGCAAGATGTGTTATATACATACGTATGTGTGAATATGCACTCATGCAATAAATCATTTTCATTTTTTACCTATATCACCTCCTAAAGGCACTTTTTTAAGCAGTAACTAAACATTTACCATGCTTCTTAATTTTTACAGCACTCAATCCTCTTTTAGTGCTGTACATTAGGCCCCAAACCCAAATTTTATACATTTTTTAAAAAATAAACATTTGAAAATGTTTTTTGTTCACCGGCTATTATTTAAACAGTTTAATATTTTTGTATGAAATGTAATTAAAATTAATTTTTATTCTAGGTTTTGGTTAATGTGTTCACTGAATAACATCATGCATTGCTGGTTGCCCTGGTTTAGGGAATTTGCTAAATGGTTTGTTAATGATGAATGATGATATATATAAGAGCAATAGATTACTCCAATAGGATAATTGGTTATTGGCAAAAGATTAATCAACTGACAACGATAAAACAATTACACATTACAACATTTGTATTATTATATATTTTTAGAAATTAGTGCTATATTAAATTCATTTTAATTTTTTTTAAACAGAATAACAATCAAAGTGGATATAGCATGTGGGAATGCCGTTAATAATTTTCACCTCAGAAAGAATACCATGTGCAGTGCACATTTAATGTGTGTAGAATGCTCTCAAACAGTAAAACCACACAGACAAAGCTAATGATTTAAGTGAAATTAGTAAGAACTTTAAAAATATGAGCACATTTGATGGGACTGCAGTCTGGTCTATCTGCAGAGAAATTTTGTGTTTGTTACAGAGAATGGCATAAATTTAAGGATACAAACTGCTGAGACTGTACTATTAGATGGGTGATATCTTCTTGGATGCAGCATAGGTAATATGCACTTACAAGCTATAACTGTTCTAAAAATTGTAGAAATGGGACATGTATATTATGATATCGCAAGTTGTTTTGTGAGTTACATTTGCTCTCATTTTTGAGCTGTTTCGGTTCAGGGTTTTGCCTACTTGCATCATTAAGTCCGAAACTACCTGATACAGAGGCATCAGAGAATCAAATGAAATTAGGTCTGTGTGCTATGTGTGTAAGTGAGGCTGTTTACATAATTTAAAAAAGAAAAAAGGGAACCTTGTATTTTTGTATGTGGTAGCATGACACGGCAAACGCGAAGCGTCTCGGGTTCTCTCTTCCTCTGACCGACTTCTGCCATCACTAATTATAATCTGGGTACAGCGCTGAAGTTTGCAGAGTTTCCTAGCAGCCGGGAGCCTTAGCTGAGAGGTGGTGGCATGACCACGGCCTTGCTGTGGTGAAGAAACGAGGGGGAGGCGGAGTGGGGGGTTAGGTAGCGTCTAGACCTGTGGGAGTGTGCGAGACGGTGGGTTGGTTTACTGTGACCCCCCGATTCTGAGACCAAGCGAGCGAGGCAGAACCCACAAGTGGGTTTTCCACACGGTGCGCTGCGCTCTCACATGCAACACGTCGGACACCTTTGCACCCCTCCCCCCCCCGTCCAGCACTTCAAAGGTGTGCATTTCTCACGCGTTAACACAGTGTTTCTCAACCCTGCTCCTCACGGCACCCTGTCCTGCATATCCTCTGTCTATCCTTGCTCTACCTACCTGACTGAACTCATCAGTGGCACATTTTATTAGCTGAGCACACCTGATTTGATCAAGCAGCAAGGATAGATAGAAGCTACGCAGGACAGGGTGCTGCGAGGAGCAGGGTTGAGAAACAATGCGTTAACATACTGTGTAGTTGTGCGTTACCCAGCAATTAGCCCTGACAAGAATAGAAAATGGATCTTGACTTTATTTAGAAGAGGAGGTACCCTAAGCAATGTACAACTGCCTGTGGATGAACAATTATTTACAATTACTGCGCAGAGGAACACAGTGTGCAGATATGAGGGGCAAACTGTTTATTGATTGTTATTAATATTATCTATTAATTATTATTAAATTAAGCGTGCATTGTTCAGCAATACCGTGAGCTGTCAAAATAACCCCTGAGAGGAAATGAAGAATCTGGGGATGATTGATTTCTGTCTCTGGCCTGGGTATTTGTGGGCGTTCAGCAGGTGAGATAATGAGGGGACATTCTCTGTAGTGTGTGCGGAAGTTTTGCTCTCACTGTCTGTCTCGCCACCTTTCCCCCCCACAAACACCTGTTTCAGTCTCTTCCTCAAGACGGTGAAAGACAGCCACAACCACAGCCGTCGGTGGAATGTTTTAAAATAATTTATTAGGAATTTTAAAATGAAGTTTCCAGAGGAGAAATAAAGGAGGAAGACAAAAAAAAGAAACTTAAGTTTACAGTGTTGACTAAGACATCACCTCTCCGTATCAACATAGAGCCAGGCCCCTCCTCCTCTCGCCAACTGTCACGAACACCAGACTCCGTCCCCAACTGCCACCCAGAATATACCCCCCAGCCCCCCCCTCCCAAGACAATAAAACAAAAACACGTACATTCTTGAGAACAAATCAAGATCCAGTCACCAGTCAGGAACAAACGCAGCTTTGTGTTATTAAAACAGTCTCAAAAATTAAAAAGATTTTCCAAATGCCACTTGATTCATCTTAAATCGCGTCACCACCTTCTCATTATAGTTTTTACAAGAAAGAAAATAAAAAAACGTATTGCTTTTTGTCTGTTAAATAGCTACAGTGTTTGTGTCGTGCAGTAGTCTGATGGAGTTGCAATCAGTGCCCGGGGGGTTGCAGGAGCATCAGAATCCCTTAGTTGCAGGGTAATAGGTATGATCTAAAAAATAAACAGTGGAAGACAAGTTATGATCAGTGTTGTGGGGCAGATCATTCCCAGTATATTTTAAGGCATTGATAAATGCAGACATTTGGGTTGAGATAAGGGAAAGATGCCAACAGAGGACCGAACGAAGAGGTTGTTGTTACAACAGTAGCAATTTGTGTAATCCCGACGATGATGTAGCATTGCCATCTCTTGACCTCAATATGGGCTATAAATGCATCTTTTTTTTCCAGTTTCTCACAGAGGTTCTCTGCCTCTGTCTGCCCCACAGAACACTGACAGAGACTAGGAACAGCTTCAGCAACAAAGCTGAAATTCACAAGAACCATGTACAGCCAATTTACAAACCAGTACAGCCGTAAACCAACATCCCAACTCAGAAAAACATGCACACACCCTGGCTTGCACTCGTTTGCTCACGCACACATACACACACATGCACACACACACGTACACTCTTTGCCTCACAACAGGAAGTATTCAGCCAGAACAGAACCATGATGAAACAGCCTCTAGAATTCCTTGCTTCGAATATTCGACCTTCATTTTTCTTTAAGTCAGCGACAGTTCAATGGAACGGCATAACAAAAATAAAAACAAAACAAAAACGAACAAACAAAAAAAAAAAAACAGAACATTGTGACACCACAATTTTTTTTTGCAAGACGCAATTAGAACGTTAAGATCCCACCCCTCGAACCAACCCACAGTTCTCATCTAATCCTTCAGCCCCGAATTGCATCAAACACCTCAAGTTCATATTTCCCATTGTTGTCACCCTTCAGAGGGGAGGAAGGGTGGGGGGTGGGGGGTTCCTATGAGATCTGAAATATCCCCAACTACCAGTGTAGTTTCCCAATACATCACACACCCAGGTTCATTTCACAACCATCTGACAGCCTGTTAGCCCAGTGTGGCCCTGGGTCTCTGTTCTGTTCCTAGGTAATGTGGGTTTGCTTGCTGCTGCACCGAGACTAGCACACGCATGGCTTAAAAGCCTTCTAGGTTCACTAAAGTGCTTTTTTCCCCCCGTCACAGCCAAATTCACTGAACCCAATTCATCAACAGTACAGCCGCACCATCGCGGAAGTGTCGAAGGGCGTTGAAATCGTTCAGATTTCATTTCCATTGTACAAACAAGTACAAAGGAAAGAGCATTCAGGAGCTGCTGGGGAACCACTGACCCCACAAGGGTGTTTTGTCAAAACTGTATATCCCCATTACGGATAAAATCCCTCAACAGCAGGGGGATACGTCATTGCTACGGAGATGCTGACATCAGATTTTACCAGCAGACGGTTCCTGTGTCATACTACTTGTACCCATTAAACAAAAATGATCAATCTATGGGTGATCAAGTGCGACTGGTGAGTAAACGCTTCTTAACATACCCTAAAAGGTATTTGTGTCCTCTAAGGAAGAGTATGATGCCCAGCTCTGGATTGATGGTTGTTCAAAGGAACCAGTGGGTGGACAGTGTGGACTTTTTCTCACCCCCGTGACACTGTGGTAGTTTAACACTTCAGGTATTAAACACTCAAGGTGGTTTATGCAACTTTACAATCAATTCCAGATAATAAAAAGCCCCTCCCCACCCCCCACCCCAAATTTCCCCTTCCCCTTTTCAGCAAAATCCCAAAGACTGAGCTATATTTACAATATTTTACAGGAAGAAACGAAACATTGTTTAAAACCAATTATGGAAAATACCTTCTTGATTATGATCATTACTAATATCATTATTAATATTACAAATGTTTTTGTTTAAAAACTACCAAAATATACATTTGTTTTCCTTTTTCATGACTTTTTGTAAAAAAGCGTTCAATTAGAATTCTTCTGTTTTTTCTTAAACATCGTTAAGAACCTAACACCGAGACACAAACATCCACACACAAACAAATCATTGCTCCCGTCCATGTACCTCATTATATGACTAGAGAAACATGTTAATCTTTTTCTCAAAAGTATTTTCTTGCTCTCTCCCTCTCTCTGTAACACCATGACGATGGTTTTAATTTCTGACAAACAGCGTAACCCGAAATAACAAAGACAACCAAACAAAAAAATTAAATTAAATTAAAATTCCTCAAGAGCAGTCAAGTAAATAAGACGAAATAAAAAGGAGCTACAATCCTCCGAATGATTTCTACAATCAAACTTTTTTTTTTTTAAGATTTTTTTTTTTCCTGTTTGCCTGAAAGCAGCTCTCCTGCTGTAGGAAACCCCAGGCAAACAGTTTCTAAAAAAAACCTATCAGAAGAGATCTACGTGAAGGTAATAACAGGAACGAGGGAAGACAGGAAGTGATGTTAGTACAGGAAACAGGAAATGAAAAGATCTTCAGTGGGTGGGTGGAGTCAAGGGGAGCCAGGATCAAGTCAGAGCTGCTGCAGCCAATGTGGTGCACGAGACAGCAACACGCAGCAGAAAAGAGGGGTCTGATTGGCTCAAAGCAGAGTTGACCCTCCCATCTTCTGATCTGACAGCCTTTTAGAGAGACAGAGAGCAGAGCTTTTTAAGTCAACTTTATACTGACATAAACACTACAGGATACAAGTTAAAACTGACAAACTGAAAATAACATTATACATATGCAAGTACACAGGTTTCACGAGACAGAGATAAAAAGCACTGCTTTACCTTCTCAGTGGTAACCATTAGTGAAGGCGGTAGCAATCAGAGGTCCCTACAGAGAGAGCAGAAATGAGAGGAGGAAAACGGCAGAATTACTCCTGCTACCACACAAGGACACTGATTTCAGACACTGAGAACAATCCCCCTTTCTTATGTCATCTATGCGGCTGACACAGTGTATTAACTCTTAAGTAATACATAATTAAGTTATGGAAGTAACACTTTACGCCACTGTGACTCAAGCTTGATGAGGATATGTTAACACTGGGCTACTGTGACTCATCTGTGACTGTTCCACTGTGGTTTGGTTAAAGCACGTCTGTATCTCTGAAAAGATGCCCTACTTTGCCACTGACAGAAGCCCTGGTATGTCACTACTTTGGTATGTCAGATTGCTGAATGTGACATTTGTAATTTAGCCATTCATCCAAAACTCTTCTTGCTAGCATATGAATATCTTTATCAATGTCATTCTGGGCAATATGTAGACATGCTAACTGGGCTGTCAAGCAGCCGATGTGGGAACATCAGAAATTTGTCGTACCCCGAGACTGTGGCCAAATCCAGTGCTGGGGGCGGGACTTGCAGCACTGATGTAACTGCTGACTCCAGAGTCCTGATTGGCTGCTCCATACAGGTCTGCCATTGGCCCAGGGCTGCTGGTACCTAGGAACCCAGCTGAGCGTGAAGGGGTGGAGCCTCAAGACAAAGAGAAGGATACACCTAATGATTGTCTGGACAGACTGAGAGGAACTTCACAACCAGAAGCAACTTCCAAGAATTTAAATGGTTTAAACAGAGAAGACATATGCAGTTATTTTACATGACTATTTTTATTACATGACCTGTTTGTCAGGTGTGTAAGCCAGTTATTGGAGGGCCACTTTGTGCCATTTTTGATTCCCAACAATACTTCTGGCTTAAACAGTCCCACCATTTAATTATAATATAATCTTATAATCATGATTATATAACCTATAATCATACATATAATCATGAACAGTGCATTTTCAAAAATACACCACAGTATACTACTTGACAAGAGCAGGACACAAATATAATCTAATATAATATAATCTGCTAAGATTTAAAGAAAAAATGTAAATATATTACATTTGTCAAACTAAGTAAAAGTACAAACCCTGCCCTTGGTGCTCAGTCATTCACAGACAGACAGAGAGGAATAAACTAGAGGAGCAGCGCCCCCTACCTGTACCTCTAACCACTGCTGCTGCTGCTGCCGCCGCCGCCATTGGTCCATAGGCTGTCAGAGGAATGGCTGTACAGGACAGGCACAAAGACAGGGATAAAACAGGATTAATTTATTTCACAACTGTGTATTTCATGACTTCTGTGGTTCATACAGTCCCTTCATTAACATCATCATCATCATCCTTTTAGATCCTTGAAGTTTTACCTTGGCAAATACAAAAAGGCACTGTAGCAACCATTAACTGATAACAAATACAATACAAAAGCTATTAGACTTGTTAAAGATTTTTCAGTAAGCCCCCACTAAACGGGTTACCATCATGCATTTCATATATCATGTTTGCTGGCTCTCCATAGCATCACAGGGACAGATGTGCCATGCTAATTACACATACAATTTTTAAACATAATATTTTTAGAGGCACACCACTATGTTAGATCTCTCCAAGCTCAATCAGTACATATTCGGTCAGCTCATGTCCACAAAACCCTTAATAAAATATCAGTTTTTACTAACATGTCAATAAGTGACAATGGACTAGGCTTGGAAATGCACAGTCCTTTCAGCTCCCCAGTCTAAAGTAAGAGCTTTGATGTGGCGTGTTCAGTGACTGACTTTGCCCTTCTTCTGACCCTATTTTTTTTTTTTTTTTTTTTTACAGCAGGTAATTTTTCCATTTTGCACTGAGTCTGCGGAGGAACAACACACAGCATTGCGCGACAGTGCGTAGAGGTGACACTGCGGGGCACTGTGTCAGACACACTGAAGACGCGCTGCTTGTAAACCCCAGAGGAGGGACCGACCTGTGATCTCGGGGGTGGGGTGATGTCAGAAGGGGGGTCCTCTCTAAATGGAATTCTAGAACAGAAATATCAGAGAGCGCTTTAAAACACACACATGCACACACACACCACAGGCTAGGGCAACACTCACCAAGAGGGGGAAGGGGGGCAAGGCGTTAAAAAAGGAGGGAGGCAGTGAGGGAGGGAGAGGAACAGGGAGAGAGAAAGAGAGGGAGAGGAACAGGGAGAGAGAGAGAGAGAGAGAGAGAGAGAGAGAGAGAGAGAGAGAGAGGGAGAGGAACAGGAAGGAGAGAGGGATGGAGAGGAAGACAGTGTGAAGGTAAGAGGAGAGGGTGAAACAGAGAGCCGAAGGGACTAAAGATAGAAGAAAAGGAGGAAGAGGAGACCAGAAAAGAGAGATAATAATAAAGGTGGTAGGTGGGTGGGTTTTGGGGTTCTTAGGTGAGAAATACAAATGACTAGATAGGGAGAAGGTGAAAACATTCCATTGGTAAGGCGAGCAGGAACATGTTTTGTGGGAATACATGAGTTAGATAGAGTAGAGGGTGAGGAAGAACTTCGGTGTGGGACAGCATGGTGGTGGCGGGGGGGTTAGTGGGCCCCGGTTATGAGCATAACCTCCCTTCCCCCACCGTTCCATGTCACATGGTTCCCAACACCCTCTTCCACCCAGCTTACAGACACACACAGGCTAGAGGCACAAGACCAATTCCACTCCCTGAAATTTACAAGCAGCCAATGACATCAGAGTTGTGAGTGTGTTTGTGTGTATGTGGGTGTGGGTGTGGTCTAATTTAAATATGCCTGCAACACTTCAGTAACACACCCAACAGTAAAATGAAGTCAGACACTTTGTAGTAAGTTCCGCTGCTGTGATACTATAATTGCATGGTGGTTGAATCAATCTTCTGCATAGTGCAACATTTTTTTAAACTGATGCGAAAACCAGAAGAGTAAAGAGTGGCCAAATGATTATGATGTATTGCTAATTTAGCACTGGCAGACACAGCAACCATACGTCACAAATCTGACCCTGTCAGGGGCATGTGTGCTCAAGCCAATCACAAACCACGACTGGACCAAACTGGCCAATTGGTGTGTTAGATGAGGCTGAGAGGTGGGCTTACCAGGGAACTGGTAGGTGTATCCCGGGGTGATGCCAGTATAACCACGACTGGCATAAGTGGCAGTCTGGAATCCTGGGTAACCTGTGAGAGAGGAGGGTACTGAGTTAGCATTAGCCTCTCTATGGAAAGCAATGTGTGCATAATATATTCACATATGATATGCATGGGATATATTCACATAATATAAACTTTTTGGATTCTGTGTTCTAGTGACTGATGTATGGTAGTGTACCTGGCTTCCGTTGCCTGGTCAGGTTGCACAAGTTAACGTGTGGTAGGGCTTGAATAGTGCTATGCTCACACTCACTGGGCTGGGAGTGTTGTTAGCCTGGTCAGACTCTGTTGCTCGTTTACACTTCTGTTCTTTTGTGCTGCAAGTCGCTCTGCATGAGAGCGTCTGCTAAATGCATGTAATGTCATGTAAGTTTAACATCCCTCTGTGAGACAGCAGAGCAAATACTGATAATAAAATTGTTGCACCCTTAGTTTGCACCATAATTGAACATAATTGAACTGAGACAGACACTATATACACACACACACACACACACACACACACACACACACACACACACACACACAGCTGGCACCTTTCATAGATTTCAAAGTACTTTATGATGGGTGGGGCGTGGGTCACCTAAAGCACACTCACCCTGAAGATGTACCACAGCCACTTGGTGCCAACACCCTCACCCCAAATTATCTGAGCTGAAAGGGAGGGACTTATTTAGCAAATTAAGCTAGGGGATGACCACATGGTATCAAAAGAGCCAGACTGGGCATTTGTCATGGGGGGAAAACTCGTTTGTGGGAAACTCCTTTTTGCCTGAGATAAGAGCCATGGACTGTTTTACTGAACACCGCCGAGCCAGGACCTCAGATTATACCTGATGTAAAAGACGGCATCTCCTACAGCACAGAGTCCCCCTCATTGTACTTGGGTATTGGTTTTCTACCTGGTCCAGAGAGGTGACTGAGCCCTTTTGCCCCACTAACACAACTTCTAACACCTGATTTTCCCTGGGGGTCTCCCAGGAAACCAAGCCTAATCCCATTTAGTTTCTGCTAACAGGGAAATGATGGCTACAAGGTGGCATGTAATGAATTACACTGTATTGCACCAACGGATCAAGACTTCTTAGAAACCATAATTAAATAAGGGAGAATGTTGGCTACAGAAGTATGTGGCACTTCAAAATGACACGTGGGTGCAGTTTTAAGATTGTACAGCAGATGGTGCTAGAGTTCCATGGTTACCCAAGTACTTTTGCTTAGGGCCAAACTCCCACAAATATTGGAGAAACATGCAAGACAGTTCTTCCGCTACTTGTTCGGAAAGATAAACTCAGGTTACTTGGCTGCCGCAAGAAGAGGTGACAGGGCACAGCACTCAGCTACAGCCCGAGAGCTCTGGGTTCAAATACAGGGTAAGACAGCGCTCTCTGTTAGCCTACCTAGCATGCCAATCCCCAACATGAAGGCGTCCATTCCATACGGCATAACCCTGGAGCGCCCCCTAGCTGAGCCCGTTGGTGACATCACTTCCTTTGGCTGGGCCTTCTTGCACTCCACCTTCAGAAAAAAGTGAGATATTACACCTGCATGCGCACACACACACACACACACACACACACACACACACACACACACACACACACACACACACACACATATAATACACTGACTAACTTCATAGGCTAGAGGCACTGATAGCCCCAAATTTACCATTTTGTTGTTGATCTCATGGAAGTGGATCTCGCACACTTTCTCCACGACGTCCTCGTTCTCAAAGGTGACGAAACCGAACCCTGGGGGGGCGAAGAAACACAACTTTGTGACTCCCTTAAAAAGCAGCTGAAAATCAGGAGAGAAAGCTTAAACCCACAAGCAACACAGCAGGCTGGAGAAGATGCTGGGAAGTCCCCGGCCTTTATGGGACTTGCTCTGAACTCAGCCCTGAGTGGCATACGACACAGGTGTGACAGTTTGGCACTCCCACTGAGCCCAAAAAAAAAAAAAAAGTTTGCAATCAAAGATTTAATTAAATTCCTCAATGCACTCTGACGCGTTTTCAACCCACACCCATATTAGGACCCCCCCCCCACCGTTCCACCTTCCGGTACAGAAGCCCATGGAATCCAAAGTGACAGCCACTGGCAGGACCCCTTAAGGAAAACCCCTGTCCCCTCTTCCTTTTTCTCCGGCTGATTACTGCCACGTTTGACGAGCGAGATTATTCAGATAGCAGCGGCCTCGTTAATTTGAAATTGCTGGGTGTTAATGTTTATTCTGCCCTGGAATGATTAAGATTTAGGCCTTTCGTTCTGCAGGGGGGCAGAGCTGTTGTCGTAAAATGCAGTTGTCATCATGGTTATTTTCTTTTTAACCGCTTTTATCCAGTTTCTTTATTTCATGGTAAATTATCAATCTGAAAAGAAACCAAACAAACACAAAGATATCGATCTGTCTCCTAATGCAGGTGATTTTCAACAGAAGGATGGTGCCAATAATAATATGAGAGTTAGAAAAACAAGGAGGAGAATCATGGATAAGATGGTTTACAGTTTTTTTTTTTGGCAAAATCAAAAAACCCATCATGATCAGTAATATTCAAAAATCAAACTTGTCTGGTGTCGCTGAATCGGACGTACACTCCTGCCACTGTAATAAATTGCATGTTTGCTATGGCACTCTATCAAAATCAAAGCTGTCTGTTAATGAGGCTGAGGTTGAGGAACAGTGGGGCTGGTCCCCCCCCTTTGCAAGCACGCATTCTAACCAACTCCATTGTCACTCTCTCCAGCTTGATTAATGGCCTGATTCACTGTCCCGTCATGGCTCCTCCCTCCCTCTCTCTCTCTCTCTCTCTCTCTCTCTCTCCCCCTCTCCCCCTCTCTCTGACTGCTCCCTGCTCCTCTGGCCTTCGCCGCAGGCCTTCTTTATCCACCATTTCTCTCAAGTCAATCTCCCGCCATCCTCCGCCACTAGGTCTCTCTCTCTCCCCCCTCCTCCCCACACCCTCTCACCTGCCCTTAAACGCCTCCCCCTCCCCCCTCACCTGTTCTGCTTGGGCTCCCCTCCCCTCCCCGAGGTCTCCGGCCTGTGAGATATTGCCAAGCTGGCTTGCTGTCATAATCGATCAGTCGGGAGGTTGGAGGGGGGGAGGGCTTAAGGAGGGTTTATCCTGAGCCCTGATTAACGAGCTGACTAATTAGCACAGCCTAGTTCCGTTGCCTCACCTCAGCAGGCCCTGCTCATCCAGAATGGGGGGGGCAGGAGAGAGGTGAGCGGAAGGTAGGAGGGGGAAGGAGAGGGGCAGGGATGACAGAAGAGGAAGGGAGGGGAGAGGGGCAGACAGGTGAGGGGTGGAGAGAGGAGAGTGAGGAAGCAGAGAGGAGAAGGGAGGAGGGAAGTGGAGAAGAGAGGTAAGAAGTAGGACAGTGGGGCAAGCTGGGCACAGGTGGAGATTCGGGAGGCACCGGGGAGACACAGGTAGGGGGATGGGAAGGGGTAGGAAGGGGTGAAACAGGTGGAAGGCGGAGGGCAGGGAGGAAGGAGGAAAGCTGTGACTGACACCTGAGATTGAAATGACCCGTCAAACGGTTCTGGGGACAATCTGTGCTGGTTTTCAGTTGTGGTTTAAATTTCTTTTCTTAAACTCCGCTCATTTTCTGTAAACCACCCGAAACCCACTGCACTCGATACAAGCTGCTGGAGGGTGAACTGGGGGAAAGTCAGGCGGCCTCACCTCTGTGTCTGTTGGTTGTTTTGTCAAACATGAGCATGGCGTCGTCGACCTGCAGATGGACAGAGGGAGACGGCAAGTTAGAGACTGATCAACACTG
>CM032878.1:8122500-8232500 GCA_019176425.1 Megalops atlanticus
GAGAGAGAGAGAGGGAGAGGGAGAGAGAGAGAGGGAGAGAGAGAGAGACAGGAAGAGAGAGGGAGAGAGAGAGGGAGAGAGGGGGAGGGAGAGAGAGAGAGAGAGAGAGGGAGAGAGAGAGAAAGGAGAGAGAGAGGGAGAGGGAGAGAGAGAGAGGGACAGGGAGAGAGAGAGAGAGAGGGACAGGGAGAGAGAGAGAGGGAGAGGGAGAGGGAGAGAGAGAAAGGGAGAGAGAGAGGGAGAGAGAGGGACAGGGAGAGGGAGAGGGAGAGAGAGGGACAGGGAGAGAGAGAGAGAGAGAGAGAGAGAGAGAGAAAGAGAGACAGGAAGAGAGAGTGGGAGAGAGAAGGACAGACAGGGAGAGAGAGGAGAGGGAGAGAGAGAGAGGGAGAGAGGGGACAGGGAGGGGGAGAGAGAGAGAGAGGGGAGGGGGAGAGAGAGAGAGAGGGAGAGAGAGAGGGGGAGGGAGAGAGAGAGAGGCAGAGAGAGGGACAGGGAGGGAGAGAGAGAGAGGGACAGGGAGAGAGAAAGAGCGAGAGAGAGAGAGAAACAGGGGAGAGAGAGAGAGGGAGGGAGGGAGAGGGGGGAAGAGAGAAAGAAGGGGAGAGAGAGAAGGAGAGGGAGAGAGAGACAGAGAGAAAGAGGGAGAGAGGAGGAGAGGGAGAGAGGAATAATGCAGGAAAGTGAGATGGAGGGATAACAAGGAGGGAGGAGATGGCAAAACAGCGGGGGGGTAGATGCAGATCTCCATCTAACACTGATGAATAAAAAATTACGCCATGTCCATGTTTGTTTGTGATGCAACGTATTGCAACAGCACCTATGGCAAAGAAAGTAAAGCAAAACATACTGAAAGGGCCAGTCGGAGTGAAGGGCAGGACACCCCTTCCAGCACCAAAACACCTCTCCTGGGTCTCTCCACACATACACACTCCCTCTCTGCACACACAACCCCTGAATCCAGCTTCCAGCTGCTCTCAGAACTGACATCTCATCACACACCTTTGTGTTCTTACTACCGCAACCCTGTTGGCTGGGCCCACTGCATTACATTACACTATTGTCATTTAGCACATGGTCTTATCCAGAGCGCTGCAGTTTTATGCATTTCTATTTATCCTTTTGTGGTTTTATTTCATAGTTACTGGGTTAAGTATTTTGCCTAAGGGTACAACAGCAGTCTTCCAGTGGGGAATCAAACCGCCTACCTTTTGGTTACCAGCCCTGCTCCTTACCACTATTGCACACTACACACTGCTGCCTGGGAAAATACTATATGAGTAAGCTGGCCAATTCATATTAATAAGTGGTTACAACAAGAATGCAGTTGCACCTTATAGGTTCCTCCTGACTATAGGTCATTCAGAAAATACAGAATATCCAGGAAATTCCACATAAAATAGATGGGCAACACAACAAGTACAAGATGGGCAGCTTTTTGATCTGATTTTACTGGTGTTTGCAAAACAGCAAACAGTCTATTGATTTCAATAACCCATTACAAAAAGAATGCAGCCTCACCTTATAGGTTCCTCCTGACTATAAATCATTCCTCACTCTTAATTTACCACCTCTGTATTAAATGACCTCCTCCTCCTATTATATTTTACTAAATATTACACTTCGGCTGCTCCTGTGTTGGGGGGCACACCTCCTCATTCCTGCCTGTAGTGTACCTCATATAAGCGCGGAGATCAGTGATGTCTTACCCGGGTGGGATGGCACCCCTGGCGGTTCCCATGGAGACACGCTGGGTGCCCGGGCGGTTGAGGTTGTTCTGCCCGTTGATGGTGAGGGCGTGGGCGGGCGGCAGGGCGGGCAGGGCTGGGGATCGGGGGAACCCGGCGCCGCCCGACGGGGGCGACCCCACCTGCTCCGCCTTGCCGTGGCCCCCGCCGGCTCCGATGTTGTTGCCGTGGCCGCCGGCGCCGGCCGCGGAGGACGGCGACCAGAGGGAGGCGCCGGCGAAGGTGTTGCTCTGGCGCACCACGGTGAGGGCGCCCGCGGCCGGCGCCCCACCCCCGCCTCCCGCTGCCCCCGCCCCGCCTCCCCCTCCTCCTCCGTACACCTTGCGCCGCTGAGAGGCCAGGATGGCGTTGGAGGCGGCGCGGGTGCTGTTGACCAGGATGCACTGCTGGCAGGAGCAGGGCTGGCCCGAGCTGGCGCCCACGGGCCACGACTGCGACTTGGGGATGGAGCCCATGGTGAGCGGGTAGGCCAGGTCCATGCGCCGCCGCAGCCGCCTCTTCCGCTGGCTCTGCCGGTTGGTCTGCGACATGCTGTTGAAGTCGATGAGGTAGCAGAAGCCCAGAGAGGTCAGGTCCAGCCAGGGGTGCTGCTTCTCGTAGGCGTTCTGGATGGTCACGCAGATCTCCATGTCGTAGGGGGTCCAGGACCCGCTGTCGTTCTCCCACTCCCACACCACGCCCTTGCCTGGGGCCGACGACGGCTCGTAGAAGTTGCGCTGCACTGGCCGCATGGTTCCTGAGTGGAGAGGAAGCGCAGCTTTAAATTAACACTGAAAACGTGACTTAAAAAAAACATTACTCACAGCGCAGTAACCGGGAAGCACATGTGGTTTTAATCTTGATTAACATCTGCTGTTTTCTTTGCTGTAATCTTTTTTTCTCATTCACGTGTTGTAGGGTGACTACTGTACTTGGCTGTCATATCAACATTGAACAGAGAATGTCAATACTGCCTTCTTGGCTAGGCCTCTCCTAACAGAATGAAATGTACAGTCTCAGTGGGACTTCTTTGTTTCATAAAAAAAGAATAAAAAATGTTTAAAATGCACTTTATCTCAGCCATCTCTGACCAATAAGCTTCACCGAATACTCTGGAAAGATCAAGGCCTCGTTCGCTGGCCAAACATGAATGTTTCTGCGCATGCAGGGACTGCAGGCCTCAGTGTTTCTCTCTCTCGTCCCTCGCTCCGCAGAACCGGAGCGGCGCAAACGAGCCGGAGAGAACGAGCCGGGCCAAGAGCCAATCCCTGCGCGGATCAGCCACAGTTTAACCATGACAAACACAGACTCACGGGGGCGGGGGAGGGGGGTGATTAGCTTTCAGCACCGCGTAGTGCAGCTTCTGTATGTAAATCACCTCGTTTAGTCCGTATGCGTGCCGTTTATTGCCGAATTATACGTCCTCGCAACATGCTTGCGTGCGCTGTTATTGCCGGTTATGGTTGAGCGGGAGTTTGCACGCAGACACACGCCGTCTGTGTGCGCCCGCCTCCTCCATCTCCATGAACGCTTCAATCATGCGGCCGTCACGTTCAGCGTACACCGGGATATATGCATTTATTTACTTTCTCTTACATACGTGAGACAACAGAGATGGGCTCTCGAGACATTGATGAATGACTTACAGTGTGGGCTAACCGTGAAGGACTACATTCAACTGCCATTCTGCAAGCTGGACAGAATAAGTGCTACGCAAGTAAGCGAAAAATGAACAGCATTCTTTAGAAAAACGCCCTTTTTCAAAGCATTTAACCTCCCTCGGCTGTTTTTGTTGCATGTATAATGTAGTAGGTGCCTGTGCAATCATGCCACTTCCAAGTGATAAGCAAAAAATATGGAGAAAATAGAAAAAAAAAAACAGATGCAGTGCTCCTTTCAGAATTTCCAACGTACCTTCAGAGATGACAATTCCCATTCTGGGACAGTCACACACACGTAAACACGCACACACTTTCACTATGACTGCAACAGAGGCTTTTGAAAACAAGTCTTTTCCAGAATGTTCCCCATGAAATAGCTGGGCAACAGGACAAATACACAGTGGGCAGCTTTTTAATCCGATTTTAGTGGTGTTTGCAAAACAGCTAGCAAACAAGCTATTGATTTCAATAACTGGTTACAACCAGAAAGCAGTCTTACTTCATAGATTCCTCCTGATGATAGATTATTTCTTACTCTTAATTCACCTCCTCTGTCCACAGTGACCTGCTACAGGGATATTAAAATGAGTTTAAGACAGACTGTGAATCCACCAAACCAGGCCCAAGATCTGTTCATTTATGTGCCTTTTTTACATCCAAAATGTGGAAGCATCACAGTCCATCTGAAAACAATACCAGTAACCCTGGCCTTATCACAAATCTGCAATGGCCCATCACACCACAGGCACAATCACTTATAATTAAAATTAAAACTCCCCACTTTGCAACTGATGGTTAAATATCGGTTACACAAACTTGTTTACAGGAACAAGGCCCTAGCTCATGCCGGTGTTAGTGAACCTTCAAGGAAAGGACATCAGTGTTATAGAAAGGGGATTAGTTAATCAGTTGGCCCAGGGCTCCAGCTGGAGTGCATTGTTTTTCCAGTCACACTTTAATTCAGGCGCAATTACAAACTGGCGGAAGACAAAACACTCATCCAGTGTGATGCTGCTCTGTAATGACACTGGCTACACGGGCTGGAGTGCCACACAGAAGAGGTAGGCAGCCCTCGGTCCAGGGTTCCCTGCCCTGCTCTGGGGCAGAGTGGGGTGGGGGGGTACCGGTACCCCCTGTGCCTGTGCCGGCTGGTGCCCCATTATAGCGCAATCACTGAAGCACAGTGAGAATGGGGACACCACACCCCATCCATCTCCCTGATGCTCAGCGGCAAGGACATGCAGCAGGCCTGCCCTGGGAGGCATGCACCCCCCACTTCCACCCCCCCCCTTTAATTTAACGGGTAAATGCACTCCCTCACAGGGGAGAGTGGGGTGATAATGGAAGGATGTGCCTGGGTGGTGCGGGGAAAGAGGGGCGGGGCCGGAGGGTGGGGGGCGTGGGGGCGGTCGTAATAACCCCCGGCCTCATGGTGCTGCCGGCTCCCTGGAAGAAAAACGCATCAGCAGAATCCGGAGCGGTGACCTTGAATCACAACCGCCACCGGCGGCGGGGAACGGACCCGGCTTTACGGCTCGTTCTGTTCGAGGGGTCATGAACCGTCTCAAACCCCCCCACAGAGCGGGGAGCCCCGCTGGCCTGCCCCGGGACGGAGGGGAGGGGCGTAGCACAGACCTGGGTCATGGAGTGCACACCGTTTACTCCGCACACAGTTCACAGTTTTGCCCTGAAAAAACATCTGGAGAGCCACAGACGTTAGGAGTGCATTGCTGTTTGCGCACTGCCGGATCCCATTGTCTCAGTCTTGTTAAATTTGTATATGTTAAGTCTTGTTAAAACACAACACACAAAAGACTTTGTGTTGCTGTCTCAGTGCCGATTTCTCAGAGACGCGGCGTTGTCACACAACTGTGTGCGAGCAATGATGCAACCCCTTCAACTGCCAGACACGGAAACTGAGCAAGGAAGGGAAAAACCAGGTTACATTGCGGTCCTCACGGAGGCCATGGGAGAGCGAGGCGGCCAAACCGAGTGGCTAGCGGAGCAGATGCGTTTTATCTTTGATATCAGTGATGACTGGGGGAAAGAAGCCGTCACAAGACAAACGCCGGGCTGCGAGCTACTGTCTGGTGGGAAGAAACACTGGCTGAGGGCCCTCGTGTTGTGGAAACTCAAACATTCGCGCTGGCCCTTTCTCCCTGTATTCTCCAACGGCCCCCTTCGCCTCAGACTCTCCCATCCACATAATCCACCTCAGCCCTGAGTGCCTGAATCCAACGTGTTATGCTCACACTCAGTGGTCTGGGAGTGTTGTTAGTCTGGTCTGACACCGTTGCTCATTTAGCTTAAATGGGTACGCTGATGTTCTGTTGTGCGAGAAGTGGCTCTGGATAAGAGCGTCTGCTAAATGCATGTAATGCAATGCAATGCACAGCTTCCTACAGCCCCCACACAGCCATAGCACAAGACAGCAGATCACAGAGTTGAGTGGTTGAGTGATTATTGATGGCTTCATCGCGGGGTGGGGGTGCTTGAATTGGGTCAAAAGGGTGGCAGTGGAGGGTGGGAGGTGTGTGTGTGTGTGTGTGTGTGTGTGTGTGTGTGTGTGTGTGTGTGTGTGGGGGGGGTGAAGTGAAGGTCGGGGCAACAATTCCAAACAGGATGCTCCGCTCACACACGCACAGCACCAAGTACTTCCCCTCAGCGCTGTCTGTGGCCGCGCGAGCAATAAGTCACGGCATTATAGAAAACATTCCGTTTCGCTCTTCCTGTTCGCCGCCTGGCTGCCCTTGTGGCACTCTCCGTGCAACCCTCCGCCCCCCTTCCTGTCAGAAAAACGCGGTGAGAGCGGTCACTTCCTGCCCGACCCCGCCTGTGTCTTCGGCAACGCTCTCGTTCTCCGCCGCTCATCCCCTCCCCCTCCCCTCCATGACCCCCCCCCCAGGCTCACTCACGACATACCCCAGCTGTCCCCTCTCTCCTGGGGTCACGGGGTTCGCCCTCCGTGGGTGATATACTGCTGCGCCGACCCTCTCAGTGGGACTACAACTCTATCCCATCTCCAGTGGGGGCGCGCGGGGGTCGGGGTTTCGGGGCACAGAGGCCTCGGCTCTCTCCTCTTCTGGTACGCTCTCTGAGAAAACCATCTGCATCCAGCTGTGTTTATTACAGCAATCCCTCTTTCTGCTTCAGGCAGAACCCATGGAAAAGTCAGACTGGTTAACAGCGTCTTTCCAAACTTACTTAAAGAGAAACATTTAAAGGCTACAGATGTGGACTCTGTATGTTGTGATACTAAGTGATGTAATATGAAAACGAATTCAAAAGGATGAAGACACACTAATCCATCACGATCCAGATTATGCAGTTTATCCCATAACTTTTTAATTTTTTAGGCGCAGCCAACGGCCTTCAGACCCCCATTCCTATACTCATTATACATGATACTGCCCTCCGCAGATACTCATTTCTAGAGCGATTTACATAGATCACAGTTTTACATGTTATCCATTTATACAGCTACCCATTCATCTATTATCCATGTTATCCATTTATGCAGCTGGATATTTACTGAGGCAGTTGTAGGTTACGCACCCTGCCCAAGGGTACAACAGTGGTGCCCACTGTACCACACTGCCACCGCTCATTACATGTACATTACATTTATTCATTTGGCAGACACTTTCATCCAAAGTAACTTACACGTGAGGCAGAGTACAACATAAGCAAAAGCCATACATGGAGTCAATAGTACATACATGGAGTCAACACAAGTTTCAGTAGTTGGGCAGACAAGGCACAAGCTAGCTGGTAGAAACAAAAGTGCATCATACTATTCTTTTTTTAAGCAAAACCGAGTTTAGGACATAAGAAATTGCTTTAGATGGCAGCGATTCAGGTGATCAGGTGAGTGTGGCAGAGCTGTGTCTTCAGACGTTTCTTAAAAATAGTGAAGGATTCAGCAGGATGAAGTATGGAAGGTCATTCCACCAGCGGGTGAAAACAGCATAGAAAGTTCTGGATAGTGACTCCTCCCTGCCACTGGAGATGCCACATCTCCATGCTGAGTAAACACATTCCCACATCATAGCAACATTGAAAGAACAGTATGCTCATCTTCAACGCCTCTCCAAGGCCCCATCAAGCTTTCACTGGCCTTACTGGTGCAGGAACACAATAAATCAGGTAACTCTGAGCTCAATCAACGGCAGGAATCGACAGTTTTCTGACACAATGTCGCAACGGTGCCAAGAGATTACTCATGTACTCCAACTGACACGAACAGCAGGCCAAGACAAACAGATGACAGACTTTTCTGTGATTGCACTGCCACTAACCTCCTTCAGCTCAATCCCCCCCCCGCAGACAGACAATGAGGGAAGTTTCCTCTGACAGTCCAACTGCTCTCACACTGATGAGTATGTGGCAGAAACTGTATCAAAGTGTTTAACTGGTGTAAATTCCGGCCACTCATTGACCTCGGTGGTCAGTTAAGTAATTTAGTCTTAGCCCACAAAATCAGGGATTGCACCACCTGGGTTCACCACTGTGGGTGTTGAAAGTAACGTCCCGTCTGACGTGCGACATTCCGTCAACGTAGGCCTGACGCAGTTACTCGGAAAGGGTCCTGGAACACTGGTGTCTGACAGAGCCATCAATCCACTGAGCTCAAAAATGTGAAAATAGTGCTGACCGCAGCAACAATGCAACACATATTGACCGCAGTAATGACACACACTGCGTCTGCCTTCAAAACCGAAGCGGAAGCTCAGAGAAGAGGACAAGAGTGAGAGAGGGGCCTCTGATCATGTCAGGCCCTCTTTTACTGTCCCATCTCAGGTCACCCTCACCGGGCTCTGCCCCTCTATCACCCCTGGGTGACAGCCAACACCATCTGGTGAACACCCCAAACATTCACCCACTGTTTTAGACCCTAACATTATGTTACATTACATTCATTTAGCAGACACTTTTATCCAGAGCGACTTCCAACACAAAAGAATAGAAGTGTATCCATTCAAGTCAAATGAGCAACAGTGTCAGACCAGACTAACAACACTCCCAGCCCAGTGAGTGTGAGCATAAGACTATTCAATCCCTGCCACAAGTTAACTTGTGCAACCTGACTAGATGGCCTAGAAACTAAGGGAAGCCAAGTAAACACACTGCCATACATCACAGTCACTATATCACAGATTCCAAAACACACCGCGATACCACATGTAAAATAAAAGGCAAATAATAACGTCATGCACCCATACAGAACACAGTAAAATGACTTTTCTTTCAGTCAGGTTTAACAGGTGGCGGTGTGGTGGAAAAAGTTTTGGACCTGGGCGTGTGAAGATTACAGGTTTGAATGTCAAATGAACTGCTTTGTTAACTGCCTGTTTAAATGGATAATGTTTGGGAACCACCGAATGGAGACGGTAAACATAAGCAAATTGACATTACAAAACCATTTGAAAAGTTCCTGATATCTCCTGATATCTCGCATTTACTTGGTAACACTCAAATGTATAAAACTGAGGTTTTCAGTTTAGTTACTGTAATTACTTCAGGTACAGATCACCTTGCACTGGTGTCTCCGTGCTGGAAATGCTACCTCCTGCTGGCCTGAGCCTCTTCTTTAATCTTTAAATCAGTGGAGAAGGCCAACTAGACCCAATCACTCCACATACACGATTGGTTCTGAGCAGAACTTCCCGCTCCAATGCCTCATTTGCACGCCCGGTGATTGACAGGCCTCTTTAATCCCACTTAGACCTCTCCTAGCGCTAAGCCTATTAAAAATAATTCCACACTTTCCTTTAAATATACGGGGGAAAAAAAAAACGAGGGCCAGCCACAGGTACGGAGGCAGAGCTATTGAATTACAGCTGAATGGTAATTAAGCTAGCATGTAGAGGAGGCTGCTGTAGTCCCCGGTTGCCGCGGGCCGATAAGCAGTTCCTCTGAGCGCGCTCGGGTTTGTAACCAATCAATTTGCGAGACATCCACGCGCCTCAGACGCGACGCTGTGGTCCCTCAGTTGACGGTGTGCGGCGAGAGACCGACACACCAGGTGGGGATTGGGGCGCTGACCAACTGGTGTTCACGGCAGTGAGCTGGGAGGAAGGAGAATTTCCAAACTCTTCATACAGTCACAAAAAAAAAAAAACGTCTCCACAGCAGGAAAATGTCCCTTTAAGTAAAAGCTCTTATTTGGGTTCACTGCCCTCTGAGCTGATTCAAAGCCAAAATGCTGTTTACCCCTTTCCCTTCAAACATACTCAACAACCTCTGAAAAATTTACACCACGTAAGCAAACCCCGTGATAAGTGATGCGCAGTACCACAGATAAAAAAAAACTCTCAAAAGTGCCTATTGTCTGTCTTTATCCATAACCCCTGCGAGCGTATCTTTAAAGGAAATTCTGCTTTCATCATCTGAAAAAAGATGCCTCGGCAAACGACAGGCCGAAAAAACCAATACGGCAGCCAAAGTAAGCACGGGAGCAGTCACGACGACGAAACACAACAGAGCGGAGCGGGAGGATGAGAACCAACCTCTGCCAGCAATCCATAACATAACAGACTGTTGCTGTCTTAGGGAAACCTACCACCTGTCAAAGCTTTCTCCGAGACAACAATTCGGAGAGGGGGTGCTTGTTCCCGAGGATGGCGAAGAGATAACACACAAGTCATTATCTGGGGGAGGAGAGACTTTTGAACCCTGGGATGCGGCTCTGACAGTGTGTTATGTTGAGCTCTCCACACAGCGAGAGGGAGTCTGCTCCATTGTGCAAGCAGTCTCCATGGCCCTAATTCTCTCTCTCTCTCTCTCTTTTGTCCTATCTCTCTCTCTCTCTCTCTCTTTTTCTATCTCTCTCTCTCTTTCTATTTCTCTCTCTCTCTCTTTCTATTTCTCTCTCTCTCTCTCTCTCTCTCTCTTTCTATTCCTCTCTCTCTCTCTCTCTCTCTCTCTCGCACTCCTCCTCTGAGCAGGACATTTCAAAAGGAACTGCAGAGGAGGCAGCAGCCTAGAATTACACTTTTGACTCAGAGAGACAGAGGGAGGACGAAAAGGGCAGAAACTTTAAAAAGGTGGGGGGTTGTTGAGGGGGAGGTAAAATGTGCGAAGGTGAGACGCTCAAAAAGAAAAACAGAGAGAGAGAGAGAGAAAGGGGGGGAAGGGAGAGAGAGAGAGAGAGGGAGAGAGAACGTCTTACTCAGGCAGGCTTACAATGTGTACACTGCAGCAAACCGGCCCCCGCAGGCTGGGTCAGCCCGCCACACAGAGAGCCTGGGCCGGGGGGGGAGTGGGGGTGGCCCTCTTTTGCTGCAGCCCTGGGGAGTTGGCTTGTTACGCTGCGATTGTGCAGAGCTTGCAGTTATAGAGGCAACAAAAAAAGAGAACAAATTAAGTTACTCTACCTGCCAGCTACTGCAGCAAATGCAACAGATTAGGAGGTGGAGGGGGGTTGGGGTGGTGGGTGGGGGGACGACGACACCTCCCGTCCTTCTCCTTCCGTGACGGACCGGTGCCGAGGCTTGCGCCCGCTGCCAAAACCCGCTCCCTGGCACCCCTCGCTCACCTCCCCGCCCTGCGCGAGAGTGTCACAAAGCATCACTTCCACTCGGTGGCCCTGCGCCTCCGCATTCTCTCAGACCGCTCTGTCCTGGACCCTGTCGACCTCCAGCGGTACCGAGCGGCCCTCCGACCCCCTTGGGGGCAGCCTTGGGGGCCCCAATCCCGCCAACCACCTGGTGACGAAGCATAGAGCTGGAACGGGACAGGGGCGTGTGGGCGACAGACAACCTTGCTCCCCCACCCCACCTCCCCCCCACCACTTCACCTGCCGGGAGCAATGTCACACAGCACTCAGCTTCACTATACATCCCTGTGACAAGGAAATATGTGGCGTCAGCCCTCAGCCGGTCACACGGAGCACGCCACATCACGCTTATTTCCCCCCTCTCAGCAGAACAGCCTCCCGCCACGAGGCCGGGGAGCGGGAACGAATAAAACAGCAGCGTGAACTACCTGTTTATCTACTCTAATCTGCTGTCAGGGGCTCTGTGTACACCCCTACCCCCCTCCCACCCCCCGCCGGCCCTGCCGAACGCTGGGTGTCCTTGCCCCTCCCTGGGGGAATTCTTGCCGCAATCCTTGTGCTTGCGTGTTTAAAACCCTCCCGTGAGCGGTGTGGCACAGGTCCAGCTGAATCTTAAAAGCCCTTCTGTGAAAAGAGTGTGTCGTTTTGATGGCGGTCAGGGGTGTGACGGAGGCCGACTGGCTGGACGTGATGTAGGTGGGTCTGAAGCGCACGCGCCGTACCGACGGGCTGTTCATTTGACCATGATCATTACATTACAGTATTGTCATTTAGCAGATACTCTTATCCAGAGCAACTTACATAAGTTACATGTCATCCATTGTTATTTGATAGTTACTGAGGAAAATTCTGCCTTAAGTACCTTGCCCAAGGGTACAGCAGCAGTGCCCCAGTGGGGAATCGAACCAGCAACCTTTCTGTTATGAGCCCTGCTCCTTACCACCATGCCACACTGCCACCCCAAAGCAGATCAAAGCGGAAGAAGCAGGGGACTGGAAATTGACCGCCTCTGGAGATTAGAAGTAAGTAGATTGATTAAACCCCCCGATCGATAGGGAGACACGGGTGACACGCGGTGCCGCCGGGGCCCGCGGCGGGTTCTGTTTCAGTGGCTGGAAACTCGAAACGTGAGTCAGAGCGGAGCGGGCTGATGCTAGGTGCGCTAGTCCCCCCTCGCTCTCCCTGATTGGCTGAACCGGCCGGGCTGGGGTGGTGAGAGGAGGTGGCGGGAATCGAACACGATCGTGATTGGCCGATGAAGCGGGGCGCCTCGCGGTCCCTCCTCGGCATTACGCTCGCAGACACCGGCACCTGCAGCCAGGGCTGACAGCCAGACACATCCTCTCATGTCTTCCCAAAGCCCGGCCCAGATACAACCAGAGAAAGCCCTCGTAATCTGCTACCAGGGGCCTGGCTGCTCGCGAGAGATCTCACCTCGGAAGACCAAATCATGGGCCAGTTCCTGTAAAGTCCCGCTGCTAAGCTGATGTGGGGTTCACACAGATTAGGACAGAGCTTTATATCATATAGCAGAGTGGAGATTTATCCTCGGCCAGGCCGTGCCCCTCTAATCTCTTAACAATCCAGAGGTGCTCCTTCAGGGGAAGGATTTAGAAAACTGTATGGAATATGAACGAACGAGGGGATCAGGTAAGGGGGAAGTTACCAGGCAAATTTTGGGCCCTTACCCATTACATTACATTATTGACATCTAGCAGATGCTCTTATCTAGAGCAACTTACACAGATTACCATTTATAGACTTGGATATTTACTGAGGCAATTCTGATTAAGTACCTCACCCTCCACCCCCCAAGCCCAAATCTCCACCACAGCTGGGTGACCCATCATGTACACCACTGGGTCCAAAGTATCCTGGGAGAACCGGGGGAAAAACAGAAACACAACTTTCGACCTTCCGCTTATCTGCGACGTGCGCACCTCCTACGCCGTTGCGTGCGGGGAAGGATATCCCGGGCTGAAAGGCATTTAGCCGCGGAGCGTGTGGGCGGTGAGGGATGAGGGATTTCTCAGCCTGAATATAATTCACCTTGAAACCGTGGTAACACTCCCCCCCCCCGCTTCCGCCTGCAAGAGGGGTGTTTGCTGACACGATCAATTAATTAAACTGCCTGGGAAGTGAGCCGCAGATCCTCTGCGGGGCTGTGAGTGTCAGGGGGCCGAACGCGGGTGTGTCACTAGTCCCGCCGCGTTTCTGCGCACACCTGGGGCGGGGGTGGGGGGGGAGAGGGCGGGTTACGTCCCCGATGCTGACCAATCGCAGCGAGGCACCGGGAGAGAGGCGCACGCGGGTGGGAGAGAGCCCAGCAGGTGGAGGCCCATTAGAATTCTGCGCAGGGGCCCGCGGACACGCTGCAAACAATCAAAATAATTGATCGCGGTCCCCGGAGACACAGCCCGGGCTCGAGCGTTTACGAGGTGCGAACCCCCGGCGACTCCTCGCTGTCCTGCATCAGCCTGCCAAGCCTGGACGCCCCCTTCCCCCAAACCCCCCTCCGCTCCCCAGCCTGTCGCAGTAATTCCCCTCCTTATTTCCATTAGGCTCTGCCAGAGTGTTTGACTAAAGGGATTCCAGGTGCCTGAGACTGGGGGACAGACCGTGCAGATTACACACAGGGGGGCAGGGAGAAGTCAGGGAGGCAGTCAGAGCCTTGCAGCAGATACACACACAAGCACACACACACACACACACACGCGCGCATGCATGCATGCAAGCACACATCCACACACATATGTATTCACACACATGCACATGTGCACTTGTGCACAAACACACACAAACATGCAAACAAAGACACACACACATACACACGCATACACACACGCAGATACTTGAAGTGCACTGCAGAGTAGATGTGAGATATTTGAATATTACAGGCAGGAAAAAAATCCACTGATAAGCGCACTAATAACACAGCTCTGTTTTGAGAATGAAACCAAGCAAGCGCCGCTGTGCCGTTCCTCAGGGCCGAGCGGCCTCCAGCGATAAGGGAAACCACAGGCCCCCCAGAGGCGGCTGGAGCCGTGGCAACACACCCAGCTCAGGTTTCAGAGGATTACACCTCTAGCAACACGAAGCAAAGAATCAATCTGATGAGATGCGTTTACCCCCTCCTCCCTCACACACACACACACACACACACACACACACACACACACACACACACACACACCCCCACCCCCACCCCACAGAGCGCGTAGCGGAGCACGTGTGCTACCAGGAGGCACAGGCGTGCTGGCCGTATGAGGGGAAGCAATCAGGGAGAGCTTCTGTGCCTGGAACCCCTGCTCTGACTCCACAAACAGGCTGTACGCTGTCTGACCCGGAGAGGTGTCCGCGCCTCCGAGCCCACGCGCACGTACACACAGACACACACACTGCACACTCAGGAATAAACACAAGTGCGCACACCCACACACAACACGGCAGCACAGCAACAAACACGTAAACACAAGTGCACACACTCACACAAAACGCAGGAGCACAGCAGCAAACCGGATGCACATACACATGCATTCAGACACGGAAGTAAACACACAAAAACACCTGTGCATACGAATGTGTACACGCATGGAAACAAACACACTTATGCACATGCACACACACAGACACACACACTTGGACACAAAGAAACACACATACATATCCCCAAACACAGACTGGCGCTCCACTTCCTGGCCCCATAAAAGAAAAACCACAAAGAGGAGAGACTTCTCAGGCCCAGACAGAGAGATCTGCGAGGAGTGAAATGTAACGTAATGAGACCCGGTGTGGAGGGAAGAAGAGATGTAAAGCGCAAAACGAGGGTCCCGGCGCTGGATGGCTTTCACAGGGCCGACACCCGTCAGAGATGGGGGGGGGGGGTGGGGTGCTGGGGGGCTCGTCTGATCTGCGAGAGCGCCGGAGAGTGTGAATCAGCCAGATTCATCAGCCGCGAAAGCTGTGATTCGCTGAGCTCAGAAGAGATGAAAGGGCGAGAGTTTCTGATCTCTCGCGCGCGTGTGCACAGCATCGTCGCTTCGCTTTGATCGCTGGCGGAAAAGGTTAAGCGATCAGGGGCCCTGCTCCGCCGTCACGGCGGGCGCGGACAGGAACCCTCAAACGTTCGTCCTGGAAACCGGTCTGCTGTCTGTCGTTTTTCCAGGGGGAACAATACGAGAAGCCTCCCAGGTTTTAACGCAATGCTTTATGGGTACCTTCCGTGACTGGAAGAGGATCAAAAAAGAGCGAGGGCTTCTTCCCTTCCCTGGCAACCAGGAGGAGGGACGACTCCACAGAATTCCAGAGCCTTCTGCATTACAAAAGCACCGTAATCACAATCCAATAATGCCTCGTTCGGGAGAATGGAAAAGGCTTGTATTGCACTCTAGTGCTGCTGTGAAGTCAAAGAACCGGCTGTACTTTCCAAGGGAAGCGATTAAAACAAAGGCTACTCCAACAGAGGGCCCAGCAGAGAGAGGCACTGACAGATCCTGTGACCGCATCACTAGGGGGCTTAAGGGGAGATTTGGAAAGTTGACTCCTACCCAAAAACAGAGAAAGATAGAGGGAGATGAAAAATGAAAAAAAAACAAAAAAACCTTGCCAGTCCTGCTAGGGGAAGGACCGATGACCCTGATAGCAGCCCACAACGTTTCAGCCTTAGAGACAGTGATTAACCACAAATCATTATCAGATAACCTGGTTTAATCATTATATGTTCATTAGTTCAGATTTTTAGCCATTATGTGGTATTTCATCCTTTTGTTCCCTTTCTTTCCTGTCCCTTCCTTTTCATGTATTGTATGTATGCATATATGTGTATATGTATGTACACATGTGTGTATATTTACATACGTACATGTGCATATTATGTGCTTAGGCAATATTTACACAGCGCAATTCATTCCAGTAAAGCAAATTTGAACTGAGTTGAATTGAAATGAGAGACAGGAGAAAGGAGAGGGACAGAGAGAGAGAGAGAGAGAGAGAGAGAGAGAGAGAGAGAGAGAGAGAGAGAGGGAAAGAGGGAAAGAGGGAAAGAGAGAAAGAGAAAGTGAAAGACAAAAGAAGAAAGAAAGAAAGAAAGATAAAGAGAGAGGAAAGGAGAGGGACAGACAGACAGAAAGAGTGAAAGAGAAAGATAAAGACAGGAAAAATAAAGACAGGAAAGGAGAGGGAAACAGAGAGAGGAGAAGATAGAAGGAAAAGGAGGGAAAGATAGAAGGAAAAGGAGAGAAAGACAAAGAAAGGGGATAGATAAAGACAGGGAAAAGAGAAGGGGAAAAACAGCGAGGGAGAGATCTGGGAAACACATCTGCTGCCTCTCAGTCTCGATTCCCACCCGTGTATTTGGTTCTGCGTTCCTCCCTCCCCCCCGGCCCCCTCGACCGTCACATCTCATGAAGGAGACACTCCATCTTTCTCCCCCGCAGGCCCACCGCAGGTGGGGGGAGGGGGGAGGGTTCGGGAGACAGAGGGGGGCGCTGTATCTGCGTGGAGGGGACAGGATGGGGCGAAACGGGGCCTCGAGGTGCCCCCTCCTCCGCTCGCCGCTCTCCGCGGCGTGGGTTCGAGAGAGAGAGAGAGAGAGAGAGTGAGACACCTCAGATTCAGAAACGAAAGTCACTTCTTGTAATGGCCCTCTTTTGAGAAACACAGTCATCAGCCCGAACAACTCACTTCTGAGAAACAGGCAGTCAGGGGGGTTAGTGACATACTCCATTCCAACCTCAGCCTCACACACATATCCTGTGGGGGAAGTGGGTCTTTCACCATCAGCAGTGTATGCAGCGAACACGCCTTTTAAATGCTAATTTAAAAAGCAATGAACCTCAATGGCTGGGATTGCTTGTGTGGATTGATCCAAGACTTATCCCAGCGCGCCTAAAGCTAAACGTGCTGTTCCAGTGGGTGTTAACAAAGGTGCAGCGCTTTGAAATCTGCAACTTGAATACAAGGGACCACAGCGAGCGAAACCCTTCTCAAAATGTACCTTTTAAGTTACATTTTGAGAAGATAAGGATAGAAGAGAAGGATTATTCCTTATCAGCGAGAAAGACTTTAAAAACGGGACCCTCAGCATTTTCTGTAGCTAACCCCAGCACGCTTCCTGTTCTGCCGGTTAAAACTGCGAACCTGTGGAGAAACACCCTTCTTCCCACATTTGTTTCCTGTAAAAGCGGGTGAGATCATCTCCGTCCGCGGCCCGCGGACGCGTGTGAACGGGGGACGTGCTGTTGAGTGACATGCAGGGGCCTGTCTCAGCCAGACAGACGAGCGATCTCAGAGCCCCTGAAAAATCACGCCACGGCAGAGAAGTGTTAAAAAAAAAAAAAGCAGAAGTGTTGTTTTCCCTCTCTGCTGTCTCACTGTCCTGGTGAGGGAGCGCGACGCTCACAAACAGGGGGCCTCAGAGAGCCTTCGTTTCAGCGGCTCCCATCGAGCGCCGGCTCTTGTAGCGTTTCACTTTTTTTCCCTCTCCTCCTCCAATCAATCGGACCGACTGCCAATCCTCCCCCCGGCCCCCGCTGGAGAGCTTGATGACAGGGAGAGAGAGACAGGGAGATAAAGCCCGCAGGGTTTTCTGCACACCTCCTTCCCCTGCTTGCGTCCTTTGAAGACGGAGAACGCACCTCGCCTCGTCTCACGACACCTGCTCAAAGACGAAGCCGCCTCAATGTTTGCAGAAAACGCTGTCGGAACCATACGCGAGGCTTCAGAAGCTGGGGATCCTGGGAAGCGTTTCAGTTCCCGGTTGCGGATGTGACAGGAAGGCGGCCGTTTGAAGGGACCGGCGGCTGGGAGAACGCTGACGGCGATTTTAGAGCCATTTTTTGGTGGCTCGCCGCGCAGGCCGACGTTTGAAATCCTAATCCGGCTCCTCCCTCCTCATCTTGCCATGGATACGGCGGGGGGAGAGAGGGGCCTGTCATGAACACCCCTCTCCCATCTCTCCGATCTCGCCTCACCTCAGAGCTCCCCTGAAACCGCTCCTAACCTCGAACTGTCAGTCAGAGGGCCGCTCCGCCCGGGCCCGGCGTCATGCAGGGAGAGCCCCACTGTCCTGCTGCGCTGACCCTGCACTTCACACACACGCACACACACGCACTCTCACACACACACGCACTCTCACACGCACTCTCACACACATACACACACACACACACGCATACACACACACACACACACACACGCACACACACACGCATTCACGCACACTCGCACAACACAGACACACACACAGACACACACACACTCTCACACACACACATACACACACACACGCATTCACGCACACTCACACACACACACACACACACACAGACACACGCATAAACACGCACTCACGCACACACAGACACACACACATGCATATGCACATGCACAAGCACGCTCACACGTATACACATGCACATGCAGGTACACGCACACTCATGTGCATGCACACTTAGGCATGCGTATATGCATTATATATGTGTGTGTGTGTGTGTATATGTGTGTACATGCACGCACATGCATGTATGCACACAGACACACACAGTCACACATGTATAGATGCGTAAAGTACACACTCATACACATGCACATGGACAGACAGACACACACATACAGGCGCACACACGCACACAAACAAACAAACACACACACACACACACACACACACACAATTACATACAAGCACTCAGAGGTCATATACGTACGCATACACACACTCACGTCTGTCCCTGCTTATGCAAGAACACACTCCTATACAGTCCAACCATGTCCTTTCAGGAGCCACACGGACATTGTAAAACACACATATTAACTCCCCCTCCTCCCCACAGAGGGGCTTCTCCCACATATTCCCTGGTATCTCCCACATTCCCTGGTATGGCTCTAACATCATGTAGCCCTGTGACTGTACCCTGAACTGAGGCTGTGCACCTCCACACAGGCAACCCCTAATATCAGGGCCTCCAGCAGCGAAGGGCTGCCTGGTGGGGTTATGTTTCAGCTCCCTCTTCCTCTCCTCCCCTTCACCTCAGCGGGAGAATTCACAGGCTCCTCCTGGCCTTCCTGGAGCTCCGGGGGGGGAGGGGGGGAATGGGTCACCCTCTCCAGGAAACAGGCCATCCTCTTTCCTGTGAACTGTGATCTGTTCACCGCGTGAGGAATCCTGAAGCAAATCCTTCACTGAGCGCTGCAAAGCAAACGCGCCCCTCTTCAAAAAAAATAACCCATAAAAGGCAGCACTGAGAGACAGCGGGCCGGGATCAAAGCACACACAATCATATTTACATCCTGTCTGTGGAGAAGGGAAAGTCAATTCAGCGAGCCTGTTTGTCTCGGGTCAGGCCGGAGCGGAGACACATCTGTGCGGTTTCACCTCAGCACTCAACTGTTCCCCTGCGTGAGGCCTGGACGCTGCGCGAAGTCAAAAACGCAGGGACAGACGGCATGTAAAATGCAAGCATCTGAATGATGCATCTGTAATGCTTTCCACTATTTTGTCTTTTGCATTGAAATACACAAGCTGCTGCACATCAAAATATACTACTTTTCATAAAACGTGTGCTGTGTACTTTCAGATTCTCAAAATGTACATTGATAGATAATCTTGCATTGTCACAGTAGAATCTTAGAAAACTTAATACTGCAGTACTTAGTACTTGTAAAACGTGAAGTGCTAAGTACTAAGTCTGAAAAAACAAGAGACTATAAACAATTATAGGTATGATATTCTGATACATTTTTTTATTTCATGTACTTTCGCATTGCGATGTATTTTGAAAATACATGACTGAAATTAGTAGTTATATATCATCAGTAGCATTTTCAGTTTTCTTATGATGAACATCGTACTGATATTGGCACGTTTGTCTCCAAATACAGCTCCCACCCTTGCCGAAACCAGCTTGTGAGAAAACAGTGCTCCCCTTCGCTAATGAGTTAACAGGCTCATATACAGACACGTGGGAAAGCAGGTAAGAGGAAAAGCAGACAGTTCTGTTCTCAAGTGACCTGATAAGCTTCCTTTGCAGCTGAGAGCTGTGCCTTGACGTTGCTTTGGCAACAGATTAGGGGCTCCAGTGGGAAGCGACTGGGCTGGATGGTGCTGTTCGATGCCCTGAGTTCTGATCCATCACTCCAGGCCTCCAGAACTCTCTGATGGCTCAGAGATCGTGGGTCTGGCCCACTGCCCGGGGTTACAGACTTGAAGCAGATGTAGAGCCATAACCAACATTGTTTCATATCAGACTGCTCTAGCCTTGTTTATCTTTTCTGTTTTGTCCCGCATGTTCAGTCATGATTATTTTACCTGAGTTTGTGCCGCTGCAGAGCGAAGGAATTGGGTCACATGGTTGGAGAACCTGCCATAGGACACGTACACAGCGTGAATCCCCTGTCTTGCCCGCACCACAAACCCCAAAAATGTGGTTTTACACTGACGCTCTGGGCTCCTTGCACACGCACGCACACACACACACACACACATTGCTGACTCTACAGTACAGCAGCCTACAGCCCTGAACACTCACTCAACTACACCCCTGAGAGGACCAGCTTGCTTATAATACTTCAAACAAAAAAATAAAACAGGTTTCTTTCTGTCTCTGCTTCATACCCTTTTTTCAACTCCCCCCCCAACCCCTCCACCACCACGGTCAACAGCAGTGGCAAACCTGCCCTAATTAGTCAACCAGGACCACAAACACTCACGGCAGGTCAAAGGAGACAAGGTTCTCACGGCTGCGAAACCAAAACAGAGAAGCAGAGACAGAGACACTGAGAGACAGAGACAGAGAGAGAGAGAGAGAGAGAGAGAGAGACAGACAGACCGCACGGCCGAATTCCCCTCTGAGCCGGGGAGGCGGCTTTTGCTCGTTAGAGTTTTATCAGCTGACGAGCCCCCGTCAGACAGGGTCGCGTTGCATTGAGCTGCGTCACGGCGCCCCGCGGATTCCTGGAAACCGTAACCCAGGGGGAGCTGGCTCCCGTCTGAGGATAAGCCAGCATTCCTGCGCACGTCTGTGGGAGAGACGCTCGGTGGGGAGAGACCTCCGGAAGGCTTCCCAGTTTACACTGCAGACAGTGGCTGACTGATAATCACTTCTCCGCGGTTTTGTCGAAACTGGGCTGCTGCCCTTTTCAGCCTCGCTTGTGTCAATAGATGAACAGAAACACCCGCGCACTGACGTAAAGCTCCCCAAAGGAAAGAAATTTTATCACATGACCAAAAGGTACAATAAAGTCACTTATTTTGCGAGCTGCAAATCATCAGACAGTTTTTCTTCCCTTTCTCATTACCATTTTCCATTCTCACCAAGTACTTGAGCAGCTTTGAATGTGTGTATTATTTTATAAAATCCATTTGACCTTGCGTGTGGGCTATATCAATAGCTCTCCTGCTGTTCGTCTGATTCAGAGAAAGCTGCAGGGAGCGGTCTGACAGCTAGAGGGCAGCGCCTCAGTCCCCCGTGGCAGCCCGGGCACTGCTGGATCAAACGGACGGACCGTCGGGGTGTGACGGAGATGCTGATTGGACGCCCTCTTTGTGGTGGGAGTGGATGGATCGGCCCTTTGAGCTCAGATAGGCTCAAAAACACCCCTGGGGGTTGGGAGCAGATCGATGTTTCCCTGGAAAGGAGCCCACAATATACCGGTCTACCGCTCCGCTGCACTGGCCAATTCTCCAAGCCTGGACACACACATACATACACATACTCATACAGACTCACACACACACAACACAGGCACACACAGGCACACACCATATACATACTCACACACACACACACACACACACACACACACACACACACAGCCAAACCAATGTACCAACTAAACTCCTAATGCTGTCATTACTTAACCTATTCCAATGTACAAACACTGCCACTATTATGACACCTTCAACAACTGTGCCAATACTACGCATATTTTACCATTAACCACTAAACCTCCTGTTACACTTACAGTCAAGCCCCAGTCAAACATGCCAACAATAATAATGATAATGACAACTACATAAAAATACATAAAAGTACATAAAAATAACAATATCTATAAACTGTTTTATTATGAATCACGCCAAAGAACGCTTTATTGTCCAACACATCTATCATTATGTTTTAACTGTAGGCTCTCTGGCTCTGGAGAAGAAGAGAGTTACCATGTCACAAAAGCCCTTTACCGCTTTACCCCTCTTATCTCCCAACCACCTCTCCTTCTGAAGACATCCTGGAAAAGGGGGCTGGATTTGTCACGTGGCATGGGTTTTTTCTTAATTTTTTCCTCCCATTTTTAAATTCTGCATTCTTCCATGCTGACTGTTAAAGGTCACTAACGGAATCGCACCAGTCTTTTTACATCGCCGTGATCGGTCGGTGTTATTTCACAGCTGAAACCCCATTCTGAGAGTGTCATCAGCCATCATTACTGTTATAGTTATTGTTCCAGGTGACCAGGCCTTTGATTTGGTGCCGAACATTACCGCTGCCAGCGCCACTGCATCTTTGATTGCACCCATACTTACTGCCATTACAGCCGTGCAGCAACTGTGACCGTTACCATTACACTAACTGCCATTACACTGACATCACTGAGCAGTGTAACCCCTACACAAACCGTGCTACTACTGCCAATCAACTGCATTGGAACGGGCTTCACTGATATGGCAAGCAATTCCTACTAAAAGCACACAGAGGGAAAAATGAAGTGCCTCAATGTTTTGATTCTGTGCAATCTCAACCTAGCTCATTTTGTCACACTCACAAATCCTCACTTGCTGCCTCACGTACACTGCGAGGTGGATGTTTATCGCAGACGCACTGAAGACAGATGGACAAACAGGAAGACAGATATACATATCCAGCCAAATACAACGTCAGGGTGAGGGTATTTACACCAGAGCCTTTTATGCACCAGAGCCTTTTTCAGGCAATCTAGGTACAATGCAAGGTACTTGGGAAAAAAAAAACAATGAATGGATGCCTTCGCAATTTTTCAACTCTTCCTCCAACTGTAGTTATGCTACAGATAGTTTTGCAGCTCTTGTTACAACTGTAGTTATGCTATTAATGTCTGTGCATTTCCTGCTACAATTGTGGTTATGCTCTGGATGTCTTTGCAGTTCTTGCTGCAACTGTAGGTATGCTATGAATGTCTTTGCAGTTCTTGATATAACTGTAGGTATGCTATGGATATCTTTGCAGTTCTTGATACAACTGTACATATGCTCTGAATGTCTTTGCAGTTCTTGACTGTAGTCATGCCTAACTTCCAGCAGAAACTGTCGCAATCTGAGCCAGCAGCTCCAGCTGACCATGTAAAGCATGCGAGTCCTGTATTTTACGATCACGCGGCGAGATGCACTTCCTGCGCGTGGCCTTCTCCCTGAACCCCTGAAATCCCCATCCACGCCTCAGCCTCAGGTCTGGTCCCTCCTCACACAGCGCTCGCCGTGACACCAAAACCCCACACTAGCTCGGCCCCGCTTCCTGCGCTGCCCGCGGTTACACCAAGATTACAGGGAGGTGTGAATCAAGATAGCGCCCCGCGTCCGTCCCCAGGACCAGGCTGAACACCCAAAGAAAATAGAGAGGGGTGCACTTGAAATCCATGTAATAAATACTGTTTAGACATCAGGATATAAGGAGACAACTGGGGGTGCACTGAGGACCGTAGCGCCGGCCCTGCCTGGGACTCCGCCCAGCATGGCCACGCCAGAGCAGCGTCTAATCAGAGCCAGCGCGTGGCTGGCGGGGTGTGGTGCCTCTCATCAGACAGGCCGCTCAATCACGGCTGCTCCCGGTGCATGACGCCATAACATTCAGAAGCCTGGCCCACATGGCTTTCATACCATAAACAGATTCAAAATAACTTCAAAACAGCATGCCATGGAAAGAAATAGTGGGCACGAAACAGACAGGATTTCTCTTTTATAGATCTAAACTGATATTTAAAAAAGATTAAAATCAACATATAATATCCATATATGTATCAACCACTTCTAAGAATCGCTATTCTAAGTTTGAATAAAAAAAAATACACATCAACCCTCTAAAACACAAACAGCTGTATACAGCGCCGTTGCGTGCTGACTGCAGGGTCAGTACTGTTTTAATAAAACAGACATGCTCTGTAATTTTCGATTCCTGACCGTGACGAGGCAAGCTGGTCTCCCATGACCGAAGTTCGCTTTAGTGTTTGGGCGTCGGTGTTTTTTAGGGCGATCCGCCGTGACCCGTTTGGGGGGGGGGTGAGATCGATGCACGCTGGAGTTAGGCGGGAAAAACTGCCCGTGATCGGGGCTCAAAAAGTCTGAAACCGCAGAATGACTGCGGGGGCCTCGGGACGCTGTTCGTCAGCGCGTGTTGTGACAGCTTTATCCCAGCAGAGAGGACAGTAACATACTGAAGTGCACAGCGAGGAGCGATAAACGTCAGGCCCGTCTGCGCCGCCACGGTAACCACTGACAAACGGCCGGCCGGCTGCAGGGGGGGGACGACGACTTGTGTGCTTTTATCTTATAAATTAATGATGGGGGAGAGCTTGAGTCGCTGAATGCAGTGTCTCAGATCAGTGTCCCTAATGAATGAGGAGGGCGGTGGCGTTTGTACTGTGCTCAAACGACTGGCCTCAGAACAGCAAAAGAGTTGTCTGGCCAAACTGGACCGAATTAAGTGCGTCTGCAATCTGAATTGTACTAACAGCTCTCAGCTACCATTGAAATGCCATTGTTACTTAATCAGAAAGAACTGGAAGCCAGTCACTAGGCTTGCAGACCACTAGAGTGAAGCATTAAAGCCAAGGGGCCCTAATGCTTTATTCTTCCTGTCTATTTGGGGAAATAGGTTTGGGGGCTGGTAGGTCAGAGGAAGTAACTACAGACGGAAGAGGTCAAAGTGGAGATACTGTGGGAAAGTGCCTTCTCTGGGCCCAAGACTACCACAGGAATGTAGGCAGCAGTTTGAGCAGGGGCCAAGCCTGCTGAGGTCAATAGCTGGTGTGCTATGCTACGCTAACTCATGATTCAAATTTGCGTGCGAACGCAAATGCATACATGGCAGCTCCCTCCATTAGCTGCACACCCTTCATGCTTACTGCACTCTCGCAGAACAGTATGTGGCACTGTGTACCAACCACCAAAACAGCTAGTCCTGACCCACTGTTCCTACGTCAGGCTGATGGTCACATGGGCGAGACCCCACATAGGCCAAACAAACACACCGGAGCCCAACTGGCAAACTACTGCTCCTGAGGATTAATGCAAACCCATTAACTTCCCTGCCCTCCTCAACACCAGAGACCAACAGCGCTGACCCCCCCCCAGGACCACGCTTATGAAGTTCAGGGTGACCCCAATTGATTTCTCGCCCACAGTTCACAGTCAGAACACAGGGACTCATGGGTAATACTGTGGTTAGACTTCAGTACAAAGAGGAGGGGAGAAAACAGTTTTGCCAGCTTTAGCTCTGTGATGTTTTTTTCTTGACACGTAAGTACCGGAACTCCGGAGCTAATTAATTCTAATGAACTTATAAATATATAATTATGCAAATCAATCTGACCATATGCCACCACCGACATTCGTTTCCAGCGCTTAGTTTTTGATATAATTGCAGCGCTGGAAGTAACGAGGCGAGTTTAAGCGTTTCGTTCCCTATTGTGTACGTAGAAAAAAAGGGAAAAAAGTCATCTGGCAAAAGTCGAACCTCGCATTGCGAACACCGTTACACCAGCTCGCGCCAGAGCATCAGAAAGGCGCCGCCGTGTTAATTTAAGTGCTCCGCGCTGAGACCGTACAGGGCGCACGCCGACACCTGCGGGGTTGAAAAGGCAGCCTCACCTGGCAGTGAGGCCCGGGGAGATGTCTCCTCTCACGCACGACGCGCCGCCTTCGCCAGCAAGCAAGAAAGCAAGCAAGCGCCGGGAATTAATTATTCATGCACTCGCTGTATTAGCGCGGTTTAAACCTAAAAAGAAAGCAAAGCGGCTCGGTTAATCCCCAACCCGCTCGCTGCGGCGCACAGACAGCGCACTCGGCACTCGGAGCGCGGGGAAAGCAGGTCAAGGTGACTCAGGAGTCCGGGCAACGGAACTCTGCGCCTCCTCTCAAGGACGCCGGGGTCACGGAGACGACGGCTCGACTCGGCTCGGCGGAAAAAAAAAAACGCGGGATGCCCGCGTCCGCTGTGCGGCGGCAAGGAAAACAAACCCCCTATCATCCCCAGGCGAGAGACCAACTGCCGTCTCGATCCTGAACTGCTGAAAGCACCCGCTATTTCTGTCCCTTCAAAGAATCTGCTAAAGCGAGCAGGCACGTCTAAAGTCTGAAAGACGGCATATTTACAACATCAGACTGGAAAGTGATTGACAAGACCACCTCACAGCTTCAAACAACAGAGACAACAAAAGCAAAGCACAGGTGCATCTCAGATCCTTTCACAGGCACTTAGCAGTCGACACTAAAGACTTCAGTTGATTTATTATCAGTCTGAACAATAAACATGATATGAAACAGCTAGAGGTATAAGTATAGACCAAAGACCTCCATTACAAATTTGTCTGCTTTAAAAGCTGGTTATATTTTTAATCTTTCATTCTACGCATGTGTAACTGTCACTATTAATACTAAAAAAAGGAAGGGTGACATTTTATTCTCATCCCCTGGTGTTCATAGATATTACTTGGCCAATCTAGACTGTATAAAGCCCTTTCAGCGCTATGGTTTGAAGCTGACTCTATGCTTTGTGGGCCTCAGTGCCATCCCTGTAATGGTACAGTCAGTCAACATGGCGGGACCATGTGAGGTTCACTACAATCTCAACACTCTTCACTGTTTCCTCAGGAACCTTTCCACTGTGGTTGACCAAGAGGTGGCGTGTGTGTGTGTGTGTGTGTGGTGGATGGGGGGTCAGGATACTTATTGGCAGGGAGTGTGGGAACGAGTGTTGGTCAGTGATAAGCCTCAATCAGCGCATACGTACAAATAAAACTGAATTACAGACGCGTTTCCACTGACAACCATAGTTTTGTTATGTACTGCTGGTGGGAAAACTGTGCTCTTCTTGGTGGGATTACAGCACCAAACCTATGACTCCCACAGTGCTTGCTGGACAGATGAAGACTGGAACAAGTGTACACAGAAAATTACACGGAAGGGAATAATGGCTGATAAACAGCTCCAATGAATAATGCCGAACTTCCATCTCACTATCATAAGCCCCTGCTGTTTCTGCAGACAGGACACACTTAAAGTCAAAGAAAATGCTAATCTAACCAATCTAGCTAATGTAAACATCCTTTTATCTGTCATAAAACTGCTCTTCTAAAACCATTTTATGAAATCTGTTTTTAATTAGATCTATTTCTTATTTAAATTCCATGAATTCAACAGCACCAGAGCCTCACTTCCATAAATGTACCATAAATTGCTTAGAAATAAATACTTGTACAGACTACCCATGAAGTGACAAGTGCCCTTTCAGAGATTATTTTGCTGTGGCAACTACACAGTACCTACCTCCACAATGCATTTGGACCCCCCTCCTGAAAACAGATCACCTGCACAGTACATTTTCCTCCCTTTCAGTCCTCACACTAGCACCTATTAACAATCATTAACTGTAGACCCTGTTTTATAATCTGAGATGTGTCTATTGATAAACCTTCATCACATGAATAGGAGAGAGAGAGAAAAAAAAATTAAATGGAAAAATAAACTCAGAGACACACAGTGGGCCCCGGACAGTCCAAAGCTGACACTGACAATCTGTGCATGTAAACGGTTCAGTAAGTCGTCTGCTGTTTGCGTAACCTGCAAAAAAAAAAACCTGCTTGAACGGAGGAGGCAACGGGGAAGTTGAACATGCGGAATTTAGAAAAAAATAAAAGCAGACAACCATAAAGCACGAGTCGCGCCTTCTTCTCCGCTGTTCATAAATCTTGCCTTGGCTGTAATCCCCCAGCAGATGCTGCAGCACAAGTAGACAGGAGAATAAACGTGCGCGCTGATAATCTTTGGCACATGGGGCCTTCCGCTCGCACATCCTGCGGCTCTGACCTTTTATGGCCATTCACAAGGTATGTCCCTGAACAGGGCTCATCTGCCTGGCTTTACTGTTGACCTTGCAATGTTAACCCTCACCCTTTCAACTCTTTTATTTTTTTAAAAGCGCGAACATTTTGGAAAGTGTAATTAAATATGAATAAGGCTTTTTAAACCCGTTGGGGACGCAACGTGGCGCCGTCACTGCCCCCTGGTGGCCGCAGTTCCCTTACCTGTGTCCTGGCGAAACTGGTGCATGGACTGCAGGTCAATGATGTAGGGGGCCAGCTGCGCGTCCACCTGCCCCAGCACCACGGTGCCGCGGGCGTCGCCCTTGAGGACGTTCTCGATGTGGTGGCACACGGCGGCGCTGTAGGGCCGCCAGCGCCCGTGCTCGTTCAGCCACTCCCACACCACTACCCGCGCCAGGTTCTGCGGTGGGTAGCCCAGCCCGTTCACCGAGACCATCACGCCGGATCCTGGCCGCGCCATCATATCCCAACCCCTTCCCCGCCCGCAGCAGGGCCACGCCGAATTTCACACACGAGGAAACCTCTCCGTCTCCCGAGCTGAGCACTGAGCCCACAGGTCAGGTCCCAGAAGCCCGACCACTTTGACGAGGTCTTCAGTCCAGCGGTCCAGGGTCCTCTGAATCCCGGCGCTCAAGATGTTCCTTTTCTTTGCTTGTGTTAATGCCGCCTTTTGTAATACCACATTAAAGGTTGCGCGAGGTCTAAAACAGCGTGATCTTGACTGTTCCACAGTTTGTGGCCCCGACAGGAAGACTCTTATCAGGGGGAGTCCGATTCACCTTATAGCTTTTGAAGTGGCTTCCGCTACTGTCGCTGATTAACGATGATGATGAAGATGAAGGTTCCAGAAGTCTGTGGCTGGGACGTCGTCTCCAAAACCAAAGGAACCAAACCCTCAGTGCCTCCACAATCTCTGATGTGTGCTGGTTTCACGCTCTGAATCAGAGGAAAGTACAAACGTGTGAGAGACAGCATGCAGTTACGCCAAAGCAAATTTCTGTATCGTGCTGACCATGAATAAGTATTATACTGCCTTCACACCTCACCTTCACCTCAAGATGAAAGGTGACCCAGGCAAATTGGTCACAGAGATCAATTTATCACCTTCCTTAAATGTTACAAGCAATGGAAAACAACCCGCATACTTCCAGTAACACAGAAATGGCTCTACCTTTAAGCTTTCTTATACAGACACAGACAAACGTTCCCGCCCCCCCTCCAAAAAAAAAAAAATGCCCTTTGGTGGACTCTTGAAATGGTGCTCACATGTACTGCAGCTTTGCCTCACCATAACAAGGGGAACTTGTTTATCTAGGCGACCGGTATAATGCAATGCCCCAGCACGTAAGTGCATGACTCTCTGATGTGACGATCATGTAAATACACCACACTCACTGTCCACTTACTGTATTTTGTCACGCCATCCGAATAGTCCCAACGGACTCTTGCACAATAGCAGGAACAAAACCCTTCAGACACATCACCACGCCAGGATTATGATGGGGCATAAATATCACTATTATTCCTTATTCCTATCTGCTGTAAAATGAACGAAACATACACAAACTTCAAATGGGAGCGCTTTCCTTTGTGTCTCATAAAAAATACCCTTTCCCTTTTTAGACATTGTTCCTTCTCTGTTTAAATCACATAGGGGACTTGTATTAATATATTAATATGCACGATATATTTTAATATCCGTTCTTATTCAGTGATATCACTCATTGTGCCCCGCATATTCCAGTTTTAATACGCTCCACAATGAACTCGTTGACCACCGCTGCAGAATACCGAACCATAATGACAAAAAAACACGTTACACACAATAGCTTAAGAACACCATTGAAAAGATTGCGCGTACAGTATTTGCACTCGACCACATAAACCTGTAACAATATAGCATCAGAGGTTATTGTTCTACTCCAACCCAACCGCTGTTTAGATTTCTAGGTCTGGCAAATAGGTACACCGTTGTCTTCATATTATTATAACAACAAAATTCGATCAGCAATGTTTCATGCGGATTATATTCAATAAAGATGCACTTACAAATAATTACTCCTCCTCGTAGCATATCCCACGAGCTGATCTTCTCTCCCCCTCCGTCGTATCTTACTTAAAATGTAAAAGAAAATGGTAGTTGTGTGGATAGATTACATCCGGAATCCTTCTGTTCCCCGTGTTATTTCCAAGAATTTGCCATACCCCCGCGTGCCTTCTGTGTTTACCCGACTTCGCAATCTGCTATCCAGATATGAAAATAAAAAAACACATGCCCCAGTTATAATTTTCCCATCGTGTGAGGAGCGTAGTCATCTTTGATTGAGGTTTTTCTTTCAATGCCGAATTCTCCGTCCGGTGCGATAGCCTACCTACACTGTAGCGACATTCATCCAAACAGGTTCTTAAAAATTTACGCACGAAGATCGGGATTCACCTGGGTGTCTGCGAATACAAAAAAGGAAGAGAAAACATCACTCCCGTTCCTGAGCTACCGAGTCAATTTCCACAAACTCGCCATTATGTTTCAGCAATAAAAGCCTATACCAGTTATTAACATATGGTGGTGTACGTCACCAAAAATAATAAAAACGAAATCGTTTATCAAGCTACATCTAGCTGTGCAGATGGAAATCTAACCCAGTGTTTCATCAGACTATCGTGGCATCATATCAATGCAGGGCTGTCACTCTGTTGGGATTTTGAACGTTCCTCGATGAAAAAAAAAACACACACACAAAGGGCGCTTAAGTGAGCAATGTGTTGCAGAAAAGCACAACGCTGTTGCTCCTCTTGACTCGGCTGCGTAGACTTCTCAATAAAAATACCAGAAAGGAACGAGGTTTCGGTGAACAAGGACGGAACCCCATCATTAAAGAAAGGGAGACGGTAAAAGCGTTAAACTCACTTTAGCCTTACATCTCCGCTGAACACTACGCTGCACGCCCCCTTGTAACGCCGACTAATCCTGAGCGTCGCCATGTGCATATGCAGAGGAAAGAATAGATTTGTCAGGTTTTTTTTTTTCCTGTTATCGAAGTATGTTACGTTTCGGATACGGCGATAGTCTCTCGACTCCCAGTGCCTTTAATTCTATCCCTGTGTGTGTCGCCGAGTTGCTTTGGATCAATTCAACTGGATGCAAAGTCATGAGGACTACCAATTACTGTAAAATAGATGGAGACATAATTGGTCAATTTACATAAATTAAGACCAGCATTGTCAAATTTCAGGTTTCTAAATATCTTCATATTTGTCCACCATTACGGTTGGAGTGGATGTCTCTTATTAAATTAACAGTAGCCAGTTTGGTCATGCACACTCGTGCATTTTATAAGCCTTTCCTTCCTATGTCTGGAAACATGAGATTTAAGCACCTGTTCGAAGCCTCCGAAGCCCTTTTGATTATCGTCAACATGGCGGTCAAGCCATGGGACAAAGCGATGTCATATTAACACTGTAAATGTTGACAATTATTTTCAATATCAGTTTATTTTTTTATCAGCACGCGGATATTTCGCCATTTATACCTGAGCTCCATTTCTATCCTTTATGCTCATATCATCGATAGACATTTTCGCCGAGCCACTCGGTGTGTTGGCTATTGCACATCACGTCTCAGATCATGCGACCGCAGGTGTGGGCTCCTCTTCTGGTCGATGCTATTTAGATTTTGGCGTAACGATTGGTCAAAGAGTTGCCTGGTTATTTTTAGTGTGGCCATTTTGGTGGGTACCAATGTTATGTCCTCGGACGGAACATTTTAACAAATAGAGTATGCAAGCCAAAATCTGCATTATTGTCTGTTTAATAAGTCCAGTTGGATGAATTTAATACTTGAGGCGAAGGATGCGTTAGATTTTCTCAAATCAGGTAGATCAACTTGCAATAATTTCAGCAGGATCTTAACCCTCGAGAGTAACAGCCATTGAGCTCACTTAGCCAGTTGCAACAGCCGCTACAGTTTATCAGTCGGCAAGCATGTAGGCAGTTTTTGAACGCAGTTTTGGTTTAGTGCTCATACACTTGTATTGACACCGTTTGCCGCGCTATCAGATTCTTGGCAGGTTGCTCAGCTACAAAGCAATTTAACCATCACGGCCTGCACCACGCAATCAAACACTGCTCAAGGAGAAATATTTTACATGGAAACACAAAACGTAATCATAATCGAAACAATAAGTATAAAGCCCCTCTGGTGCTGACCCCACAATACCTTGGGCGTGACTGGACTATATCAGCATATTGGTGAAAAAATGTACACACGATGAATAAAATGTAACAAAAAAAACTAAACACCGTTTTGGCGTCCTTGAGGAAATATGCACAAGTTTAACGCGACCAACGAGTTCCTTCCACTAGACACCGAAACGAATGACCTGAATCATATCTGCAAGGTGGGATGACAACTTCACCTCATGCACTGAATCACTTACAATCAGCTTTAGCCTGTGGGTTACTGCTGATTCATTAAAATGGGCCTGTGCCCCCAGTCAAACAGAATTCAGTGCCATCTGTTGATTGGTTAAAGCCATTGTAAACAAGGGATCAACGTGTTTTGATGATACAATATCGAATGTGTTCAAACCATCCATTTTATTCCTTTTCCCCCCTATAATCACATAATTTAAGAATAAGTTACGTTGCCTGCTTTTCCGCCGAGTTTTCAAAAACTTTTCCCCTCTTCGGAACCCCCCGCGCAAGAAGGCACAATTAAAAGACAATACAGAACCGTTAATGCATCTGAAACTTCACATATTTTGACATTTAATACAAACACACTTCATGTGATATGAACACGGGCATCACCTATTTATTTTATTATCAAAGACAGCACTGAAACCACAGAATTATACGCTAGTTTTTTTTTTAGTATTTTTCCATTAACATTTCAGAGCAGCTGGGGCCAATTGCAACGTTAGACCAAGTGACCACTGAACTAGTATTAAAATTGGCAAGGATGTTCAGTGGTGTTGTGGTTTAAACTCGAGGTTTAACCCCAGCAAATGTAAGTTGCAATGTAAGCAAAACGTGAAACCTTCTCTTTGTATTTACTGACAGCTCCACCATAAAACAACCAAAAATAATAATAACTTGGCAACCTCACGCAGGCGAATTGAAGCTCCGCCGACTCAGAATAAAAAATCTGATTAGCTAGAGAAAACCCTTAAACATCTACTTGTGGTACAGCGACATCTAGTGTCAGCATCTACCATTTTAGTGGCCTGGATCCACAAGTGCAGCAGTTCGTCACAGTCCTCTGCCCTTACATTTATATCGTATTAAGGTTCGAGGAATGCCATTTCTTGCTTGGGAGTGTCCCACGCAGATGTACGATAATACGGTCCAGGCCACAAAACACGTCCGAAACACGTACACTGAAAAAATTAATCGTCCTTTAGAAAAGCCATTTTGGCGTTAAATGGATAATGTCTGAACTACCTCTATAATTTTCCACTCACCATGTGGTTCCCAGTAAATGAGGTTTCCTAACAACTTCTGTTTTCCCAACCCCTTGCTTCTTCATGGACATGAGTACCTCTTGCACTAATGTAGAAGTCTGGAGGTAAACCTTTATATTACTGCTTAGGTCATCTATAGCTGTATCTTACAGCTAAACAGCAGTAGTCAAGGTATGTTATGAAGAAATGCAGAGTTCTTTTAGCACCAGCTTGCAACATTAAATCCCTCCTAAGGTCCCTGAGGTTGGTCCTTGAGACCAATTTTACTATTTTAGTTGTTTTGTGAAACCAATGGCTTCACAAATAAAACCATATCCTCCATTGCAAAACTATCAGTGTTTTAGATGATACTACTAACCATATTTAATGCAGAAATTGAACATGTTGAAAAATGTTGGACTTCCAAAAATAAATCAATAAATAAAATACTGCCCAGCTTAGAAAAGCAAAAGGAATCAATATACAAGTGTCTTTTTGATGTTTAATGCATTAATTTAACATAGGAATCAATACAACATAGCAAGTGTGTATATAAATGCATGTGGCGTGTCATGATGTTGCTCCTGGGTAGGGTTATTGCAGGCATCCACTCATCTCAGTCCAGAAGGTTTTGTAGATCTCTCTCTCGAGCAAAGAAAAGTGAATCAATCACCCAATCAAACAGATAAAAGGGAAGGCTCCTGGGTACAGTTTGGAAGAAACTCAGAATCCTTCCATCTGAGGAACAGTTGGCAACCAGAGGACTAGAAAATTGGAAGACAGGCAGGGTGCTGGAATTCATTAACTCGGTAAATGTCTTTCATTGACCAAACCCACTTATTGGTGTATTTTTATGCCCAATGCAATACACTCTCCACACAGATACATTTAAGGGGTAGTTGTGTGTCAGACAGTGACCTTGTGCAGGGGGACAAAAGGGAGAGGGACACTCCTGCTCCTAAAGGGGCCATTATCCATCACATTTCCTCTTTAAATGATCATTTCTTAACCCCAGCCCTGGGAATCTGTGTGTGTGTGTGTGTGTGTGTGTATGTGCGTCTGTGTGTGTGCATCTATGTGTGTGTGTGTGTGTGTGTGTGTGTATGTGCGTGTGTGTGTGTGCATCTGTGTGTGTGTTTCTGTGTGTGCATCTGTGTGTGTGTGTGTGTGTGTGTGCATCTGTGTATGCATACATATATTCTATGCTTTGAAAATGCACTTGATTAATTAGGGTAATTTGAAACCTAAATTGATCAATTTTTTACTGTCACCGCGGTGATAATAGGGGTGTTTCACAGACCATGCATAGCTCAGATGAAGGACTAAATCACCTTGTCCAAACGTGTGATTAATCGGCCGAGGTCAGGGCCGATCAGGGTCTGAGAAACACCCGCAGTGTCTGAGGTAATTTACAGTGCCTTCCACCAAAAAAATATCATAACATGACATGATGATACTCCAAAGCATTGTGCGAGAGCCCACAGGAGAAAAGACGAGATAATAGATTCCTTTCAAGTCAGAATAATGAACAGCAAAAAGTATCCTTGAGGGCGAGCTGTACGTGTACAGATTCTGAATGGACTGTCTGTAAAGTCAGGTGGGTTGTTAAGACATCAGAGCTCTCAAAATTTTTTAACCTGTTATAAATGCAGAAGGAGCCAAAACCTCATGTGCCTTGTTAGAATTATAGTTCACAGTTCTTAGATTTTTTCCATAAATAATATTATGACATAGATGTTTTGCCAGATCATGGTGGGATGATAATTCTTACATTAGCCAAAACATAATGTCATGTAATTTTGTACGCTGAGGTGTGGCAGAGGATACGGAAATGAAAATGGCTGCTGTAGTGCAATACACCTCCCAGACTCCAGGGGGAGACAAAGTACTGCAAGCTGTCAGCTGACCACCAAAGCAGTAGGGAAAGCACATGTGGCCTTAGGCAAGCATTGGTCCTGAGACCTGGACAAAAAGGCAGTACGACATACATGACTTAATGCAGAGACCTTTTGTGCTAGACTAGGATTTGACGTTTGTATGTTATCTTGGGTGACTGGCAAGCTGTTGCACCTGTTCGTAAGTGAGAGAACATGAAGACAGTTTGCTCGCAGGTGATGGCTATTGTTTTGGTTCATTTTAATTAATCTGTTAAACGGTGGTGAAAAGGAAGAAAAAAACACCGCACTGAACAAAGGGAAAATACTCAGATGCTCAGAGAGTCCAAGGCACACACAACACGTAGCTTCCGAAATGATGCATGAGAGGCACCCAGCAAATAAAGTTTATTACCGCTATCATTATTACGCTGTGATTTGTTTATTGTGGATATGGTTTATGGATCTGAATATACAAAATTAAGTTTGAAACCTTGCCATGTTTCTGATGAGTGTTAGGGAGAAGCAGTATTTAAATAAAATTGCAGGGTGTGATCGCTGTCATTTAATTACATGTCCACTCTTGGAGGCCTCGTTTCGTTATTTATTCTGAATTCATGAATAAAATCACAGTGCAACACTTGGATTGCCTTTATGGAGGTGTGCTAATAGACAGCTATAACAGGTATTCGATTGACATTATTTTTCACAAAGTGCCGAGGGGCCAGTGGAACTGTATGTTTAAAGGGTTATATTATTACCTTGGACCTCCTCTGGTTTTGTCTTGAAAAGATAATACCACTCACTAAGTACCAGCTGTAGTATTGTGTGCTATTGAGGCTGATCAAAGTCTGTCTTTGAAAACACTTTGTGCTAAATGTGAAAGATGGGGGAGAAAAGACCATCCCTCTCAATATAACTTCATAGTGTTAGTACCTACAGGGTTCAAATACAGTATTCATTGGACAAGTGCATAATAAAGAGTAAATGTTTTGCACGGCTATACAAATGTGAATACTGATATTGGATCATAACTAAAACGGCAGCATTGAATGGGTCGCATGCTTGTTTTGAGGAGAAGGAGTGAAACCCCATTCTTCAGTTTCATTAGTTTCACTCTTGCTTTGAAGTCTGCTCATTCATCAACGCATCACTTGTGCAAGTGAGCAATAAAATTGCTTTCGCAGGGCACCTGGCACCCGTGAGCAGTGCCCTTCAAGCGTCCATCAATCAAGGCAGCCGACACTTCACTATTGAGCTTCAAGGCACACTCTGTCTCTCGCAGTCCCGAAGGTCGTGGCTGTCCACTTCTTAATTTCGATAAAAGCCAAGTTGCCTGTGTGAATGTTGAACAAATATAAATTTTGCTATCATTCCTCTAAATTACCCTCATTGCCCCTCATCCCAGTCCTTGCCTGATCTCTCCAGCGTCACCCACAGCAACCCTTCTGGTAACATGCTGCTGATGAGCCGAATCCAACAATTTATGCATAAGACTGGACACAATAAGGAGCGCAAGACCGAAACGTGCTTCTTTTATTATACATTTCTATTTATGACACACTTAATCTGTGCATGTGTGAGACAGTGGGAGACGCAGGAAGAGAGAGAGACAGAAGGAGAGAGGGAGAGATGGTGTCTATCAGTGTGTACTGACAGTGAGTCCTGGGTGGTTCTGCCAAAGTCCAGCAGTACGCAGATGAGGTCAGTCTTGTTGATGAACGCCTCAGTTCTCTGAAGGCATGTGTGTGTGAATTACAGTAGACGGAGCAGTGAGGCACACAACAGAGATGCCAGGACATGAGGGAGGCCACAAATAACATGTGCATTGAAAAAAATATATATAAAAGGTGCATAAACATAAGTCAATGTACTACTCCTTTTAGTTTTTTTTAGTTGTGTATTTGGTTCTTTGTCAATACAATGACCAAACAAATTGAAACAAAATGCATTGCAATTTTTACACATCTGTAATGGTTACAGGACGTCATAATATTACAAAATCAAAAATGGACAAATCTTAATATAGTCACAAAAAATGCCCTTGTCTTAGCCTCCATGTCCTTTCACTTCAGTAGCAGGCATGCACACACACACACACGCACACACACACGCACGCTCACACACATCAGCACACAAGCAAACACAGGCTCAGATGCACGCAATGCATTCGTGCACACACACACGCTCTCACACACGCACTCACACGCGCACGCAAACCCTGCAGCAGCCTCTGGGAAGGCTTTGTCTCTAATCAGTTAAATTATTCACAGATCTGGGATCCCGTCTTACAGTATATGCATTCAGATCACAGGCAGAGAGGGAGAGAGAGGGAAAAAATAACATTCAGGAAGAATCTGTTTAGTTGGTAAACACTTGTTTAACATGTTGCTGTAAGTTCCTATATAAAGCTTGTCGATAGTTATATGACTGGAGTGTGCTGTTGCGCAGTCCACTGCTGAATGAAGTATGAAGATATGATTTATCTGTGGTATTCATGGATATGTGCATGTAACCAGAGTGCATCAAAACAGCAGGCAATAACGCAGGTATTTGGCTGTGATTTTTTTTTTGTTTTTGCACCATGTTCAATTAGAGTCTGGTTAAAAACAGAACAAAACAAGAAAGCGGCATGAATAAGTCACATCGGTGACCAAACATAAAGGGATTTGGCATGCTTGGTCCTTTTCTACACAGGAAAAAAAAGTCTTTAAGGAGGAACGTGAACAAAAGTGTCTTTTTTTGTCCTTTTTTCGTGTGTTTTTTCTTCCTTCGCTCGTCGCGGAGTGTTGCATATAAAGCAGCTTGTTAGAGGCGGAGCTCTGGCGCGCGGGGGGGCTGGGCGGGGGGAGGGGCCTCGCGGCGGCGTGCGCTGGGGCCCGTCACACTGTTCTGTCCGCACCCGAGCGCTTCCTCACCACCTTCCCGCCGTTCACCTGGTCGACGGCCAGCGTCTCGAGCTCGGGCTGCGGGGGCGGCGGCGGGGGCGGGGCGGCGTGGTGGATGCGGTGGGCCACGCCCACGTGGGTCCGGTGCTGCCGGTCCCGGTCGCGGGCGGGGCTGTGGTGGGGGCTGGCGGAGGCCGAGGAGGGGGCGGGGCCTGCGGCGGCAGCGGCAGCGGGGGGCGGGGCCGGCGCCGGGGCGCGCTCGCAGGCGATCGGCGGGATGACGGCCGGCCTCTCCCGCAGCACCTGTGCCTCGGCCGACTCGCGGGCCTGCAGGAAGGGCGTGGGGTCGGGCATGGCGTCCACCGCCTCGCGCAGCACCAGCCGCCGCCCGTCGGCGCCCAGCCGGTACAGCTCGGCGTACTCCGAGTGCAGCGGCTGCGACAGGCTCTTCTTCATGCGCCGGCGCGGCGTCTCTGGCTGGCGCTCCTTCGGCGGGGGCGGCGGCGGCGAGGGCTTGTACGAGCTGACGGGGCTGACGTTGGGGCTGGCCTCCGACGAGCTGCCCGCCAGCAGACGCTTCTTGGTGGCGTGCAGCTGGGAGGTGAGGTAGGCGATGGTGCTGGCCCGCTGCTCCAGCTCGCCCGACAGCACCGCCAGCTTGTGGCTCTTCATCTTCAGCTCCTCCAGGTACTTCTTCTCCCGCTCCTTAATGGTGTTCTCCAGCACAGAGATCATGGCGTTCTTCTGCTCCAGCTCGCGCAGGAGCTCCGCGTTCTCCTCCTCCTTGGCCTTCAGCTGCTCCTCCAGCTCCTCGCACCTCCTGCGCAGCTCCCTGCAGCGGGCCTCGCTCCCGTCTGTGCGGAAAACACACACACGCACGCACGCACACACACACACACACACACACACAGAGGGAAGAGGAGTGGTCAGCGCGCGCTAACGCAGCAACATGCTAACGGCACATCCGGCCACATGACCGAGGATGGAATTACATCTAATTTCATTAAAAGCCACTCAGACCCACCGACCGGCCGCAAATAAATGCTACTAATGACAGCTGTTTCACTGGAAAGAGGGTTTAGCTCTACCCCTGGGGGGAGGGGGGGGGGCGTGCAGCGTGTGACCGGTGCTGGCTGGCTTTGTCATTTCAGAAAAAGCAGGTGGGGTTTGATTTACGGCAGCCCCCTGACTCAGGCCGTACAGTAGACCGAATCTCATTACTCGTTTGGCGTTATTAGATCAAAAACAGTGATGTCACCGACAGACGCTGTAAGAGAGACTGTGAGACCGTAAATGGGCCAGAATCATTTCGCCCCCCACCCCCACTGCAAACTGTGGAAGTAAGAAGTATGGAGGGGGGGGAGGGGGAGGCAGCGGTGCTCTGTGTGGGTGGAGACAGCTCCCATTTGGGAGGGGGGCAGGGAGAGTTGGGGGTGATGGAGGGAACATCCTGTGCTGTGACCGTGTGCAGAGCCTGCATCTTTTATTCATGGCTCCACACCAGAGCACAGGTTCACAGCAGCCTGGAGCTGGCTGTGCATACGGGTGCGGTCAGGGCGACGCTCATTTAACATTCTGTTTCTACAGGCACAGTGTTTTACAGTGCGTCTCTGCTGGGGGAAGGCGGTGATACTGCTTAATGTACTCAAAGGCCAGCCCATGTGCACTGCGGCTAAAAATGGCATATCTATCTACTGGGAGGAGAGGCTAATAAGAAGCGTTCTGATTCATGTGCAGACAGATGGGCAGGCAGGAATGCACATGAATGCACACACACACAAACACAGACAAACACACATTTACTCACTCACTCACTCACTCACTCACTCACTCACTCACTCACTCACTCAGGCACAGACAGGCTCATGCACGCACACACACATACACCCAAGCACACACACGCATTCAATCACCCACTCAGGCATGCACACGCGCGCACACACACACACACACACACACATTCATTCATCCACTCAGACACAGGCAGACAGATAGACAGACAGACACAGGCACACACACACACACACTCATTCATTCACACAGTCAGGCACAAGAAGACAGGCATGCCCACACACATGCACGCACGCACGCACACACACACACACTCATTCATTCATTCACACAGTCAGGCACAAGAAGACAGGCATACACACACACATACACTCATTCATTCACAAAGTCGGGTACAGACAGAGAGACAGACAGGCGTGCCCACACACACACACACACACACACACACACACACACACACACACACACACACACACACACACACACAGACTCCCAGTTTCCATAAAACGCCCGTAGTACTGCTGAGAAGGATGCCACTCCCTGTGGACTGCAGCAGATAATTGAGTTATCTGCGTGATGCCTTCATGGATACTGAGAGCAGTCTCCTCTCCATTGCAGAAGATGGAGGGGGGGAGGGGAGTGGGGTGTTATGGCTTCATAAGCAGGCTAGGGGGAAACAGCTGCAGTGGCCAAGCTCCTGTTTCAGGCCTGATCAATACCAAACGTGCAGCTTTTCAGCACTGAACTCATCGACCTTGAGCAACCTCTCGCCCTCCCAAGCTTGATGCCGCCTCCCCCCAGTCCTATCCCATCATCCACCGTAAACCTGTCCAAAGACACGAACAAAGTCATCTGCCAAATGGGTGCTTTAGCGTGAGGTCAGAGCTAACCAGGGACTGTCAAATATCCTCTGTGCCCTGAGCTAGACCCCCTCTATGTAACAACTACAGATGCCAAAACTTGTGTCATTAAATAATTCATATCTGGCAGTCAACATCAGCGCATCTATTTTTCTCATTAGCCTTGAAAAGTGCACACGCGCTGAAAAACGCAGTCACACGGACCCCGGGTCTCTTCTCAGGGCGTCTGGTGGAGCGTGACCAGTAGGGTTTTCCCCTCACTGCTGCGTCGGACCGCTGGTTCTCCACCCTGTAAAAGCAGGAGGCTCCTCTGCGTCTGTGAGCCCCAGCCGGGGAAGCAAAGCTCTCCTGCCGTAAGTAGGTTGCAGACGGTGCATTAACGCAGAGTCGCATAATCCAATTTCCAGTGCTGCGCTCGGCGTGCTGCCCCACGCTAACCTGATCCCCACCGCGCCTGACATGAGCACCGTGTGGCCAAGGGCCCCCACACACGGGCTGATTACCGTGACTGGCCCCGTTCACCTGCGGTTTACATACTGGGGTTTACATACAGCACACCATGCGCTGACCCAGGGCATACTGTACCAGTAAATCATTTTAAGATCGGTTTAAATACGTTCTGCTTATGTGAAAATACATGTAAGTCAAAAGTCAACTCAGCTCCATATGGGGAAAAGTTCTTGGAACGGGCGTCTGTTAAGACCATTCCCACTGGCTTGGTTCTGTCTCAGGAAACCATCTTGTTTTTCTCAATGGCGGAACGGTGCCACCCTGCCCTACGATCAGTTAGTCACGGCTCATTCACTATATATAGAAATGGATTCCGGTGCTAAAGAAAGGCGGGTGATGAAGGCCTCTGAGGTCAAGGTGTAGGCTAATCACACACACGTGCTTCAGTTCACCTCCTGGTTCCTTGTTTACATTATGGTGATTCTTTGTGTGCCACAAGCATTTGTCAAGAGGCCAGCATTTATTTATAAAGCCAATGTCCGTACAGAAAGATGACATGAAAAAAACGTGATCAAGAATTCATTGTTCAAATCTACCAGACGGCCCGCTCTCATTCCCTTCTCAAACGCTCTGCGCATCACTGACAGGTTGCCTAAAGACGGTCATCCCCATCACGGTCAACATGATCCCTTTGACACAGCACCAAACTGATTAACACCACTGCTGAGTTTCCGCTGGGCACAATTCTGAACAACCCTTCCACTACCACACCCAAGGCTCTGATCATCAGACACTCAGCAGGGGGTCAGTGGAATCCAATTCAGCACCTTTATCTTTTAATATGTGGGTATACCAACTCTCCCTTTCCTCAGAACCCGAGTCTTGTTTTATTTATATCGCGTGTCCATGGATACGCAGTGGGTTTCTCTCTTCTAACGATTTGTGTGGGCCGTGAGAAGAAGGCTCTGGCTCGCCCACCACCCCCTCCCCCCACCCCAACCCAACACAGCAGGGTCCTTCTGCACCTCCCCTGGGGGGTACGCCTGGTTACCAGGTTACCGCTGGAACCCTCTGCCGCGTCTCCGGGCCGAGGCCTGGAGTCTCCATCCCGCAGCCAGCCAGTCATCTTATTTACGGCCACCCCGGCTTCAGGGCCGCAGGTTTTTAAGGCCCTTCTCAGACTCGGGCATCCGAGGACAACAGCTGATTTATGCCGCGCTGCTGTTGGAAGTAAAAGATATACGCTCTTGTTTTTTTTCCCCGAGCCGATGGCTGTTCCAGGGGCAGACGCTGTTTGGGGAAACACATACGTGGTCCCGGTGAGAATCCTTTCACAGGCTCAAAAAGTGAATGTCTTACGCTAAGCACATTTTCGGGGGGAGCTAGGCCCCGGACCTGCCGTGAACAATATGGCCTGCCCCTGAGAGTGAGCCAGGCGCTTGCAAAGGATCATGGGCTCAAGCGAGGGGATTAGATTCCGCAGAATGCAGCGTTCCCGGTGCTCCAGCGGCACCGGAAATCCCGTCATCAGCGCTGCTGATCCGGCGTCTGCAAACGAAGCCCGTTATGGCACCGCAGCTCATCGGTCCCGCAGCTCCGCCCCCCCCCCCCTCCCTCGCGAGTGACACGCCGTGTCTGCCAAACCCGGCGGCCCATATGGTCCCACTGTGCTCTCATTGGCTCCCATCCCCCTGAGATGGGCTCCATTACCCCGCCCTGGCATCTCTGTCTGTTTTCACATTGTGGAAAAAAAAAAGTTGGTTAATCTTCTATCTCCGTCTTCAGTTTTGTATCAAGGAAAAGCAAGGGCAGCACTACATTCCAGGAAAAAATGTATTATATGTATAATATGTTACAGACTGCTGTCAAGTAAGCTAAATTAAGGCAATTACTGAAAATCTGTTTATATTTAATACAGTAAATGTAAGAATAAAAATCGATGAAACACAGATGACAACCTAATATTTCTCCATGTGTATTTGTTTGATTTTCTCTTGGCTTCAGCTTTTGCAGAGTGACAAATGCACTTGGCTTTCGGGAGCATTTTGGCCTCCAGTAGGGCTTTGTGACTTGAAGCTGGGGTCAGATCCAACTTGGAATAATTAATTGATCTTGAGGACGAGCTGATCAATCCCAATTAAATTCAGAAACTCTAACTGAACGTGTACCTTCCTTGACCAGGAATATAATTACAGTTGACCAACTGTAAATGGATGTGAGGCCAGAGCAATCTGAGAGAGGAGTGAGTTACCAGCGGCAAACAATGCTAATATGACGGAAAAGCTGAGAAAGTAGGCAGAAAGCTGCAGCTAGGTTAGCAGAAGCCTGACATCGGGCAGTTACGAGTACACAGACAGGGCTCCTGAGATGTTGTCACCCCTGAGGCACGAGCCGCAGCCCACATCAATAACACTGACTCTTTCACCCGCTGCGTCTGACACTCTACAACCCCCTTGCGAAAAAAAAAAAAAAAAAAAACACTAAACAACACAGAAAGCCCTGATGTAAAATCGCTACTACAATGCGCGCAATTAAGGTCTGTCTCCAAAGAGTCAGTGGCTAGAAAACACAGCGCTGTCAGTGCGAGCCAAGCAGTAGCTGCGTCTGTCATCACTTTCCCTGCCAAGCTCTGCGCTATGGAAACGGACACTGGGATGGAAAAGCAGCAGCATGCATGTAACACACATATACACTCTCACACACGCTCGCGCACACACACACACACACAAGCACATGAACACACACAGTCACACACACACACACACACTCACATGTACCATCTCTCCTCGCTCACTATCACCCTACATGTTTAAATCTGGGTAGACACAGAAATCGAACAGGCGCAAGTGTCAATAATGAGTGATCTAGCAGTCCGCTCACCAGGTTCACGTCAGTATACCTGAGACCTGAAACCAGGCTTGACATTACCTTAACCATAAGTAATTTAGCAGCAGTAACACACGGACGTGGCTCGCTCTGAGGGTGTGTTCGGCGTGCAGTGTGATGATGTGTGGCGTGTGGGACCCTGGGGAGAGGCTCTTACCTGTTGCATCAGAGCTCCTCACAGTCAGCTCGTAGGTCAGATCTGTGAAGGAGAGAGAGAAGAAGCTTACATTTCACCGTGACCACAGTGGGGGGGTTGCGGGGACAGCGAGACGATGTTCACTGTCTGTCTGTCTGTCAGCAAAGGTCTGTCGTGCAGAGGTGGCCGTCGGCCAGGCCTCTGAGCCCCACTGGCTGCCTGTCACTCGCCAGGATTACAGAGAACCCCAGGCAAACTGAGGTGCTCTAAGGTGAGCACTGATCAGGCCATGGGGAGCGGGTTCCCACAGTGCACAGTCGCATCTCTAACCCGGGCTGGACAACAATCAAAACACTGCTCAGCGTTTACACCAGTTCCACCAGTGGAGCACTTCTGCTGGTTTTGCTGCTGACTAGGCCCTTTAGCCTACTGGTATTGAAATCCTGTGAGTATATGTGCTAGGGCATGTTATAGCTAGGATTTGATTATTAAGTAATACTGGGTCTTATTCCTACAATAGTGGTCATTACGTGATAATGGGTGTTGTGGTTATGTGATGCTGGGTGTTACTGCAATGGTAGCGATTATTATGTGACACTAAGTGTTATTGCGATGATTGTGGTTGTTATGCAACAGGGGGTGTTACAGTGACGAGCATGGTTATTAAGCGAGATTGGAAGTTATGGCCAAAGACAGCGATTATTCTGTAACACTGGATGTTATGGCAATGGTAGTGATTATTATGTGACACTGAGTGTTATTGCGATGATAGTGGTTGTTATGTAACAGTGAGTGTTACAGTGATGAGGGTGTTACAGTAATAATAGTGATTACAATGTGACATTAGGTGTTATGGCAATGACAGTGATTACTATATGACATTAGGAGTTATGCCCAATGATAGTGATTATTATGTGATACTGACTGTTAAGGTTATGACAGTATTTATGATGCAACACTGTCTGTTATGGCTCTTAAAATTTAAAAAAAAAAGTGAAATTGTCATGGCCTATGATAGTGACTGAAATTGTGTTATGATATTGTGTGTTATGGCTCAAACACTTCTTACAGAACATTGCATGTTATGGCTATGATAGTGACCGTGATGTGACATCACAGTTAAGGCCATGACTGTTATAACGCGACGCAATGTGACGGCGCAGCAGGTGAGACAGGCGGGTTACCTGTGCAGTGCTGCTGCAGCCGGCGGATCTCTGCGTGCAGGCCCTTCAGCGTGTTCGCGTGGTCCTGCTGCAGGAAGAGCAGGTTCTTCTGAGCGCTCTGCAGCTGGTTCTCCAGGCTGACCGACGCCATGGCCGACGCTCACACACGCGTGCGCGCACACACACTCACGCACACTGACTCACACACAGCTGCCGCAGGCCTGCAAGAACAGATACACAATAGACAACATGTAAACAGGTCTGAGTGGTAGTACACAGCCAGCGCTGCAGGAGAGATTAAACTACCATGGGGATATAGACAGGAGGCCACAGAGTAGATTTATGAGTAGAGTTAGGATTCTACCTCCTTGTAGAAACTGTTTCTACTATTCGGCAGCATCGACCTACCGGCTGAGAAATCTGTTCTCCCATTACCCCTGAACGTCCCGCCCCCTCAGGTAAAAAGTTACGGGCCACGCTCCAATCTCAACACTTTCTAAAGTCACCTGCTCAGGTGGACAGGTGACTCACTCGGGTCACGGGCAGGTCCCGTCACGGACTCCTGTCCCATCTGGGATGTCGGGGTTAAGCGCCAGCCCTCTCACCCTCAGACTTCTGGGAAGGGTTCCAGCTTTACCACCGCCACGACACGGACCCCGAGAAAGCCTCTGAATAATGCATGAACGAATTAATCCTTCTCATACGACACCCTGTAAGGCTAGCTACGCCATTTCTTCCTGTGCAATGTAATATTTTTTAATAACCTCTCGCCAGGGGCGTGCCGCCAGTCGGCTTTAAGATGTAGCCTGGCGCGCAACGTGACCGACCGCGCTAGGCGTATGGCTGAATTCAGATTTCCTTCTCCGCTCTTAAAAACGCAGAGCCGCTGCAGTCTGGGAGTCTTCTATTTTTAAAAACAAAGCTCGGAGGGTGCCTCGCGGCGGCATCGCGCCCCGCGTTATGTAACGCCGCTCGCGTTACCGGGAGGAGAAGGCAGGCAGCCGCCCGACTCTCCCGTTACCTCTAATCGTCAAATAAGCGCCGATGCCGAGGGACCGGCTCCATTATCAGCGCCGGAGTGACCCGCGTCTCCGGAGTGTGGCGGCGTGGGACCGCCGGCTCAATCAATTTCCACATCTCCGTTCAGCCAGCTTTCCTCGGCCGAGACAGACAGCGGGGCTCAGCGTGCCTTAATGAAGAAGGCGGGGTGAATGAGACACAGGGGTGCACTTCTTTCCATTATGATGAAACGAAGGTGATGCCGAGTTAAAAGGCTCTACAGACAAGCTTACACTTGGCTGTGGTGAGACACCTCAAAAAAAAAAAAAAAAAAAAACAGGTGAATAATCCAAGATACACAAGACCAGAAAAACACTGTATGGCCCTCGAAGGCCTTCAAAAATAGCTGACTGTGAGGTGGGGAGGAGAGTAGGGGAACAGTTGACACTGTTACAGTTGGAGGTACTGCAGGAAGGCTTCTCTGTGAGGGACCAAAATGGTATTTTAACCTTTAGGAAGCTTACTGACAGTGTTGACAGTGGGCCTGCACAAACATTCCGAATAAAAAGTGCTCCATAAATGCCAAAGACCCCATCCGCAAGATGGCTCCATCTCATATCAGAAAAATCAATTACACGGAATATAAACATTAATAAGTTTGAAAACATGCAGTGAAGATTTACCCGTGGCCAAAACAAAGCCAAAGACCAGATGGAAGCGAGACGTCTTTAGATTTAATGACACCCACACCGAAAATAGATTTTGACATTTAACCCCACGCCACAGACAAAAGCCGAGAGCGTCTCTGTTACGCGTTAAATATTCTGTTGAGCGTTGTTCCAGCCAGGTAAGCCACCTTTGTTGCTTAAATTATTCACGGTTTGCCTGCCTAGCAACCATGTGGCTTTCCTGCCTCTTGCGCGTCTTTTTAACCTGAAATGGTACTTTGGTGACCTGTTGGCTGGGAAGGTGGAAACATTCCCCCCCCCGGTCCCGCCGGGCCAGGCTGCCGACAGCCCTTTTTGGCTTGGAGGACGAGGCTGACGGAAAGTCAATGCAGCCATGGTAATGCAGAATACTGGAACCACCCTCCGTGTGCTGACGATGGCTGTGCTTATCTGATCAAGTAAAAAAAAAAAAAAAAAAAAAAAAAAAGGCATGGCCAGAGAGTGCAGTCAAGGGATGGATGGATGCATTAGACTCATACATTATACGCTCAGGCCAGGGTGGATAAGATCAGTGTAGTGTGCGTGTGTGTGTGTACTGTACATTTGTGTGTGTGTGTTTTCAGTCTGCAGACACTTGTGAGTATGTGGTTGTGCGCAGTTTGGGTGTGGCGTGAACAGCGCGTTGTGCACATGTAAAGATGCGTGTGTGCATGGGGAATATGTGAGTGTGAGCATGCGTGGATGTGTTTATGAGTCGGGGGGCACTGGGGCTGGTGCGTGTGTGGGAGTGTATGTGTGTGTGTGTGTGTATCCATGATGGGCTTGGGGTTGGATTCTGTATTGGAGACGGAAGGGGGCCGGGGGTACTCTCTGACGGTCCTCCCGGGACCGGAGCTGCTGTGGAATGGATGGGATGAGAACACTTACTGCATACTCTTTACAGCAGACGCGCTGCTTTGGGACTGTTCCAGAAAGTGCTAAAACCCTCAGCTAACAGATGAGACCATCAGCAGCAGCTCAATGGGGCCGGGCTATTAAAAAAAACACAAGACGCATGCAGCAACATCTCAAGCAGCGAGATCGATGGCCGTTAAAAATACGAGCCGCATCGTTACTTCAGGGTGCCATAAGCACAATCACAGGCTTGTTGTCTGTCGGGAGGTGAGAGGGCACTCGTAACTCTATGTGGGGAGGGGCGGGTCAATGCAGGTCATGTGCTTTGGAGAAGCTCACTGTTCTCAGACCCAGCACAGATTACAGGAAAGTAGGTACAGGAAGTCAAGAGAAAGTTCAACTGAGGAACTGAACACAAGGGATTACAGCTGACCCAGTAATATCTCCTGAACCAAGAACCTCCCTGACATACATATAAGCTTACAGAGCCCGAAACCTCTGCTTGGCTTTTCAGCATGTCCAAACCACTGTTCATACAACATGAGGTCTAACATTTAAGGGCATATTTTTAACCAAAAATTTTCAAAAACCATCCACTGAATAGTTTTCAATGGTTTGTTCCATTCTGAAAATCAGCGAACTGACACCCACATGCGATCCCCATTCTTGGAATGCAATAATAATAACAATAATAGTAATTACAGCAGCACAGATATGGGCTTAATCAAAAAGCAGTCACGCTTTAATATCCATTTTCCACTCCCCATTCACTGAGCCACACAAGACAATATTCCTGCACAAACGATATTAGCAGCGTGTGGACAAAGGATTTGTTTTGATGCTGCGATGTTATCACAAAAAAAAGGTAATTACTGTTATTATCATTATGAAATAGGAGCGGCGATGATGGACGAGGCAGAGAGGACGGCCTGAAAGTCCACGCACGTCACACTGAGAGCGGGTGTGGCGGGAGAGGCGGTCGGTCTGCTGCCATCCCCCTTCCCCCCTGCGATGTCCTTGTGATAGCTGCTCTGCAAGGATGCTGCTCCCAGGGGGCGAAGTCAGCGCCCCGTCGCTCAGTCTGACCGCCGCTGTCTCCGCCCGCCCCCGGGTCCCGTTCAGGCCCTGAAGTGCATATCGATTTTCCTCTCTGAGTGCAGGGAAGGGCCTCCTCCCTCGTTCGCCGTCTCCTCGCTACGTCACCGGGCTCCTTCACCCCTCGTAAAACGTCTGCTCTCGCCGCGGAGCGTCCCGGGCTCCTGCGGGGCTTCGCCTTCCCCCAGAGGTCCTCCCGAAAACCTTCACGAAACGTTCCCGCTGCCCCCTAGCCCAGGTCTGTTCCTATACACGTCGCATACACAGGACATTTGGCTGAGCTCCATCAAAGACAGTGGCTTCCCAGTATTTAGGCTAATTACTACTAAATTTAAACTATCCACTCTGGTGACAATGCAGCGGTCCCTATATTTACAGGGGAGGGGGGCTCTTAGGAGGTGTGTAGTTGGCAGTGTAGCATAGTGGTAAGGAGCAAGACTCGTAAACAAAAGCTTGCCAGTTCGACTCCCTGCTGAGGCACTGCTATTGTACCCTTGGGCAAGGTAATTAACCCAGAATTGCCTCAGTAAATATCCAGCTGTATGAATGGACAACATGTAAAATTGTACCCTATGTAAGTCCCTCTGGACAAGAGTGTCTGCTAAATGCTACTAACGGTCACCAATGAATGAGTGAAAGTCCTTCCAGTAAACCCTGGCCGGTGAGGCAGGCAGCCCCTTCCCAGAATGCCGTGAGGGGTTAACTGAAGCGCAGTGCCCTAGAGAGGACTGCTCAATGACAGTCTCAGTGCTACCGTAAAGCATTACTCACAAAGCTTTTCCCATAAAACACCGACTCCGGAGCTGAGATCATGGCAACCCGCAAGGGGACCGCCAGCCAGCGTTTAATTATAATTCCTTTTTCATTGTACTGTCACCGGGACATTTATTGTCTTATCAACTACAGTTCCAAAAAAAACCGCCCAGCCAGGCGCCACCCTGGCTTGACCGTCTCTGATGTGCTACAAATCAATCGGCCACATTGACCATCCCTTACAAGCAAATGTCACCAGGCACTGCAATGGTTCTTTTATCGCTAAAGATGCGTGGGTTTAAAAGGCTCAGGGACACAAACCAGAACAACTAGGAACAATTTAATATGGCCATAACAAAACGACAGACCAAGGTTTTTAAGTGAACGCTGCTTCCCACCCCCACCCCACCCCCTAAAGACACATGGAATCCCAAGGGCACCACAGAAATGGCTCTCCCAGCCTCTCCTTCTCCCTCCCCCCCCCTCCATCTCCCACCCCACCCTCATCATGCACACCACTTCCACTCACTCTAGGCCATAAATAATCAATGAACTGCAGCAGCAGAGGAATACACTGGTCAGAAAACATCTTACCGTGAGCTGCTCTAAAAGAAACGAAATCGTCCCTCACAGACGAAGCTGTGATGGGAGAAGGGGGGGAAAAAGGCTTAAATACTCAAGTCGGAGAGAAAAAAAAAGAAAAAAAAAACTTGTGACATAAGTGTTGTATTGATTGACTGCACTTTGCAATTGAGCAAGATGTGCTGAGGGCACAATACTGGCTTTCCTATAGGCTGAGTGCAGGGGTGGACACCGTCGGTGTTATCCAACATCTCCACTTGAGCTGATACAGATGACAGCACCCCACGTGGGATGAGTACTGCTTCTCTGTTTACGTTAACGCAGTTTCCTTTTTATACATTACGCAAAGTTCATCTGTTGTCGCCTGGCCACTTAGATTGTATAAGCCTGCAGATTATCTGTCACACTGATTCCATTAAAAAAATCAAGCAACATTAAAGTCAAATTCCTAAAGGTATGTACGCACAAAGACCAGTTTATCGGCGAGTTTGCTTCCGTGAAAAACAATAACAATAACAAAAACGTGTAATACGCACATAAACCATGTCCAGTTTTCAGTATCATAAATTAGACGGATCTGAAACAGAGATGGAGATTAAAACACTACTACAGAGGCCATAACTACTCACATAACCCAGAGCATATTTTGGATGTAGACCTACCAAGTAGAAATTTTGCGGTACAGATACTCACTGTCACCGAGGGATACCGAGTTCAGGCTTGGCCGGCTACGATCCGGCCACGCAACAGAGCAATGCAGAAAAGACAATACGGGACATAGCTGGAATCGTGTGATGCACCTGCATTGCGGACAGCGCAAAACACTGACAGGGAAACCAGCATCTGACTAGCGAACACATGCATCAGGGCGTGTTACATTTCTCTAACAAACTCAGCCACAATTTACAGTAGGAAAGGCATCTTGAGAATGTGGCTGGCTATCCTACCTTTTAAATGTTGCATGCGCAGCTGGCTAAGTTATCTATCAACACGAACAACACAATACAGTTGTACTGGCAAGATGACCGTGTGAAGGGTATACGATGCGCCCAGGCTAATTACACAATGCCATTCTGACCATAGCTTTAAGTTACAACAACATCTGACAAATCTAACAAGTTTAACAGCTAACGTTGTCCACCTAGCTATTTACTGGTTATCTCGCTTGCCAACCTGGTTGCTAATAGGCCACAAATATATCTCGCTAGCCAACTTAACGCAGAAGACTGCGCCACCAGTTAACTGTATTTACAAATTATGCATTAAAAATGATCCACATAAGCAAAATACTAAGATATCTAACCAACCGATCACAGCTAGATACATATCATCGGGGGATTTCAAGGTAACAGTCACAACAATATTTATGGTATTCACCCCTCATTGAGGTCTCTGCTACAGCTAGCCAGCTAGCAGCCTAACAACTTTCTCAATTTGCCCTTGGCTGTTGCTTAAAACAATAGCTATATCAAATTACGGACGGCTAGCCTGTTTCATTCAGGCAGTACCGACAAAATACTTAAAATCTATAACTGGTTAACTAATAACGACACAAACTGTACTTGACACAACTTATTCCCTAGCAAAATGACTATATAGCAGTTACAAACCCCGCTAGTTGGCAAGCGACCTGATTTGTAAATTATGGTTATTTTGAACTGCCGGGTGGCGTTGGTGCTAAACAATTATTCTAGGTGGCAAGATGCGGCAGGTAACATTAACCAACCCAGCCTTTGATACTCGCATTCCCAGGCTCACTAGGTAAAGGAAACACTTCGGTTCTCCCACTGCTAGCATCAGTATTTAGCCAGCTAGCAAAATAACTGCCCTTGTCTAGGAGGTAGCTTGCTACAGCTAGCTGGCTCGCTAGCTAAGATTACCGTTAATAACACAAAATACATCTGTCAACGTGCACTCTTGGCAGCATGCGAATAACGGACATAAACTAATTTAAGGGTTTAATTCGCTTTAAGGAATCTCGCTTGAGGTAGGTCTCATCTTAACAAACTATTCTCAGCTAACGTTAGCTTGCCCGATATCACAATTTGTCTGGTCTTTCAGAGACAGGTGCACCTCGCAGCAGGATATGCCAGGGATAGTCTGGCTAGCTACACGCAACTGGCAAGCTAAAACCGCTTTGCCTTGAGCTGACTAGCCTGCCACCTACCTTAACAATGTCACTGCGACGACGATTATTTACGACAAAATCGGCCGTTTCCCTTTGAGTGCCGTTTTATATTAGGTCCGTCCTGACAAGTTGAACGTTGTCATTGTTGCGGCTCCTGGGTCGAGAGAGAACAAGGTTGTGTCAGCGCTCTCATCTCCCTGAGCTACAAGGCAAAATAAAGCGGAGCATCATGGGATACTACCAAAAAATCATTACCACGCAACTACATACCAATCGCCGAGGCCGGATTAAATATGCGAAATTTCAGAGCGCTGTTAAATTTAAAGTGTTTGTTGCACACGCTTGAACATTGTAAAATGCACCGTTATGTTCCCGTATTTAATGTCAACTAGATTAACTATAATAAAAAACGGGGTTGACATCAACTGCGCAAGCGTCTCAGGCGCAACGGTGTTGCCACAGAAACCGAATCACGCTCACGCGCCTGGAAAATGTCGATGACATGCCATCTAGCGACGCAGCGCAGACTTGCATGTATAAAATGAACATAAGATAATCCTATGAAGAATAGCAACCCGAATTTTACTGACAGTCGTTAATAGTTAGATTCAGCGCGTTATTTTACTTGGCATGTTTATTTTCACATAAAACTTCTAAAATAAGTCCAAAGAAATTTTAAAGCTGACTTCAGTTAAATGATTGTAATACAAAGAGCAGACAGCAGAGGGAAGCAGTGCCTCATACATGTATACTTATTGAACCGAAAAGATCCTGAAAATGTGACAACAGACTCCTAAGCAGATTTTGTAGGATGGCTCAGGGGGGTCTACTTTATTTTAAGTACTTCCTTATTTTCAGAGCACGTTTTATCTATGAATTTAGTATGTATATTGCTTTCTCATTTTCATGAACAAATGTATATAGTGCTTTTGATACAAAAATTCATGACATGTTTACATCATTTTTGCCATTTAGCAGACACTCTTGTGCAAAGCAAGTCACAAGTCCTGCTCCTGAACCACTACGCTACACTGCTGCCCTTCAAAGTCTATCCACTTCAACCCACTTGAAAGAAGAAATAAACAATTGATAAATTGTTGGGAAATGATTTCAATTGATAAATTTTTGGCAATTGATGGCAAATATATTTGATTGGAGCAATGATCCTATAACTTTTTTCATGCTTAGTATTCACATTAAGTTTGCTAAGGTTGGACAGACATGAGTGGTACTTGATATTTGGTCTTAGAGACTATTAACATGATTAATAACACACACACACACACAAAACTTATTTTGAACACAAGTTTTTGATTATACTGAAAAGACACAGGCTAAACACAAAGACCTTAACTTTTGGAACTTTTGATATTTGAAAAAGAAATTAACATACTTAAATTTTTTTCTACCCATTCCCTCGTTTGTAGTGTATAAAAACATGCCCACTAGAATCTTAAAATAGTCCCCTCTGCTGTGAATGGAAATCCATTTTAAACACAAGGTGTTTTGTATCACTTTCTACGAATCATTAACCAGAGATATCTTCCACCTTTACTCACTGAAAATCCTCACTACTGACTTAAAACTGTGAGATTATGCATCAGCCTACCTGAAACAGAACAACATGTCTTGAAGAGACTGCACCCCCACCCTCCAAGAAATAGTCCATACAGAGATGCTAGACTTTAATGACAGTGGGCTTTACAGCTGTTTGAGTGACATGCAGTCACATTGTCAAACCCCTGTTCTCATCCTGCCCATACCAACTGTGCTTGGGCACTGCTGGGTATGAAAGGGGGCAATTGTTATAAAATGTCTGCAGCCACTGTTTTAGTCCCTCTGACTGCCCTTCAGCCGCTGACCAGAACAATGCCAAGGTTTAAATCTATGGGAAAATGCAACCGATTATGACGCCAGGCCTGGCATTTTGGGAAAATAAAGAGCTGCATTCATTCATGGGACCAACAACAAGGGCCACTCTGGGCGTGAGTCAGGCTGGGCCTGGGCTGTTGAATTTATTTTTCCTCCTCGAAAAAATGACATTCAGTAAATATTTCCAATTTCTAAGCCACTTCCATTTTCCTTGGAATCAGCTACTGAGTGCCAGACATTTCACCAGACAGTTTTGTTTTCAGTGTTTGCCGAACGCTGGTATCCAGCAATTGTAAGTTGCTAAACCCCACCCAGGGTTTCAGCTTGACTTTCATGCAGGCATTGATTAAATTTACTCTGTGGAAGCCTCCGGCTTCTTCCTCTGTACTATGACTTCAGGTGCTGGTGTGAACACAATGGTGGTAAGATGTGACAGGACTTGTGCTGCAGTACACACCTGAACAGTAAACAATATTATTTTCAAGGGGAGCCAAAGTACAGAATTGGAAATTATTTATGATATATATGGATATGCATGAGGTCATTCCTTGTGCATCCACCCAAATGACATAATTGGATCCTTAGCACACCATGTACTGCAATCCATCATGTTTCCAAATTTCTGTGTGTTTAAACAATCAAAGACCTTTGCACACAGGAGGACCAAGGTGTTCGAATTTCAGATAGAAAGACTGATTGACTTCCTGTAATGAGAGGAGAGCACTAATGATCCAGCCGGATACACAGTGTTTTTTCTCTGTTCATTAGAAAATAACCTTATACTCTATGTATACATACACTGAACATCATAAATCCTACCAAATGGTAGATTCAGACTGGGGCTGCACCTTAGCTATATAAACATTTGAAAAATATGGAGTGAAGCTATGCAAATGGCTGAAGTAATGTGACCACATGAAATTAATCTGAAATGGAGCCAAGCTATAAAGAAATGGTTGGTCTTGTGACTTATTTGTCTGTGGTAAAACAGGTGTAGGGAAGTCTGGACAAGGGTACCACAAATTACTGTGTCGCATGAGATGTAAAAAGAAGAAAAAAGTATTGTTTACTGCATTTATGGTGAATAATATTTCAAAAAAGGGACTACACAACTGTATCAAGCAGACCAATGGTTTTCTTAAATATGAGAAACATCCTTCCACCAGACACCATGGTTCTGAAACTCACTGCTTACCATATCTAACATCTACAGTTTGAAAAGCCTGTTAACCACTTCCCCTTCTGTCATGATTTAAGAGCACTACTATCAGTATTAATTTCCTAAAATCGGTCAAACGGCCTATTAATATATTACAAGCAACATTAAATATTTACAGACAAGAGACAAAGGCTGGGGTACTAAGAAGTTAAACCACGCAAACGAAGAGAATCACAACACCATTAATCATTTCCTAGTCTAGTGCTCAGGGCAAATGGATAATCCAGAGCAAATATTTAAGACATACTTGGAGGAGTTTTTAACGACAGAATAATGCAGACTACAGTCCTATTCCAGAATGCTTACATGATGGCCAAAATTCAGAGCGATCAGGTTTCAAGCCGAAACTTTATGTTGTTTCACTTGTCACTCATTTTTATTTATTTTCCGAGGGTGAAAACATCATGTTGATTTAAGAAGAAAATAGAGAACGAGCCATCCTAACGGACATTCCACTGAAGTCTTGCCAGATAGCAATAAACCTGGACTCTGTAATTTCCTCTCAGCGTAAATATTTATAGATCAACAGGTGTTGTCTTAAGGGTTTGAAACCAACAGAATTCTGGGGCAGGCACAGGAAAGAAACCTTTTTTCCCCCAGCGTTGTTTGTTTTCCTTTCATTTCTCTGACTGTGGATTTAATGGAGGTTTACAGGGTTACAGCTCCCAGTTGTCTTGTGCTAGCCCTTAACTGCCCTCTGCTTTAATCAGCTCAGAACAGTGCTGTAGCTGTTTCCTTCTCTCTCCATACCTCCCTCTCTCCTCTCTCTCTCTCTCTCTCTCTCTCTCTCTCTCTCTCTCTCTCTCTCTCTCTCCCTCTCCCCCCCCAACTTTGCCACAGTATGTTCTGACAGCTTTGCCCTAAATTATCTCTGGCAAGCGGAATTCCTCAGTGGCATGGCTACCGTGTAAAATGATATCAACCAAAACAAGAAATCAATTTTCATAACCAACAGAACAAAAAAAAATAGAAGAAGGCTTCAAATAAAAGGCAGAGCATCTCATGAAGTAAATGGAATTATTGTCTCGCTCCTGAAATGTTATTTTTTGGAAGCGGCCTTTAATCTCTCTCTTGGCTTTGGCATGTTTTTGATGGGGATTAAATTCTTCTCATTTCTATATTTTTAGAGTCTTGGCTCGAGTCCCAGATCCTTGTCCGGAGAGAGGGGTGGGCGAAAGGAGTGAGAGAAAGAGCCCTCCTGCTGATTGCGCCCATACCTTCTGTATCTGAACTAAAAGAATTCCTCCATTGAAACACATACCTTATTCATGATTTGTTTTACTTAAACTCTGAAAAAGGGGGTGGAGGGGGGAGGAGGGGGTTGAAGGTATTTATATTTCGTAACAAGTAGAGTCGTAAAAAAAGCTCAATGAGGAGAAACTCACCAAGTAAAACAGGGAGCAGGGCCATCATAAACTCACTTTGGAGGGACATTAATCTTGCCTCTCCGAGTGCACTGAAGCATTACTGGTGTGAGTGTGACATGGCTAGCTCTGAAGGCTGTCTACTGAGACACCATCCTCTGGATTCCAGGAGTGCCTGCCATTCACGGCCATATGTCATTCAGCTTCTCTCCGCTCCGCAGCAAATGTGTGGGCCAATCCGAGGGGAGAGCTCTGCTCTGTGCCTTCGTTTGCGCACCGGGTGAGCAGACCTAATCAACACAAGAGGTGACTCCCGAATGAGCCCCTGGTAGTCTACCTTGAGCTCCTCTTTCACCTGGCCGTGTTGTGAAAGGTGCTGAACTTCAGTGGGGTGTGGCCCTGTACTTCAGAACTCAAACCCCTTTCCTGAAGAGTCTCTCAATTTAAGTGTCACCACACTTCTGTAAATTTAAGGTCTGCAACAAAATAAGTTGCTAGGAAAAAAAAAATGGTTATTTGAAACTTGCAGAATGAATCAGTGTCAGCAGGTTTTCATCATCGTTACTGAAATAATTTAACGTCCTCCACCAACGGCGGGATCGTCGTTTCGCTATGTATGGGCGTTTCCGAAGCACGAATGGACGGGGGTTTATTTAATTGTATTTGCAGATAGAAAGCTAGTTCTGCTCAACACATTACATCTCAGCCATGCCACTGCCCACGGAGAAGCTCCAGTCTAAGAGGTCCCGCGTCTCTGATTGAGTCCACCTGAACGCGGTCGCTCGCCCAGATCTCACCCGGGCTCCCAACACCTAAGCCCTCTACCGTCTGTAATTTCCTTTAACAAGCTGGAAGGCCCCCGTAAACGTGCTGGAGATTTACGACCGAGCGGGCCTGTAGATCGAGATTTTAAATTATGAGCGCTAGGAAATACACGCTCTCTCTCTTTCTCTCTCGCTCTCTCTCTCCCTCCCTCCCTCTCTCTCTCTCTCTCAAACAGTGCTAAATTCATCTGCGTCTTCAGAAATGTTCCGAGCGATGCCTCACAGGCAGGTGAGAAGGCCATAAATTCAGTGAAACTGTGAGCACGCAGCGTGTCACCGTGCGGACCGTTCGCCCTGGTTCATTCTTTGCAAAACGGCAGACGGTCGAGGAGAGTTGCAGGGGAGGGAAAGGAAAAAAAAACAAAACAAAACGGGGGCACGGAGGGATTTAACCGGAATGTCTAGAATGTGGGTAAAGCGATCTCGTTCGGTAGGTCTCCGTTATGGAGAAAACCAGACTGGTGTCAGATGCCGTTAAAATGTGTCGAATGCCTTGAAATCCAATCAGACGGATGTGGCCATGCAGCGTCCAATAAGGCGAGGCTTTACTGCCGCCGCTCTGACGCGCTGCCAACACCAACACTTTTCAGGTTGTAATAGTTTTACAGTTATTATATTGAGGTTGGCAAGATGACGTGCCCGAAGCTCTGAAAAGCTAATTTAATTTTCCAGCAGAATTTTTTTTTTTTTTAAAGGCAGAGTCATTATCACTCCAATATTAAATTCAAAGTGTCATTTATTTAATTACTTCAAAGCCTGCGAGCCTACGCGTTTCTTCCCTGCCACTGGAAGGAGCAATTCGTTTTAACTCTGACCGACACATTTCACCATCTGCTTTTTTTTCCCCAGCATTTTAGAAAGTGTTCAACTGCGAGGAAATGTGGTTCCCATGCACTCAGTCAGGGCCTTGTCCAAGCTGCCCCCTCCCCTTCACCACCCCCTTTCAAAAACCAGAGCACTTGCCATCAGAGTGGTGATGGAGCTGCCCTTTTATGGGTAAAAGTCATGTAAAAGGCAAGTGTAATTGTCAGCAGGTAATGTACTGTATATCCCCTCCGAGCAGATCTTTCTTGGCACCAACTGTAAGCTTTGCTCTGATGTGTTCTGCCAACCTTTAGACAGAACGGGTACTTATGCTCAGTGCTGTCAGAACCACATCTGTATGGCGCTGCTGCACCAGTTTCATTGCCTGTTCCCAGTTCCCCAATCAAAGCCAAAAACAGAAATATGCAGGGGTTTCTACTGACAGGGGTCTGATTTTTAAAACGTGGGTGGTGTACTGCCCCTCCCAGTGTTCCTCCTTAGCCTCTTCCTCATCACTGTCTCGCAGCGGAGTAGCAATTCAAACAAGCACCACCGTGATAGTCTTGCACTCTTCATTACCGTCGACATGTTGGTCAATTTTTCCCGGCCTGGTGACACCTCAGAGGTTGAGAGTGTATGTCACATTTTGGAGACTGCTTTCAAAGTGTGCTTTGGATGCCTTGAGAGGGCAGCTGAGGTGTTTGAGGGTCGTTAGAGGGAAACATTTATCAGAATGATGTGTTCCTCCATCAACAAAGTGAGCCCTAAGACACCCAGGGAAAAAAAAAACTCCTGAGGAAATGTGGTTTGCATACTAGGTGGTAGATTCCCAAGGGGAAAGTATATTTAACAAAGGATGAATAGGATTTTTGGTTAGAGCGTTTGTCTTGCAGCTGTTTATGCAAATGAAACCTTCTGTTCAAGTTCTGACTCCTACCTACTCTTATAATTATCTACTGTCATAATTTACCCTCACCAGAGGTAATTATTCAGCTATTGGTGAATATATCCTTGAACATGTTGAAAAGCTCAAAAAAGCTGTTGAAAGACAGTTGGAAAACTGCCAGTTTAAACAGAACTTGTGTGAAGCAGCAAAATGCAAAGTGAATGACAGTTGCTCTTAATGAAAGTGTAATGTTGCAAGTTACTGGAGTGCAGGAGAGAGATCTTTAACTCAATTGAGAAAAAAGTGAATATGTTAAAAGTCCCTTCAAATCTGTTGATTTCCTCGCTGTTCCTAAACCCCCACCATAGCAAGCTGTACTCTGAATAGAACCTCATTCTGGTAAAGGAGGTCATCATGTTTCAGCCAGATGTTGAGGCCAAATGAAGACATTAAAAAACAGTCATTTCTCTTTCTCTTTTTCTCTCCCTCTTTTTTCCTCTTTCTTGCTCTCTCACTGACTGCACTTGAGGGCACTTGACTACTCTGGGAGTCTTTGAACTTTTTTGTTTTGGTGTGTGGGGGAGGGAGTGAGAGTGGTGGGGAAGGGGTGCGGGGGTTGGGGGGGTCTCCCAATAGCCTTTGTCTTTTCTTCCTGCTGTAAGGTATGGAAAGTATGCATCTGTTTCCTTTGAGAAAACTTCTGTGAGGTAAAACATCAGAAGCATGCAGCAAGACTGACAAGACTGTGAATGGACAGAGGTTAGGGACTGTCCAGGGGCATTGTGGGAAATTTCTAGAAATCTTGACACATCGCAGATCCAGGAGGTGGAGGAGAGAATTAGAGTTTCAGAGAGCTCCCTATTTTTTAATCCACTTTTTCATGTGAAATAACAGCAGGCACTTTAGGAAAATTACTGTGTGTGGATCTGCACAGGGGGGAACGGAACACTGCAGTGTATGTATATTTTGACAAAGACAGAAGAAGAGAGAAAAGCATTAAAAACGGGAGCCGTGCCACACAGCAAGACTTCAGGCTTCCTGCACCCCCCGTCCTCTTCCTTTCATCCTGTTAATGAGTGAGGAACTGGGAGAATTAGCCCAGTTCTCGGTCTGACCGCTTTTACAGTGCGGAAAGCAGTGCTGTCAGTGGCTCGGGGAAGTGGCACTCTAATCACCACTGGTTAATGGACCAAAAGCGGAGGCTTCAGATGTGGCCGTAACTCAAGGTGGCCGCGCAGCCTGCTTACTAATTCCCCTCTTGGTTGGGTAACGCGCTGCAGGGATACTACAGAAAAGGCGGGAAGTGGTGATGTGGCGTTCAGGCCCAGGGCTCGAGTTGGAGGATATTAAAACATCATGTTTCTCAAGGTGTTTCCACACAGTTTTTCCGCTGTTTTTTTGTCTCCGTTAATTTTCTCCTGTGTTTTGTGGAGGTCGGCGGGAAGCTCCCAAGGCACAATTTGGTGACGGTTGGCAGGAGAAGAATGAAGAACTATGCAAAAAAACACAAGTTCAGGTCTTTGATGAAGAGAGATTTGTTGACCTTTCGAGCTGTGGTGTGCAAACACTTACACTCCTGGACTTTGTCAGGAAGGAACAAGGCTAAACTGGAAGACCCCGCCACAAAATGCTGTATACGTGTCCTATGCCCTGGCTAACTAACAATGGTTTCATTCCCACACACCTGACCCCTGGGGCCTTGTTTGCCACAAATTTCTCAGAAGCACTTGGGGAAATTCAAAAATAATCCCCTTGGCGACATTACCATGTGCCCCCCAGAACCAAAAAAAAAAAAAAACGCTGGATGGCATGTCTTAGACAAGCGAAGCGCACATCTGTTTTTTCTTTGAAAAACCAATGCAAAATTGCAAAAATGTGTTAGAAAAAAACAGCTAATGTCTTCCTGCGCTGGCCTGCTCCCTCCTCTTCTCCGTGTGGGTGGGGGGTGGGGGTGGGGCACAGGCACGGAAGAGGTGCTCTTACACACTCAAAACACATGGCAAAGGAGCAGGATGCAAGCTCTGCTGAACAGATAGGACAGCACAACCGATGTCAATTACTCCTTTTAAAGAGACAGAGCAAACATGTCCATAACAGGCTGATTCTGTGAAACATAGTTTATGTGCATGCACCTTATGTGCCTTGTTGGAACAAGTCAATATGCACCACCACTGAGGCACTACTGCTGCAAAAAATAATCAGATCAGCTTAATTCCATTCTTCCATTCCCGTGGCTGTGCTTCTGCTATGCTACGGCAGCTAAAAGAGGGTCATCTGTCACATTAATACTGTACGTGCAAGGCACGCGGCGTCTGTCCTGGCTGGTTAGGGATGATAGAGTCTGACCGTCCCGCTCCAGTTGACCGCAGCCTGAGGAGGAAATCTTGCTGGGAACAAGCTCCAGGTTGGGTAAACTCTGGGCTCTTTTCCTCTGCAGTGAAAGCTGCGGTTTTGCCCTGTTCCTGGAGAAGGAGCTAAAGGGGGGGGGGGTGGGGTCCGTTTCTGGAAACGTGTCTTTTTGCGGGTCTCATCTATGATCTGGAACGCCTGACTGTGCACATCATAACTCTCGCCCTGTCTTTCACAGTACATTGAAATGTAGGACAGCCAGGCAGTTTCTGGCAGCGCAGCAGCAGTAAAAAATGTACCTGGGTACAAAAAAAGAAACTTGAGAATCTTTCACTGAACAGCATGTGTGAAGAGATTTATTAGATAAAATCAGTGAGGGCTACGCTTATTTTATCTAATAAATCCTTTCGCACATACTGTGCAGTGAGAGATTCTGTCAAATTGTTTTAAATTGTTTTAAAAGGAGGCTTAGACTATTTATGCGCAGATAGAAAGATGAAAAGGATTAAAGATTATGATGAAAACCAATGAAAAATTGAAAAGAAGTAACTTTACAGGAAAACTTTTTTTTTAAAAAGTTCCATAAAATAATTTTTACTGCACAGAGACTTTACATTCTGGCAGTGGTGTTACTTTTTAATCTTTCTTGTAAAGAAATATAAGAGTCTGATGCAGCCTTGCCAAAAATCATACAGATTTGCCAGTCGCATAACATATGAGTACTATACTATTCCTGGCACTCGCTGGACAATAATATTTGCTCTTGTTCCAAACCTAGTAGATCCAACACAAACTACTGTGATCACCATGGACACGGCAATGTCCTGGCTTACTCCGGTTCTCTCCCAGCCCTATCCTTTCTCATAAGAAACTCCACCGAATGAACAAGTCTGTAGTTTATTTAAGCACCGGCATTCAGACATTAAGTCATGTTTTGCGTTAAAGCCAGGGAATCCTTATTTCTCAATATTCTTAAAAATAACTGTCCATATCTTTACACAACAGTTTTAAAATAGATGAATCAAAACAATGTTGTCACATATTTTTGAAACACTGACTTGATGATTCCACCTCTCTTTACAAAAGCAAAAACAGTCATAATGTAGGTGATTGGTCATTGATAGGTCCATTCTGCTTGTCTTTAAGATTCAAAATACAGAGCCCAACCCTTAGTGGGGAAAAGATCCTGGTCAGATCAACAGCTGGATTATTACCCTGTTCAGAAGCAGAGTGTGTCTTTCCTGGACTGCAAGCAAACAGAAAATTCTCCTGTTTCATATTCCAACCTCTTCCTTTCATCCCCCCCCCCTTACCGTAGGCCCATAATCATTGCACGGAGATAGAACTCAGCAAAGCTTTTGTTTTTCCAGAAAGTGAGAGGGATAGATTGCCTTCTTTACCTGCTTTCAATAAAAATACTCCCTTTTTTTCTTTCTCGGCTCGAGTGTCTAGCCATAATAAAGGCTCGTTCTGCTGAGTTCTGCATTCTCCGCTCGCAGCTTTTAACGCCGTAATGACATTAGAGGGCGAGGGGGGGTCGTGTGCGAAGTGGTTGAAGTTGGCCTGGCTTCCTCAGCTAAAACAGACCCTGCGCCTGGAGCAACATCACGGCCAACATCAACGGTCACTGGAAGCAAAGCTCCTTTAGGCCTCATACGCAGTTCGACACAATCTCCGTCTTTGGCGCCCGCTTTTATTGTCTTCGCCTCAGGTTATGGGGTGTGGATTACAAGCGTAGTGTTTCTCATGACGACTTCATCACCTGTTCTTTAGCCCCCGAGCATTCCAACATTGTGGAGAAAGTCGAACCCCGGGAGAAAGACCAGAAACGTAAGGGTAAAAGCTCAGCTCGTTCGACCTGACTGATTGAACTTCAGCGGCGGTTGTTCGGCCGGTCTGTCTGGCTTTGCCAGTCTGCTACAGCGGCCCCAGGCTGAGGACGGGAGCAGGGGCCGCAGAGAGTGCTAATTTGGCAGCGCTCCGTGTAGGAGTTCAGGTGTCAATGTGTGCTGCGATGAATATTATGAATCTCAATGAATCTTGACTCCTCATATGGCTGTTTGCTTGTGTTTGCTTGCTTGTGTGCTCTGCCTCACTTGTACGTCGCTTTGGGTAAAAGCATCTGCCAAATGAATAGATGTAAATGTAAGTGTAAGCGAATCTGCAAGGTGCAGCGAGGCAGGAGAATGTGGGTGAGTGTTGTCTCTGAGGAGGAAGGGAAGTCAGCAGACACGGTCACCCTGTGTCAAATCGAAACTGCTACTAAGTAAGAACCAGACGTATGGAGTAAAAAAAAAACAACAAAAACACCTTAATTTAAATCCCCTTCTAATAGGGCTCTATCAGGTAAGTCTACGGCACTGATTTGAAGCTCTGTTTCAGCTGAAGAATGCTACTGTGGTTTTTTGTCTGGCTGGACCAGGGAGAGAGAGAAAGAGAGAGAGAGACCTTGTCGTGACAAAATATTTACAGTATGGGTTGGTTTGAATGAGGTTAGGAATTTAATATTGTTTTCAATATAATAAAAAAGGGTTTAACCATGTGCTCCCACTCACACACATGCTCAGACACAGCCTGCCGCAAAGCCCTGTCTGATAACACGGCCAAGGCGGTGTTCCAGGCTGATTAGATTTGATTTACACGGTCTGCCAACAGCATCCAGCCACAGACGGTCCTGGCAGGAGTTGAGAGGGAGCAAGAGAGGACTCGACAACAATCTGGATCCATCGTTACACTCGCCCGGAGTAAATAGGGGGCCACACCTGACTCGCAAGATACAACAATACGCGAGGTTAGCGCCAAGTGCCCGGAGCCGATTGCAACAACGTGGTTACAAAATCATACCGATGTTATTACATTACATTACTGTCATTTAGCAGCTGCTCTTATCCATAACGACTCACATAGGTTACAGTTTTTACATGATATCCATTTATACAGTTGGATATTTACTGAAGCAATTTGGGTTAAGTACCTTGCCCGAGGGTACAGCAGCAGTGCCCAAGCGGGGAATCGAAGCAGAAATCTTTCAGTTATGGGCCCAGCTCCTTAGCATGATGCTACACTGTTGGGAGGACATTGCAAATTTGTCTGAGTGGAGTTGACCACATTGTGACATCACAGTGATGGCGACTCTCTCTTTACTGTAGCTTGTGAGCCTCGTACCTGGAAATAAAGCTAGGGTCCTACGAGGAAATGGCCGGTAACTAACCCCCCTCCAAGAGCACTTTGGCCCTGACTATTGCGAATGGTCTCTGAGGGTGGAGATGAGAACCAACAGTCGTGCTTGCTGGAACCCGATCCTCATCACCATCCCTGTTCCAGCCAGGGAGTTCCAAAACAGGCAAAACTGTCTGTTTCCAAGAAAGAAGGTGGAGAAGTAACCTGCCGTGAACTGAAAACCACTTTTACCTCTATGAAAATGTGTTTTTTTTTTACATTTTTGTAGCTTTGAGACTGACAGCAGCATGCTGTAGCCTGTTAGCATTACTTAGTACCAGGATGGCTGTATTATATAGTGTGGTGATGTCAGTGGGGACATGAGTGGAGTAATGCTATTGTTCTGCAATATGCACACCTGCTAATCCTGCACTCTTAACAACAATACGGTATAGAAGTGTCCCCTGCCAGCTTTTATGCCAAACAGCAGGTGACCTCAGGCAGTGGCAGCCATGATGACAACACTGGATGTAATGATGTAATCATAGCATAGTGTTGTAAAATACTTCTTTTCAAAGATTCAAAGTGTTGCAGTGTAATTCATCACAACAAAACGACAACGACCTCTGAGCACTTCTGAAATCCGAACGGGAGGAAACTCGAGAAAGGCTTTGGCTTTAGGCTAGCTTGTCTCTTAGGTTGCAGGATACAGGAGTTCCTTTGAGCCCTGTCGTTCAACTCCTCAAAAGAAAAAAAAGAAGAAGAAAGAAAAAAAAAGGGAGGCTCTGGCCTCTGGTTCCCAGCATGCAACAGCCCTGTGAACGGGCAGCTTTCCCTGCTGTGCTGTGCAGGTGCGAGGCTTCTCCCCCCTAAACCCCCCATCTGCGTGGTGCAGGCTTGGCACTGACCGGACCGAGGCATCTGTTCCCCTGCAGAGGGGCGGTGCTGGGCCCGTCCCGCCCAGAAGGGGAGAGAGAAGAATGCCTCTCTGCAGCTAGCTCGGGGGACCTTTAGGGCCGGCTTGAGAGTACAGGAATTTGACATATTTCTTCTGCGGGCCCCCGCCAGCGAGAGCCCCATTTAACCCTGGGAATGATGGAGGCCTCTCAAGCATGCGCATGTCATTAAGCGCTCCCATTTGCACAGCTGAGCGTGTGGAGGTTCCAACAGCACACTGGGGCTGATTCATGATGGAGGCCACCCCCACGCCCCCCAAACCCCCCCCACCCCCACCCCATGGCTCCCCCTGCGTGTTTGTTTGTAGGTCTTGGTCGATATGACCGTTGACGGGGGTCGGGGAGTACGCGATCCCGTTAGGTTCTGGCAACCCTTCCCGCTTGTTGCTGGGTGATGGAGCAGCGACCCCCGCCAAAGTGCGTTACAAAGGCACGGTTTGTCAGAGCATCGAATCGATGTTGAGCGGCCGCATTTTAGAGCCCTCACGGAAAAATCAAGGCAGTTTTTTTTCCCCCTCTCCTAGCAACCGCCTGGGGTCATTTGACAATTACCACACTGTTAGAGTGACAGAGTTGACATGCAGAGACATGCATTTCAACTCAAGCAGTCCTCATTTCAATATCAGCTAAAACAGACCAGGAGTTTATTTAGTCTCGCTCAACTCTGCATACATCCTGTTTACTGGGTTCCAACACATGCAGTATACTACTGTAAAGGAACACTAATCACCAGATCAGCATGAGAGGAAGTAGAGGCCCACAGGCTACATGAGGTGTTCTGCATTTTGATTGGCCAAGTGATCATCCTGTACACTGGCTTGGTAGATCTATTTTGCTACAGAATGCTAAATCCACTGTTGTTCTACACAGCAGGTGATATCTGCACAAGCTTGCTTGTGCGCTTCCAGGCAGACAGCAAAAAACGGACTCAGCAGCAGTGAAGATCATCAGTAATGTTACAAGGCCCTTTGGTGTAATTTTTCTGTAAAAATATAGTATGAATGCCACATTGGTTTTAATAGGTTCGACATGTCTGTTGGGATGGCTAACAAAGAAAACTTAAAAAGATCAAAGAACTAGGACAGCCATTTGGGAGAGACACTCATAATCCGTTCGTAACCAAGGTTATAACAAAGCAGGCCCAGCCAAAACCAAACCACCCTCTCAGTGCAGATGGGCTGTTGATAACGCGATGCACTGAACATTGGGGATATAAAATGAACAGATCAGCCAGTCAGGAGTTCAGGGGTCTCTTTGTTGAACCGACCTCCACCTCCTCCCCGTGCCCGCCGCGCCGGAATGTTCCAGCTCCTGATCCTCTTTATTTCCTGTCCCGGTCCTGGGCCTTCAGAGCGTGAGGTGCATACATGGGTATCGTGTGCCATAAATAAACACTGGCTGCCGTTCATACGTCTCACATATGGATTTCGGTGCCTGTGCGCTCTCGAAAAAAAAAAAGGGCCTTGGTCTGGCTCCAGACGCGTAGCGCTACTCATCTTTTTGCGGTGTTGTCCAAATAAAACAGAGCCGCCAGGCCAAGCAAAACGCGCTTTAAAGCTATTTTCCACCGCCTGTGTGGGCAGACCAAACACAAGGAAACCTTCTCATCCCCCAAAAAGATCGTCGTCGTCCCCCACTGAAATAACAGCAGATCAGTCAGATCGACGAAAAGCCCCAGTCAACACGCTGTCACGGCTTTTCCCGAAGTTGTTAATTTCCTGTGGAGGTACCTTGTGGTGTGCTGTCCCGGAATCGTAGCATCGCCACCCTCTCCTGAGAGGAGGGGGCGGAGGACTGGGAGGGTGGGGGGGGCGCTACACTGTACGCACCAAGCTGCTCTCTGATTGGCTCTCAGGTCTCAGTCCCTCAGATCCTTTACCCAAGACCCTCTTGTCCACCTGACCCTGGTCACCCCGGCTTGGTGTCCCAGTAGCCTGCGCCCCCAGGCCTCAGCCCTTCCTGTAGGCCAGCTGTGCGGAGAGCCACACCAACGCGGAGAGGCTTTGTTTTTCTCGGCCTGTCCTCTATGGTGGGGGGATTTTCGAAGAGTTTTTGTGGGGGGGGAGGTGGAGGTCACTATCTCCTTTCAAAGGAAATCAAAGGGGAACCGCAGGCCTGTCCACCCAGCCACCCAAGGATCGGCTGGCAGCCACAGGGGAAACCCAACACCGGCCAGGGCCCCGCCACGCCAGCCGGCAGAGGAAAGCCGTGGATTACAGCCCTCGCTGCCTCAACCATCTTCAATAACACTCTGCCGCCCTTGGCTACAGATCCTTCTCTCTTCTGCTGGAAGGTTCTAGATTGTCACAATAGCTGGCCTTCACAAAGGTTCCATTCCCCCCGCCCTGCGTGCCGCCATCTCTCTTGCAGTGTACAGTTTGTGCTGATGAAGGCATTGCGTATCCCTTACACTTGTACCCATCACGTGTCCAGGGAGACAGCCTGACAGGAGATGTCATTTTGCACATGCTTGCATGCAACCACTGATGTTTTTTGCAAATGGCACATTTCACAGCAGGGCATTTCCACAGATTTATCATGGTTGGAACATTACCAAGTAAAAGATTGTTACATTGATTACTATGTCCTGCCTTTCTCGTGTAGTCATTTTGTTAGCCGACATTTGAGTACAGCCCTCACCCAAAAAAAATCTGTCCCTGCCTCTGTCCCAAGTAAGTTTTAAGTGACTCTAACATAAGAGAAAGGAAAGGAAAGGAGGTCTGTCTGGGGGGACATGGGCCTTAATGTTCTTAAAACAAACCGCATATTTGTCTTGGCCCAGGGAGGGGAATGGCTATCTGGATTGAAAATAAGCTGGAAGTAAATCTCAGAAGAAGACTCCCTTTATCAGTGAAGACTGTTAGTTCAGCCAGGGATCCCTGCAATCCCCTCAGTGTGGAGATCTGGGGGAAATGGAGAAACAGCCCTTTGGAATTACATTTTACAAGGCAAAATGGACCTTTTTAGTGGAAATGTAAGCAGACTTCACCTTCATCCATCTTTATGTAATATTGGTCTGTATGAATAAATCAACTACAAATGTAGTTAAGTGTGTCCACTATGCAGCTCCATAACAAAACTTCAGCAGTCAACAATGTCTCTTTAAGATTTCTGGTTTCATAATCAGTTCCAGCACACTCATAATCAGACGAGAATGGAAAGCATCAATGAACTGTAGTTTCTTTCTACACTACAAATCACCCAAAGCAGAACAATACTGTATATTTTGTAAACAGGTATCTAGTAAAAAGCTTAAATCCTATCCACCCCCACCTGCAACCTACAATGCACACACACGCACATGCACACACACGCGCACACACACACACACACACACACACACACACACACACACACACACACACATATGCATACACACACACAAACACACAGGCACGCACATACAATCTGCACATGCGCACACGCACACGCACACACACACACACACACACACACACGCACCATAAAAAATCCCAATCCAAAACTTTTCAGATGGTCCCTAAGGTCTATATTCTGCTATATAAAGGCAGAGGAGGTTGAATTTCATCTCAGGAAATACTTTCACTGGGCCGAGGGCACTGCTCTAGCTCTGGGCCCAGCCAGCCCCAGTGCACTGCTCAGAAGCCCGCGCTGAAAAGGAGCATTATCTGCCACTCACTCACATTACCGTGAATGACACCTCGCCAGGAGGGCTTACAGTTTACATTCATCAAAAGGGCCTTTGGAGCGACCTGCGATTGAAACGAGCCTGTGCCCTTGCCGCTTTGGCAAAACGCACGCGCTGGGACACACGGCCCTAAAAATAAATACCATAAACTTCCCAATCTGGCAAATTTGTTTTAAAAATAAAAACCGAACAACCAGACCTTTGTGATAAGCCCTGATTTTAAAGGTAAGAAAATGAGGAATAAAGAACTTCTTTTTATTTATTTATTTATTTTTTGTCAGTGCTGGGAACACTTGCTAGAGAGAATGCACCAGCAAATCGTCTGCAAATACATCATAAATCATTAAGATAAAAAGGCAATAGAAGAAAAATGGGGTACGATATGACAAGAGGGATATATTTACTCTCCCATTATAAGCAATCCTGAAATAAACACACCTTTTCCTATTTTGTCATAGCACCTGGAACTTACACCACCAGATTACAAAATGGAGAATTAAATGGAAGGCTCAGATAACAAATAAGAGCATTAGAGGCTTCCAGATGGGCTTTTGGTCTGACAAGCCTGGAACTGTCTCTCCGGGCAAACACTCGGGCAGAGTGAGAAAACAAAGTGATTAAAGAAAACATTCGGGAGAGCTCTGACTCAAACCCGCCCATTGCTGCCGGGACAGGCACATGTGTGCGCACACAACCATCAAGCGTCAGACGTTTCTTTTTACTCCTACATCTGTTTTTAAGGCCCGGGACAACAAATTGGTCCAGGCCCCTGACACACAGAGAAAGCGCGCAGCGAGTGAATCTGAGAGGTCTGAGTCTGGCTGGGGGGGGAGCTCGGTGTCGAGTGAGGCCTTATTAGCGGTGAATGTAAAGCGAAAGTTTGATGAAAAAAAAAAGGTGGGGGCGGTGTTGGTGGATATAATTGGCGTTGACTCTGGTGGAGCCTGGCTCACAAACGCACCGGTGAGGTGCCGAAACTACTCCTACTACAGTCTGCGAGGGTAACTGAGCGGGGCAGGAGGAGCAACACCCCGCCATTAAGATTTCTACTCCAATAATGTCTCTGCGGCTTGCTCTGGCAACGACACGCATCGAGGGAGAGGCCGAGAGAGGGAGACCGATGGAGAGAGGAAGAGAGAGAGAGTGAGAGACAGATGGAGAGAGAAGGAGAAAGAGAGAAAAAAAGAGAGAAAAAGAGCCAGGTAGACAGAAAGAAAGACAGGAAGAGGGAATAAGAGGGGCTAAGAGAAAGAAAGAGATGTAGAGCGAAAGAGAGACAGAGAGACAGATGAGAGGAAGAGAGAAGATGGAAGAGAGAGAAAGAGAAAGAATAAAAGAAAGTGAGAGGCAGCTGGAAATATAGAGAGAGCGAGAAAGAAAGAGATGTGGAAGAAAAAAAAAGCAAGACAGGAAAGGAAGAGAGAAGGAGAGCGAGAAAAGGAGAGGGCCGCGTTTAAACGGCCAGTTTTTCCGCGCCCTGCACAAACAGCACACATGGCTGAATGCCGCACACGCGGTCCAGGAAGCAACCGTGCTGGCGGGCCTTCCCCCAGGCTCCGGTGTCCCTCCCGCTTCCCCGTATTTATGTCTGAAGCTTCCCTCTCTATCTAAATATTTTCTAATGCCACTGAGGAATTCTCTGCCGTCGGTGAAATACTGCCGCGGCCGTCTCCAATGTGGCCCGGCCCATTGTTCTAACACCTGACGCTGGAGAAGCCATCGCCGAGAGACTGTGCCGAACCGGCGCTCCCTCATCGCTCATCATTCCGATGATGCTGCGAGAGTTTTCTTTGGAGGGATTTTACTCTCTCAGTACCCTTAATATTATTCCCATATATAGCCACGCATTTACAGGGATGTAGACTGCTCCTTTGCCGTTACGTATTCAGGGTAGAAATGCAGGGTACGGGCAGCAGTGTGGAGTAGTGATAAGAAGGGGGGCTTGTACTGAGAGGTTGCTGGTTCAATTCCCTTCTGGGGCAATGCTGTGGTACCCTTGGGCAAGGAAGTTATTCCACAACTGCCTCAGGAAATATCCAATGGTACAAATGGACAAAGTTGTAAGTTCTTCTGGATAAGAAGCTGCTGGATGCCTTCTGGATGCCTGCTAAATGACAATAATGTAATGTAATGAAACAAAGAAGGGATTGAGCCCATGATGGACTTTATGGTAAACCCCGACAACCTTTTCTATTTCTACCCGGAGAGGTCTGTTCTCGCATGATTTAGGTCCCAAGTGACCTCAGTGGTCTTCTTAAAAAGGCCCAGCAATTTTACACAAACACAAAAGAATACAATAAGGCATTATATCAAAAAAGCCAAAAAACCAAAACCAAAAAGAGAAGAATAATAGAAGAAGACAATTAGATTTGGAACCGAAGCCTTCCCCAGGTGCGATTGAAAGTCGTTTTTGATCAGACGGGAGAGCGCACAAGTTCACAGATTAACAAAACCCTATTCAGCCATGCTCGGTGACATTCGGAGCAACAAGCCAGCCTTTGTTCGCGGCCAGCGACTTTCTCTCGGAGCCAGCCGTAAAAAGGGAGGGCGAAAATGGGGGTTTGATTCATCTCTAGGCCCGCTCCGTACCCACAGCTTCTGAGAACTCAGTGAGGAATCTGAGTCAGTGTTCTAGTAATCGTTTCCAGGCATCAAAGGTGCCTCTCCATCTATTCTTCTGCCAAGATGAGTGGGGGGAACTGCTGGACCTGAATTTATTTAGAGAAACGATTCTTTTTTTTTTTCTTCTTTTTTCAAAAATCTGAAAGCCGAAAATGAAAACATACGTATTGCCCAGCGTTTAATGCTCAGGATTTGTTCTGACTGCGAGCCTGCTTAAAACGCAACTGAGCTGGTTCCACATCTTGTTAACTGGTCTAAAGCGCTTACTCTGTGGTTTGAGTCCTTTCTCTCCTTCCAGAACATGGAGCAGTTTTGTCAAGAAGCTAACGCTTTGTGTCGACAGAAGAAGAACGTTTTTTTTTTTTTCTTTAAATTAACCTTTGGTTCGAGAGAGCTTTCCTGGGACGGGTTCCCTCCATGTGAATAGCTCTTTGTTAAACAGCTCAATCTGGGCTAAATGAATGAATGAAACCCGTCCAACAGTTTTTGTGGTTCAGAATGTTTCCTTCTGGAGTGCTCTGAAGGGGGGTGGGGGAGGTGGGTGGGGGGGAAACGGGCCTTTCTCTTATTCAAGCCGTATATCTTCCCGAGATTTAATGTGTCAATAAACACAGACCCCACTGTGCAGCCGGTCCATTGGCAGGAAAGGTGCAAACCATAAACTTCGATGTGGGGATCGTGCCCTGGACCGTTCCGGCTCGCAGCGCCCGGTCTCAGGGGCCCGTGGCCCGGATCCCACTCCGCAAGGGAGATGAAGGTTCGAGGAGCAGCTTTCCAAACCGCCTCCCTGCCATCTCACTTCCTGGACCCCTCAAACATCCTTTGGGGTCGACCCCCCGATGCAGATGTCTTGCCAGGTTGCGAGTTGAGGATTAAAAAGGGGCCGGGAGGCCTGCAGCATGGAAACACACAAGCTTTTGTTGAAGTGGTGAAAACCAGATTGAAAACTGTGAAGTGGAGAATGCAAGCCCGCTCTCTGAGCATTGTAAAGCAGAGGAAAAGAGGTTAACACACAGACCTAGCCTTGAAATGCAATGAGGATTACTCTCCTGTCTTCAAATCCTGTGGCATGTATGAATTTCTAACATTGATCTGATGGAGATGGAAACAAAGAAGACGGTTTAAACTAAAAAGGGGGCTTTCTGTTCAGATTCCGGGCTTCACATATTTGGGGCAGGAAGTGGATCCACTTAATGCATGGGGTTTGGGACAGACACCACAAGGATCCACAAGTTTTTGTGTGGTGGCAGTGTAGCATAGCAGTAGGGAGCAGGGCTCATAATCGAAAGGTTGCCGGTTTGATTACCTGCTTGGGCGCTGCAGCTGTACCCTTGGCAAGGTACTTAACCCACAATTGCCTTAGTAAATATCTAGCTGTATAAATACATAACATTGTAAAACTGTAACCGAGTCGCTCAGGATAAGAGTGCCTGCCAAATGCCATAATGTAATGTAATGTAATGTAATGTATTCCCATCAATGTAACCATCTGTGTCCGTTATCTGAAAATTCAGGCAAGGATATGGAATCTTGACAAAAATTCAGGGAGTGTTGGTAGGATCAGCAAACAGCTATAATAGTGGCCCCACCGTGTATCATTCCTGTCATGGCCCACGTTAAAATGAAGGCAGTTTGCCGAATGCACTCCTAAACAGAACAATAGAAGAATTCACAACTCTGTGTCAGGTTCACAATTCGAAAATAACCGACTTTTACGAGTGAGCATGACCTAACACACCTGAATTTATCGGAGGTTCCCTCGGACGGAGGGAACAAGATCGCACCCATATGACGAACAGCAGCTTCCATGGCAACCCCGCTGTCCCCCGTGTGTGTATGTGTGTGTGTGCGTGCGGCGTTCTGCGAGCCGTCCGTCAGCGCCCCGCTGAAGCCCAACCCGTCTGGGTCCGCCTCGTAAAGGCGTGGCCCCTGGCCCGTTTATGCGCGGCCGATCCTGAGAGCGACCACTGTCTGTTCGGGTGACACCCCGTCGCCACATTCCTCGGCCCACGGTGCCGGACTGTAATATCGCTGGCTGTTTACTTCTCCTGGCTTCGCCCCTCGTGTTGACAAGGTAATCTGTTCACTCCGCGGGAGTTGACTTTGGCTGCGGCCGGTTCACTGACATCTGCTGTTTTTTAAATGCTCTCGCACTTAGGGGAAGGGACAGACACACACACACACACACGCACATATGCACGCACACACACACACACACACACACACACACACACACACTTATGCTTCTCTCCTCCAGTGAAATTCTTGATACGACAATATGTATGTGTTTTGGATGGACAATATTATTGTTATTTTTGGTAACATCTCAAGCCACGATGGGTTGACTGACTAGCACACATGTTCTTATGATAATAATTAAATTGTCAGAATTTTGATTGTGATAACTTAATAGTAAATTTTGGGCCATCCACAGAATTCCAGCCTCCTGACTCACAGAACCACAGCATTGTACCTATCGGCCTCAAAGCTCAAAGGAACCCTGGCTGTAGACGCAGAAAAAGCAGCTGGTGTATACCATCCATGCAACAACAAAAACTATTGTCCTTGGCACAGAGAGAGAGCCGTTGGAGGAAGTTGTCTCATATGGCATTAAAACTAAAATATAAACAAATTAAATGAAATGAGCTTTAAAGTACACTCACTGCGTGCCAAATAAGCCAAAAAATGAACAGTGGAGAGAATGCAGTTTGAATTGACAAAAAGATATATAAAAAAACAAACAAAGCAATGCACTGAACACCTCTGAAACCAGATGTCAGGTGCAAGTAAGAGCGGCCAATCACCTGTGATTTCTCCACGGCAATGTTGAGGAGGATTGTGGGAGTGAGAGCCTGGCTGCGTGGAAATGGTTGATGGATGGGCCAGTGGGTCACGGTAGGGCAGATAAGGTGTCACCATGGTCACACACCCAGCTGACCCTCTCCCACTCTACCACCCCCACCCCCTACCCCGCACCCCCCCACCCCTCAAGGCCCCTCTCTCTGTGCAATTCATCAGCAAATATAAATATAATTTAGCCCAGCGAGGCAGAGGGCCATTAATCCCAATCTGTCAAGCGGATCGCTCCCCCCTCTCTGCGGGAAAGAAACAACTCGGCCAATTAGGGGCGTTCATCGGGAGCGTGTCAGCGGGCCGACACACTGTGGCGCTGTGTACGCTCTCATAACAACAACACGGGAGGGTGAACGCCCGGGATGTGCGCCGGGAGCCGCGCAAACGCCCCCACCCCTCCTTCCCCCCCTTCCTCCGTCCCGCCCGCCCTCCTCACTGCAATTAATCCATCAAACGGGCGCTGGGCTCAGAGATGGGCCCTCTGTTTTCACGGAAAATGAAGGTTTTTGTCAGCGGGACAATTTGCAGCGTGTTCACTTTTGAGCGTACACAAACTGTGACAGATTTAAATGGAGGAGCCACACAAAGGCGGCAGCAGTGGGGTTGGGGTGGGGGGACACAGAATGTGGGGAGACTTGTTTTCTCAGCTTTTTGCGCTAATTGGCTGTGAGAGGGAGGACCTCCTTCTAACAGGCGGCGGAGTGTGACGCTCCCTGAGGCCGCCGCCCCCGGGGGCCTCCGAACGCCACCGAGGCTCAGAGAAGGGGGTGCTGGGGGAGCGGGGGCACACAGCACTGTGTTTGTTTTACCGGGCTGTCCCGTTGGCACCCACTCCCTCACCCCTCCCCTGTTCTTGGCACGCTCGCTGGTAGTGAAGAATCTGAAGCTGCCAGGAGAAGAGGGGAACAAATTGCCCACTGCACACCCTGACAGACGCAGGGCCTTCGGGCCTGAAATACAGCACAGACCAACATCTCGTGCGTTAATATGTATCTACTTCCTCGTGCTCTGTTCCGACGTACATCGATGGAGAAGTTTTATGATGGGGGGGGGGCTGTTCGGCAAACAACAGAAATCTCTTGCAGCACTAAGACACTGTGTAATAGCACGTGAAGTTACTAAAAGTTACCAAAGCCTCTAAAACACACCACTCATCCGTGTCCCAAGGAAATAAGTGTTTTAGTTCTTCAAGCAATATGCCGTTATATGACCTGGCCTCTATTTCGACATCAGGCAGCAGTAAAAATAAAGCTGGTGAATTTCAAGGGAGACGGAGGCTGTGCTGAATCCAGGCTGGCTGGACAATAACAGCACCAAGTCACCATGGCACAATTGGTTTCAGACTCAAACACACAGGGCCTGATCAGGCCGCTTATGAACTATCATACATTATTCTCTATGGTTGAGATTGCCAAAAAGACTGGAGGCACATTTGGGACAGCTCTGGCATGTGGCACATCTGACATTTGGAAACTGGGCCCCGGGACCTCTCTTTAAACAGCACCGTCATCATTGCAGCAACAGTGTAATCATTGTTCAGCCTGCCTGAAATTTGTTTAGGGGGGCATTACAGTGGGTTAAAATCGGTTCAAGGCACCCCTGAATCTGAAAAAGATGAAAGGCTGCATACATTACTGCCCAAATAATTTGAATTTAATTAACCACTTGAATGAAAAGTACTACATAAATAAAGTGAATTATTATTGTTATTATTATTATTATTATGTAAAATGGGTGTCTCAATTGTGAAGTCAAAAAGGTGAAAATTTTAAACAAGCACTGCACAGTCCAACACAGGGCACCGGGCTGTGGTCGCGGTGGCGCCATTGTGACCTCCCAGAAACGAACATTTCCTCTTGGACTCTCAAAATAGACACAGCTCGAACAGGTTTATGTGAACTCCGAGAGGAAGTCTGCGCATGAAAACACGTAATGTGATGTGTCACGATCCAGTGAGCTGACAGACATTTCCCATACGCTCTTACTCCAAACCTGCGGTTACCTGAACACAATCACGTGCTTTTAACACACACGAGTGTGATGGATTGATTCTGTTGCTGTGTTTTCAAGTATGTCTCTTTTCTCAAACAGCGGGTTTGGGGGGGTTCACATCTGCAGGGCTGCTTGGGAAGCACAGCTGATGACTATTACAGGTAAGAGTGCGTATTACTGTGCTGAAAATGGATGTGGTTTGGCTGCCAAAGAGACTATAAATATTTTACCTTAATGTGCACCAGGTTTCAACACCTTTGACACACAGAGAAGTCATCTCTGCTGTAAATGGACACGATGAGGAAAAAAAAAGAATTTGTGACAGATAATTCACCGTGAGCAGGGCTAGGTAAATTAAGTGTGTGTACCGGTGTGAATAAATTTGTGCTTGCGTCTGTTCTAGAACTATAGTAAATTATGGATGAATCAGGTATCTTTATGCTGGTCTGCAGATTTTTTAAATAGATGTATTTCATAGAACTTGTATCAACTGAAATAATAAGCCAGCAATATTTTTGTGTTATGTACCATTATCAGTTTGGGAGATTAACTATATTAATTATTAATTAAATATATTAATTTAAGACAGATATCGTGGTGAACAGTAAAGTGGTTGCCTAAGCTGCTAGCTAAGCTAATGCTGTACATAATACTAAAATAACATCAACACATGTAATCTTGTTTATCAGAAGCAGTGGTAAAATGAGGTGAATATTTTAGCTGCACTGGCAGGGACTCAGGAAGGGAAATAATTAGCCATCTGTTGTTTGTCGGTTTGCTTCGCAGATTGCCTCGGGTGACCCTGTTACATAACATACACTCTTCAATATGTTTGCCACAGTAATCCATGATTTTTTTTGAGGGTGCAATATAGACCAGATTTAATGAAGTATTTCTAATATTAGAAATAGGAATGGTTTTGGAATAGATAATAGGATACTCAGATTTTGGGCTTGGTTTGATACAGAAGGTCATAGTGTATGGTGTCTGCGTGGATTTACATGTACATATCTCATTTTTGCCAGACCAGGTGGACAGGCACACAATTGTGTTGGCACTCCTAACTTGTAGAGTTTCTGCCTCCTGTCAGAGGTGTGTGTCAACTTTCATTGCACCCCATATCCGTGGCCCCAAACCCCCCCAAAATCCAGCACAGGGACCCCTGTTTGTTCAGCGGCTGTTTTGACAGGTGATATTCTCCCGACTGTGGTATTTTCGGCTTACAACTCGGCTTACGCAGAAAGTTAAGTAAGAATTCTACCAGCAGATGACATTTTGGAACTCTGTTTTAATTCAAGTTTTACTGCACTCAATTTGAATTCATAAAACATACACAGAGAGTTTGTGCAGGCAGGCATGTGGTATTTTTTCTCCTAGTTTAACCCAGCATGGCTATGGCCCAACAGAGGGTAATGCACAGCCATGCCAAAGATACTGTACGCAATACTGAGATATCTTACTCTCAGTACTTTCCTGATTACATTTCTGCCCTTGCCATTGCTGATGTCCTGGTGAGTGGATCCCAGTGAAGACAGGTGGGTGTCTGTGAATAGGTACTTGCAATGAGACTTTTATTTGTCGAATCATGATTGATATTTGGAGAATCATTTTGTAATCAAAACCACAAGTCATTTGGAATCAAAATACTTCTAATGTTAGTGACAGTGTGTGCTTTATTAGAATACTTTTCATAAATTCACAATGCCAAGGCAGGAACATTCATTAGCACATGAAATGAAATATAACAGTGTCTCCTTTGGAACTCTTTAGCAGTGATGGGAACTCTTTGGCAGGCACAGAAAGGAAAGGTGAGTGTGGGATCTCAGATGTACGTATATCCCACTCTACCTATCAAGGGGATTAGACAGCTCCACTTGACCGCAGTGCTCTCAAAGCTTTAGACCACATCTGTCCTAACACTATACCATTTACTGTACTGTGTCAGTGTGTGTGTGTATGTGTGTGTGACTTTATACACACATACGCAGGTGGCTTGACAGTGCCCTTGGTTTAAGAAAAATGTGAAGTGGAATAGTTTCCTAGGCCTGCTTGTGAAAGAGTTGGAAAAGAATGTCAAGGTTGCACAACGCTGCCACAGAGACATGCTCATGCACACCCAGGGGCTGCTGGGATATCTGTGGCCGACAAGGTGGGTGTCACAGTCTGAGACAACAAGGGAACAACAGCAGCGGAAGCCAGTGAGACAGATGACACACACACACACACACACACACACACACACACACACACACACACATGCCCACACAAGCACACACGCACACGCACACACACACACACACACACACAAGCTGACACATCCTGGAGGTTGACATGAAACTGCAATTAGGATGGAATGTGAAAAAAACACACTGGGAAATAATGTCAGCATGACCCTGACAGGGTAACAGATGGGCAGCCGGATCTGTGATATTGGCCGATAATTAACAGCAGCGAACATGACGCTCACAGTCAGCACTGAGGAGCCCCACCACCAGGTGGGGAGTACCTTTGAATCAGTGTCAGATACTATCTGTGGCAACAGGTGATACAAGTTCCCATGAAGGCACTGACTCACTGTTTACTGAGTCATTTTGGGAGGATTTCATAGAATTTCCACAGATTGTTTTGTCCTTGACTTTGGAGTCAAGAATGTAAGTAAAATGTTGTGTACAAAATGCAATGTTTTTTTTTTCCATTGGGGTTTTTTTCATTCAGATACTGCTTATGAAACTGATCTCCTGGAGCATTTTTTTCATGCAATAAATTGTTGAAGCATAGAATTTGTTAAAAAAAAAAAAAAAAAAACAAAATTAAAAATAAAAACATTATTATGCTTATTCCTGGAAAAAGATTAAGAATCTCTGCATGACAACAGTTTTATTGTAATTTTTTGTGACAAACAACTAGCTCGATAACATTAGGCTTGAATAAAATATGCAATATGCATACTCTCTGGTGTTTAATCTCTTTAATTTTAAGAAAAATTGAGCTGTAAAGGATTTTAATGAACCACTTTACTAGAGATGTTTTTAATGAGTTGCCTGCAATGAGAGGGTAGTGCTGGGACTGGCCCGTTTGAGAAGGCGATGGAAAAAGCTTTCTGAAAAAAAACCCTCATCATTTTACAAGAACAAGTAGATTCATAACAGGACAAGTTTTCAGAGACGTTTTCCACTGTAAACCTCACCAGCGCGGGAAAGTGCAAATGAGCAACGAACAGCTGTTAAATTTTACAAGGCTGCGGTAATTTATTCATAAAGTGAAACGGTGCAGGATTTCATACATGTTGTTGACTGGAACTGATACATTTGGGTTTCCGTAACTGTGAAGCATTGAAGCAAAACATCTCAACGGGTGCCGCCCAGCCAGTATTCTGGCGTTGGATCGGACGCGTCTGTAACGGAGAACATGAGAAACCTCGTAAAAGCGGGGTTTACACAGTGAGGTATAGCAGTAAAGAGGCCCAACGAACCGACGTCGGTCAAGCCTTTGGCGCACGACGCTGTCCTCACCTCCTTCCTTGCGTGCTGACCTTTGCTACCTCAGCTATGGCGGTTTCATTTATTCACTTCTGCGTGCATGAATGAGCTTCAATGTTTCATTCATCTTCAGGTCATGTTTTAGTCACTGTGTGTAGTATTTCAAAAAAAGACAGAGTGCTGCCATATGAAATACACAATGTTACAGGTCAACAGGACTACTTAAATCATTTCCCTACTATAAAGACTGTGTCTGTTTCTCTAACAATAAGGATGGTCATTTAGAAGACTGTGTAGACACATGTACAGTGAGGTGAGGGAGATGTGAACATACACATGACTGGTGATGTTGGCCGTGGGGGGGATATTTAGGAGAGCTGGGGTTTGTTTTTGTGCCATATCAGTGCTGCCTGGCACTGTTCTGGCACTCCACTGCTATCGGGGCAGATAAGGAGATGAGCGATGGCCACGCCCCTCCCTCAGCGGGGGACAGGGGTCATTCCCAGCCAGCCTGACTTGCTCGCGGGCGTCCAGACACTACACGCCTCCACGACCAACTCCGTCGGTTACTGTTACAGTTCCCTTCCTTTGTGCTGTTCTGGAATCTGCTACGCTGCAGACCACTGCCACAGTGTCCCATCTGTCAGCGGGCCTGCCCTCCCAGCCGGGCCGCCACGGAGACAAGCGCTGGCTGGGAATGAAGGAACAGCCGCGTTGCTTTTCTTTAGCGATAAGCCCTGTCAGTCCCGGGGTTTGTGTACGCAACACAGTTCATTCCCTTTTCTTTCAGATTCCCCCCATCAAAGAAAAAATAATAATAATAAGACTGGCCTCCGAGCTCCACTCCATCGCGTTCCAGTTCATCTAACATAAACACCAATTACTCAAGACACATGTATGTTTTTTTTTTTCATGAACTCATGCTGGGCGCAGTGAATGATGTACAGTGATGTAAGCAGCTGGCTCCAGCCCAGATTAACTGGGAGAGATCCAAGCCCCTCCGCAACACAGGGCTTTTCAGCATTGGCAGCCTGTCTACCCCCGTCTCTCCGTGGGCCGGGGGGGGTTTGTTGTGCCGACCGCTGTGACAGGGAGGGAGATCTTTTCAGGTGGCGCAGGCGTGTGCCCGCTCCGGAGTTCTGCGCTCTCAGCTGGGCAATAAAATGCCCTCCTGTACCGAGTGAGTAACCATGGCCTTGGACACAAACAGGCGTCTGACTCACTCCCACAGAGACCCGTTCAAACCCAAACAGCAAGCAAAGTAACGCTCTACCCTGGGCACACGTTCATTCAGCACCTGGCAGACTGCGTGTGTGTAAATATATTGCGCTTTGGCAACATAGGGTTGCGCAACTTATTCAATTTAAAGACAACTGATTTGAACTGAAAGAAAGAGACAGCGAGAGATAGATAGATAGATAGTGAGAGAGAGAAAGGAAGAGAGAGAGAGAACTAGGAGAGGGTGAACAAGAGCGGTGGAGAGAGATGGTGGGAGAGTTGGATTTATTTATTTATCCTGTCTTTGGAGACGTGAAAGCTCTGATTCAAAGCCTTGAAGACAACCACAAAGACTGCTCATTCTGCCATGGGGGCTGAGGACTTAGCCCTAGCAGGGTGAGCACTAGCACCCATCTGACAGCAGCGTGTGTGTCAGGAGCGGGAACCCAAACCAGAGGCGCACAGAAGTCACGCTTTGCTGCTACACCAAGGAACATCTGGACAGACTGTCCTTTTTCTTCCCTCCTTCTGTCTGCACGAAACAGCGGCCATCAAAGGTGGCCTTCTCAAGGCAAAATAACTGACAGGAGAGGGAGAGAAAAAAAAACAAAACAAAACAGGGAAATGCGTCAGATTATCATGTTTATTTTCATCATGACGTAAATTATTACACTATGGATAAAGAATAAATTATAAGACAAATTATTTTTTTTCATCTTGTGAGTTTTTACAGCTGCGATGGAGGCAGAGTCTTTAATGGCTGTCTGAATGTCACTCAGGCAAAGCGCAGCGTGTGTCCTGGCCGGTGAAGTCTTAAAGCATTACAAGGCTTTACGTCAGAGAGGTGACTGGCGTGACAGCTGACATGTGAAAACACCTGGGACCTGCAGAAACGTACAGCACGTCACCTCAGCAGCCTGTGAGGCTGAAAGCTACTAGGTTCACAACTCCTGGACTGAGACGCTTGGCCAGGTGTGCCAGGAGATGGCGGCCACTTTCGAAGAGCGGGAAAACTCCCACCGGGCTGCTTCTGAGGGTCGGACATGTACAGCTACGCCGGTCCGTGTGCAGGTGTCGGCGGCGATGCCACGTCAGCGGCCGGGCGGTGTTTGTCCAGGTGCGTGCGCGCTGTGTGTGTTGGAGCCACCATGTGCCTGGGCTGTGACCCACTTCTGGAGTCTGGAGCTGCGGCGACACGGCCCTGGGCCTGGGAAACAATCGGGGCTCTGTCGCCCTCCAGGCGCGGGCTCTCAGGGATCGTGTTTGCCTTGAGTTTCTCTGCCTCTGCTTAGCTTTAATACCCACTGCTCCCGCATGCTGGTGTGAAATTCTTAAGTGGGATCGAGGGTGGGAACAAACACGAACCCGAGTGTGTGTATGCCTTTGCTGCAACGCGTGCTGACTGCAGCACATGAAGGGAAAAGCACAAGCAGTGCTGATACATTGATGACCACAAATGCACACACGCATGCATGCATGCACGCACACGCACACACACACACACGCATGGACACACACACACACATGCCCACATGTACGCACACACACACACACACACACACTCATGCCCACATGTACGCACACACACACACACACACACACACACACACACACTCATGCCCACATGTACGCACACACACACACACACACACACACACACACACACACACACATGCCCACATGTACGCACACACACACACACACACACACATACTCGTATTTATCAATCTGTGAGGACCATGATAAAGTGCTTGCATTGTGAGGACCATGCTTTCCACTATCGCCAGGAGAAAACCAGTATCGCAGTTCACCAACAGGTGGCCCACATGAGACAGTAATGACTTGAAAACCTATGATTTCTCAAGGGAAATAAACCTGTAGTATACCGACATTGAGAGGACCTTTCTGTTGCTAGGTAAGAACTACAACCTCTTCCCATCATGCTTTGCAAAGTGTAGTTTTTTTAACAGACAGCTCTTACAGGGTATTGACTGATTGATTTACTAGCAAATACCACAGCAGATAAACCACTGTTTGTACAAACTAATGCTTTATTATATACAATCCCACATAAGTTATAGTTTTATTAAGTTATAGGTTTACAGTTTTATTAGGTTAAGTCCAAAAGGTTGATTCTTATTAATAAGATTTTATTTTTATATCATCACACCCCCTCCTTGTGTGTGAACTTTTGAGATCTCTACATTACCCAGTTAGGACAAAACTTGCCAGCGCTCCATATTTTTCATCAATACACCATGCATGTACCTCAGAGTGGATAATTGGAATTGCAAATAAATAATAGGATGTACATTATGTCAGCAACACCCACTGATGTTTTCTACGCTTCAAAAATGTGTTTTCTAGAAACTACAATACCTTTTGCAAAAGTAACCTATACTGATACTGAATTACCAAAACTGCACATCAATAGTATGTAACACATTAAATATTCTGGCCAATCCCCACAATGTTCACCTCTCTGCTGATAAACAAACCTCTGCCAATAAACAGAATCTTGTAAGTTTTTGAATTCAATAAACATACTTGGTTACAAAAATAGCGCATGGCAATTCAGTTGCATATACAGCATGGAAACCAAACCTCTTAACATTCATCATTATGCATTTTACATGACTTGTGGCCATTCTGTTTGTTTTGATGCTTATATAAGATCCCAACTTTGCAAAGAGATTCAATATGTCACTCTTTTTCATGACATCAAACATACCAGGTCACTGGTATCTTAAGTGGTGAATGTGTTACTTCATTTTAAACCCTTACCTCCTCATTTGACGCTTGCATAACCTTTAAACTTTGCAAAAAGGTTCAGAATATTACCTCCAAAGGATACATTCCATCAAACAAGTCTGGTCGCACTTGGTGGCAGCACAAGGCAAATCAGTGTTAAAGTGTTGGACAGCTATTTCTCCTTTGTCATTGCTCGGGTTAGCTTTCTCTGGTGTTTTCAAAGAGCTTGTTGAACAGTAGAAGACAGATCGCTTCTACCCTCTAGTTACTTCATGTAAATTTACATTTTTAAAAGGTACTTCCTAATTTCACATTGTGGTATATGGAAAGAATCAATTAAAAGGTAAAATTACAGATTGCCATTATTAAAACACAAGTATTGTGTGACATTTGTTCATTTTTTCTGCTTATCTGTATTCACCTATTTTATACATTTCTATTGACAGGAGTTGGTTAATACTTACTGTAAATTTCACAGGGCTGTAAGATTTTCCTATATCAATGATTTGAGAAAACATAAAAACAAAAACTTAGGAATTTGTAACACAAGCTTTTGTTTAATTTTGGAACCAAGGGTCACACTTTGCACACTAGAAATTCAAAGTATGTGCAATAGTGCAAGTGCAGTATCAATGATATCACAAACATAAAACATAACTGTTGTCCAAACATTTATATGTATATAGAGAGAGATGGATACAAATTAGATTGCACAGCCCCAGAATCCACATTTTTATGCTTTTGAAAATGTAAATTAAATATTGGTAATTGTATGGACTGCAATATTTTCCCAAGAAAAGAAAAAAACATTTTAGATAACTTTAACAGAGAACTGGCCCACCTGGCCCAACCTCATCTGGGCTAAAAGGCTATACCCACTCTCCCACTGCTACAACAGTATAAAGATGCCTTTGGTTTATCACAATAAGAACAGAATTACAGATCATAACACCCACCTTGTCTCATCATTTACCTACATCTCCAAAATCTAGTACTCGAAAGACAGGATACTCTGGAGGAGGTAAATGGTGCCTACATCAACTACTGCAAACAATGAACAATAACATAACACATGAGGCACAGACAGCCCTAAGCTTGCTGGTACTGCATTATTAAATGTAGCTAAAATGAAGTAATAATTTTCACAGACATGAACATGAGCCAAAGTTGCACTTGTCAGTGTGCTGCTCAATTACTGTTCAAGCTTTGATGGAAAAATAAAAACATCCAAGTTCACAGGTGTTTTGTTACTCTTCATATATATTATAGGAAAATGTCTGCAGCCTCATCCTGCTGTTATCTATCGAAAAGGTTGATTTCTACAAACCTTCTTTAGTCTATCTACTATATCTGAAGGAATTTTTGCAGTTTCCTTAAGATGTCAATACAAATGAATTTCTTTACTGTAAGTAACTTAAAAGTTTGGCTCATGTTTTGTAAATGTGTAAATCATTACTTCTGTTACTCTTAATCAGTTTGCTACTTCCCTCCAGCCCCTCTCTGGCCCACCCCTCTATTCATTCTCATGTTTCTGGCTACCTCCTTTTCTCCATTCCCTCTCTCAATTACTACCCTTATCATGTCCATTATCCTCATGAACTTCAACCCAGCTATGCCTCTACTCTCCTCCTCTTTGCCTCCACATGTCTGTCTCCCCCTTTCTCCTGCCTTTTTGTGTGTTCATGTATCTTATGATCCTGTTTTCTCATGGTCTGAATAGTGTTGTGGATATAGTTTTTTATGTCTTTCCATGATCGGTTGTGTAAGATTTCTGAGTTAGCTTGTAAACACGCATCACAGTCTTTCTTTCCGGGCACTTTCCTTAGAGCAATGAATTTGTGTAGCTCACTCAACAGCACACTGGTCTTCATCAGTCCGTGGCCTCCGTTGCACTCTTGGCTGTGGTTGTGGGCGATTCTGTTGTGGCAGTCTCTGCTGCAGAGTGCTGTCACAGCCTGTACCTATGAACAAGGGAGTGCCACAGTGACTACTACATTAGTAGATTAGTTTTTATATTCAGTTTGGGCAAACACTCTGAAAAACATGTACATTTCTACTATGAAGCAAGTATCAAATTGCTAAAAGTTTAAGACCTGAGCCGGTGTTATAAAGGAAATTACATAATGTACTTTAAATAAATTCAACATACCTGTCGCTGCTTTCTGTATAGGGCAAGGTAGTTTGTGTCCATGGCCTTTGTTGTTTTTCCATGCTAGCTCAGAAGATGAAGACACCCTTGGACTAGACATGCTTAGTCCAGGCTCCACATCACAGCTCGATCTGAGCTCCGTATCACGGCTTGGTCCAGGCTCCACATCACAGCTCGCTCTGAGCTCCGTATCACAGCTTGGTCCAGGCTCCACATCACATCACTGAGCTCAGTATCACAGCTTGGTCCAGGCTCCACATCACAGCTCTGAGCTCAGTATCACAGCTTGGTCCAGGCTCCACATCACAGCTGGCTCTGAGCTCAGTATCACAGCTTGGCCCAGGCTCAATATCACCTTTGGTGGTCATTATCTGAAAGAGAAAAAAAAAAAAAAAGGAATGAAAATCAAACTTCATTTTTACAAAGAATGTTGAAACCTATCCTATGAAACAAGTTTTCGCATGTTTCATTATAGTTTGCTATAAAATACTTGAGTTTATTTTATACTTACCCTCCATTGGAAGATCCAGCTCCTCCAAAGACTTCCCTTTAACACTGTTGACCCCTTTTCAATGCCCAGAACAGTTTGCTAATTTTTGCAAGATGAAGTGTGTTCTCTGATAATCTGTAATATTCCCTGTGCACTCTGATGTCATGCCCGAGGAATTTTGCCACCCGATCCAACTCATTCTCCTTCAGATTCATGATCTGACACACTGTTGCAACATGTTTCCTGAGCTTAGTTGAGGTGAGATTTTCAGGATACTTTGCCCCACATTCAGATGCAAATTTCCTAAGACAGTCAGATCCTCTAATGTGACTGTTAGCTTCCATTCTGGCAAACATATAGGGATTTTGTTCTGGAACTCCAACTTCTCTACGAAAGTGAATAAGAACTTCCATTGATGACACCATACTTTTAGTTAAGAGGACAGGAACTTTTCTCCCTCTTTTCCCTCTAATCTCAATCCTTGTCAGTGTGCTGCTCAGTTGCTGTTCAAGCTTTGATAAGCTGTCAAAAACATCCAAATTCATGGGTGTTGTGTGCATATGAGTGGATCATGTTTAGCATGCAGTGACACTTCATCCCGCTGCATTTTATGCAGTATTTCCTTGCAGCCTCCAATATTTTCATTTGGTAGAGGGAGAAGTTCTGAGGACACTGACTGCACACGGTTTTTGGAAGTACCTTTGGTTTTGGTTTTGAACTTACAAACACCTTGATGCCTCCATAAGTCATTTTTAACAAAGAAGCCAAAACAATGCTGACAGGGAAGATATTCATTGGCAGCTACACTTGCTGATGGTTGTCTCCAAGTGACAAACTCACCAGTTCCTTCTTTAAGAACGTTGACATTGTGATAGTAATCCCCCTTATTGCGCAGTTTTTCTAATAACATAGACCTGCGTTTTGAGCCTTTAGGAAAGCTAAGTGCTTACGCAACATCAATTTCCTTTGAGTGCTTTCTCTCCAGGTGTCTAGCTAATTTAGCATTGGGTTTATTGCAATAAACACAATAGTGTTTTTTGTCCCACTTTCTCTTCCCACTTGACGTCTTGCTACATGTCTTGACAACTAGTCTTTTAGTCTGGTGTGCCTCATCAGTTGGATTGTGGTGCATCTCCGAATCAGGATAATTCTGTGTTGATGATTTTGACATACCTTCAACAGAGGTCTCTTCACATTGCACTGTTTCAATATCCACATGTCTTTTCTGTGAAGTCTGTCTTTTTCCTGCAGTCAAGCAGTTCCTTCCTTGGTTATCCTCTGACTCAGAGCTGCTGCAGCTTTCTTCAGGACCTGGTTTATATTCAGATCCACTGGTCAGATGCTCTTCTACACTGTCTTCGACATCAGTGATGTTAGTGACTTCAGCATTAACCTGTGTAAGTTACAGCACAGAAGAGTGTGAAAGCAAGAAAAGGTCTCATTAATACAAGTTAAATGTAATCATTCAAATGCAGTAAACTTGTACTTTCTTCAAGGAACAGCCAGTGTGAGAACCATTACTCTATATTTATCCCTGATATTCATCTTTTGATTATCAAATCACCTGCATGTAACGCTTCAAACACTTCATATGGTGTTGTCTCAGCCTAGCTTTCCTGTTTTGAAATCTACGCCATTTCTGTAAGGTCAACATATGTAATGTTTTAAAAACAGAATTATATAGACATTGATTTACACTTTCATGCAATTAAGTTCTTGTTATCGTACTACTGTACAATTAACCTACATAGAAATTAATAAAAATATCATACCACATCAGCTTCCATTTTGGAGTACATCAATTCTGCAAGAATAGACAAAAGCATTAGAGCATTATTCATTTGATTTCAATTTCACCATATTCATACATATTAAATTTCTATGTACTCATACACAGTATTTCATAATATGGAAAATACAAATGCTAGATGAACAAACTTTCTTCTCAGTTTGGTAAACAACTGCGTAACCTTGCTGATCCATATGTGCATAAAAATAATCGAGTTAGTTTTGGTTGCCTCCCAATGCCACACTGGAATGCAAGTAGCTAACTAATAATTTGTCTTGAAAATAGTGAAAATAGTTAATTAGCAATGCCACGTTTTAATTAAGACGTAAGTAGCTAGACAGTAATACTATGTAGGCTATTAATTATAAATAACGTAGGTAGGTCCCTAGCAGTGCCATTATAATTATAACGATGCAAGTTGCTAGCTAATCAGACTTTAATGATGAAAATAATGAACACTTTATGGAATAAAATTAGGGTCAAAAATAATTTCATCTTATAAAAAATGCTGTCGCATTTCAGCGATGGTGTACTTGTAATCAAAGAATTTGAACTACGATACATCTCCACTGTACCTGTACAAATCTTTTTACGAATACGGATTTTTGACCCTGTTTTGAAGGCGAATGGACTGACCGACAGCTATTGCTACTGTCTCTTAGCCCATCAGGACTAGCAAACGCATTAGACAATATTACATTAATTTCAACATTACGTACTTGGAAAATCATACAAAACACTTTCCGCTGGCTATCTGCGATAACATTGTACTATTGTTGATCATGCTGTGCGACCATGGCAGAATAGTCTGCTGTTTGTTACCAGTATTACCAGGACCAAAGTACGCAGATCGCTAGCTGCATAGCTGATAGTGTTTTATTTTACATAAGAAAATGTAGTCCCTTTGTCAGGCCTGAACTCCGACAGTACAGCAGAACTCCAAATACATTGGTTTGTGACCTTGGTGAGATTTGATACAGCCAGACCTCTGGTTAAACTTGAATCAGTTAAATCTACGTTTTATAGGGTCTATACATACATAGAAAGTTAACTAAATTTTATAATTACCCGAGATCAACAGATAGTGATAGTACTATGCACTTCCTTGCACAAAGCTAACTGGCTAAAACACCTAGCTGGCTAGTCAGCTAATATTAGCTAGCAGGCTACAAAATCATCAGTATTATTTAAATGGTATTAAATGCACCCAGGCATAAAATATACATAAATCAGACATCTGCTTCTTTTGAAGTGTGTATGTTTATTACACAAAAGTTGTCCAGAACAAGCTCTTGAACCAAACAGCAAGCTATGGTTTCAGTGCCACTCCTCATGTCTATCGAAAACTATGCCAAAGGTGCCGGCGCATTTGATGCAGTGTTGCGCTTCCTACGCCCACCTGAGACACATGTCCTTCCTGCCCGGATTGGCTAAGGGACAGTCGCTACTCGACTGGACCAGCAATAGCGTTCCTGGTCAAAACAGGGTCAAAGATCCGTAGGCCTACTTGTACAATTTTTGTTGAAAAGAAACTTTGTACTCGTACAAGTGAAGATGTAAACATTCTTAACAACGCATACAAGTACACAATTTATAAAATACAAATGTATTTTTTTTTCCAAGTACACATCTCACTTTACAAGCTCAAAGTCTTTTTGACCCTAATTTTATTCCATTATTAAGTAACTAGCTAGTAATACGATCGTTTTAATTATACAACCGAACCTATATAACGTTAACTGATAAGCAATGCCACGTTTTAATCCAAAAAATGATGTAAGTAGGTATAGCTAGCGATGCCATCCCATTAACTCTAAAAATAATGTAGATAGCCAACTATCTACCATCCAATGCCACGTCTGAACCATAAAAAATAACATAACGTTAGCAAGCTATAACAATGCTTGCAATTTTCATACACAGGCTCAAGTAACTTAAACAGCTAACATTAGACCAATCAGGTAACTAGCTAGCTAACTACGCAACGTTTGCAAAATAACTTTCTTGGTAGGGTAGCTAATTAAAAGCACCGTACAGCAAATTTCTTTACGTTTTAGACAATGCGCATTAATAGCAATACTGTATATTTGCTCGAAAAATTGGACTTACTTCATTAGTCGTGTACACTCTCCTCCATCGATGAGCTGATGATGATGTCACTTCAATTAGTGGGAACAGAGGGGGGATGGGCAAGTCCTTTGTGATTGGTCCATGCACTCAATTGAACATACAGTGTATCAATATTCTCCACACGCTGATGTCAGAATGTCCCTTAATATCACAGCCTAAGTTTGCATAAGCCAATGCTTCTGGTTCAACTAACAAATGCTTTAGACAGTTAGCTATTATTTCTTTGGCACTGAAAACTAAACTTTATTGTTTCATTTCAGTACTTTTCTAATGGCCTCAAACAAAATAATATTAAGAAATAAATTTACTTTTTAGTGAATATCTAAGTAAAATTATTCAAAATCAGTTGATAAAAAGCAATTTGTAAGACATGTCTGTTATTATACTTTAAAAGAAGCTACTTAGGTGCAAAAACTGCTCTCTCCTCCAAGACATGATTCACTCCATGAACTACATACAGGCACAGAATTCCTCCCAAGAGCAATTTCTGTCCAGGTTTCCCCAGCCAGTTCAAGAGCAGTGAGTGGGAACAGAGGGGGGATGGGCAAGTCCTTTGTGATTGGTCCATGCACTCAATTGAACATACAGTGTATCAATATTCTCCACACGCTGATGTCAGAATGTCCCTTAATATCACAGCCCAAGTTTGCATAAGCCAATGCTTCTGGTTCAACTAACAAATGCTTTTGACAGTTAGCTATTATTTCTTTGGCACTGAAAACTAAACTCTATTGTTTCATTTCAGTACTTTTCTAATGGCCTCAAACAAAATAATATTAAGAAATAAATTTACTTTTTAGTGAATATCTAAGTAAAATTATTCAAAATCAGTTGATAAAAAGCAATTTGTAAGACATGTCTGTTATTATACTTTAAAAGAAGCTACTTAAGTGCAAAAACTGCTCTCTCCTGCAAGACATGTTTCACTCCATAAACTACAGACAGGCACAGAATTCCTCCCAAGAGCAATTTCTGTCCAGGTTTCCCAGCTAGTTCATGAGCAGTGAGTGGGAACAGAGGGGGGATGGGCAAGTCCTTTGTGATTGGTCCATGCACTCAATTGAACATACAGTGTATCAATATTCTCCACACGCTGATGTCAGAATGTCCCTTAATATCACAGCCTAAGTTTGCATAAGCCAATGCTTCTGGTTCAACTAACAAATGCTTTAGACAGTTAGCTATTATTTCTTTGGCACTGAAAACTAAACTTTATTGTTTCATTTCAGTACTTTTCTAATGGCCTCAAACAAAATAATATTAAGAAATAAATTTACTTTTTAGTGAATATCTAAGTAAAATTATTCAAAATCAGTTGATAAAAAGCAATTTGTAAGACACGTCTGTTTTTATACTTTAAAAGAAGCTACTTAAAGTGCAAAAACTGCTCTCTCCTCCAAGACATGTTTCACTCCATAAACTACATACAGGCACAGAATTCCTCCCAAGAGCAATTTCTGTCCAGGTTTCCCAGCCAGTTCAAGAGCAGTGAGTGGGAACAGAGGGGGGATGGGCAAGTCCTTTGTGATTGGTCCATGCACTCAATTGAACATACAATGTATCAATATTCTCCACACGCTGATGTCAGAATGTCCCTTAATATCACAGCCTAAGTTTGCATAAGCCTCTTTTAGTTCAGGACACTAACATCATCATAGAATCCTGTTATAATGACATTAGATCAGATCACATGAAGTAGGATCATACTGCACTGCTGTCAGCTGAAGTCTTTCTTAGAAATTGTTAATGAAAATATAAGGGGGCTCATGTATTTTGTTGTAGATTGGTGAACCAACATACATAAAATTACATTTAATTCAATTCAGGTTAAAGTTAATAGATTGTCAAAGAATTATTCAAAAGGAAAAATGATGATGAATGATCAAGTATGTACTACAAGTTTAAAAGAAGCCTGTAAGAACTGTCTGTTTTGTGAATTCTGCTTTTAAAGAAGCCATTTCAGTACATAAACTGCTCACACCAGCCTGAACAATGCTCCTCCCCTCCCTAATCTCTCCAACTGACTTTCCCGCCAAAATTTTAGCCAACCACAGAAATCCCTGGGAGGTGGAAACGAATGTCCAATCAAAAAAATCAATGGACTTTCTGCCATCCAACTAGGAAATCCCACTGCAGTACATGAGTGTATCCTGTGAGGGGGAGCTCTAAAAGCAAGGAGCCTCACACACTTTAACACATTTCTCCACAATTTGGGGGTATGTGAGGACCACCGTGAAACTTTGCCTGGTAGGTGTAGGCAACATTAGCATGCTAATACTAGCATAATTATTTGTGAGGACCGGGTTTTTGGTCCTCACTTCCCAAAAAGTCCTCACATCAAAGGTGTGTTTTCAAGTCTTGGTCCTCACAAGCATAGAAATGCAAGTACACACAACACACACACACACACACACACACACACACACACACACACACACTCATGCCCACATGTACGCACACACACACACACACACACACACTCATGCCCACATGTACGCACACACACACACACACACACACACACACACTCATGCCCACATGCACGCGGACACACACACACACACACACACACACACACACAGAGTACCAAACGGCAGTGAGCAGAATACCTGGCACACACCGACACCGCCGTAATTCATCCCCCGGCAGCGGCTCTGGGCTGCCAGCACCTCTAACCGAGCATTTAACACAGAGAGAGATGTCAAAACGCTGCAAAAATAAGGCTGAGGAAGGGAACCATCCACAGCCGAGGGCCCAGGCTGCAGCAGAGGGGTGGGGGGCGGCTGGAACCTGGAACCTGGAACCTGACAGAAACATAATTAAAGCCTAAGTATAGGCTTACCGAGCTTTCATTGGCGAGCCAGAGAAAACACATTAAACGCCCGTGTGTCAGCAGTCCGGTGCGGTCCCATGTGTTACGCATAAATATAACTGTTCTTCAGACAGTAGGACCGTAAGACTCCCTACCCTCCTTCTCCTGCTACTGTGACCAGCATTCAGGGACATGACTCTATCTGAGCTTAGCAGGCTGTAATATCCACGTGGTATAACATCTGTACATCTAGCAAAAAAAAAAGACTGCATCCCTGTTTTTGTTTTCTTAAATGATCACGATGATCGATGCTGAAATTAGGAGAAAGATTGCTGCTGCTGTAATCTGTCCCGGGGGTGATAGACTGTCAGAGCTAAGTCCTTTAAAATTCACGCTTTGACCCCTCCCTCTTGCTGGTGCAGTGTAAACACCCCGTCCCATTTGGAGATGTCTCTCTCCATGAGGGTCTGGAGGGGGAGATTAAAGTCACTAGATGGATTGCTCACTATGGTGATTGGCCTGGGGGGATTATTAGTTTGACTGAGTGTCATGGAAGATGAAATAGCACAAGTTAAACCCTTGTCCTTTTTAATTCATGTCCATGTGAAAGTTGTGGGTTATATTACTTTTTTTCTTGTTCTTGTTTAAGGAAGAGTAACTCTCCCTTCTCCCATGCATAATGTTATGCATTTTGTATGAAATATTAAAACAACTCACGTGTAATAATTTGTTATACAAACATATTATTAGGTAACATTTAGAAGTATTGAGAATGGGTATTTAGAATACTCACTCTTTAGAGTGAGTATTCAGAAGTGCTCTCATCCTTTTTGTAACTGAATAATTGTGGAATTAGCCTTTACTGCTGTCCTATACTAAACTAGTCCAAGACTATGTCATACAGTCCCACAATCACTCAGCAACTGATATATAATAACGGAATGATTTGGCACTTAGGGCTGATTTATGCTTTAAATTTGCATTCAAAGGCCCTTCATGCTTCTTGCATTTTTGCAGGGCAGTGTGTAGCTGTATGTACCAACTGCCAAAACGGTTAGTTCTGACCTATTGTTCCTATTGGTCAATATGAGCTCCAGCCGTAACACTATTCATTACATTACATTACATTCATTTAGTAGACACTCTCATCCTGAGTGACTTCCAGCTCAAAAGAACAGAAGTGTGTCCATTCATTTTGAATGAGCAACATTCCCAGACCAGTGAGACTAGAAACTCAAATAAACTAAAATAAACAGCAAGTAATACAAGTAGCTAGCTCATCAGTATTCATTCCTCTAATGTGGCAACTTTGCAGTTGATTGTGTACCCCTTTTCATTGTTACAAAACACTAAGGTATGTGACCCCCCTGTGTAACCGATCATTATGGTTGCAATTCCATCATTTTGCTCATGCAACAGTTACGGTCACACTGACCGCAAGAAGCATAAACCAGTCTTTAGTCTCTTCTTTCACAGACATCAGCTATGGGTACACTTTAATCAGGGTCTCCTTCCTGCTGGCTGCGCAAGTGCTTTAAATGAAGGAAGTGAAAAAGTGCCTGCCTCAAATAATGACCTTAGATATAAACCAGCAAGTGGGAATAAAAACCAGGCACCTCTGCACCCCTGGATTTCACTTCCCTGTTAATATACCTTTAATAAATTAGTAATTAACATTTATTACATGTTAATAGAGTATGAACATGTCGGTAGCAGATGGAGTATGTGATCAGCCTGGCTTCACAGCCTGGCGGGGGCACCGCGTGCCCGAGGGGAGTGAGGCACGCGCCTGCGGTGTGGCGTGCAGGTGGGCAGAGTGGGCGGAGTGAGGAGGTGCTGGAGCTGTGCCCCGCGGGGTTGGGCTGCGGTGCTGTGGAGGACCAGTTTCAGGGCCCATGAAGCAGGCTTTATGAGCCTTGCTCCACAAATCCACTCTGACAGAGGACTCCCGGCCCGCCAGACCTCCCCAGACCGCGGCCGGATGGATACAAGAGCAAAGTAAAAGAAGACCTCACACGGTATTTTGAGGAGCGGGGGAGAGAGAGAGGGATGACACAGGAGTGATTAATGGTGGGTTTATGATACTCGGATGCTCCCTGGAAGTCCAGAATCAGCTGACAATGCGCTATTACAGACAGCTTGTACTGTAATCGCTAATGATATGAACACAGCAGCAGTGGCCAGCACTTTCCCTTTTTACCTAATGCTATTAGAGTGAGCTGTTCCAGTGGAGACAACTCTGGAAGCCTGATTAATTACCTGACCTGCACAAGAACCCCATTTAAAAATCTTCCCTTACACTGTGCTCCTGTTTGACCCCGTCTGGCCATGCTGGCCACAGTTATTTCCAGTGCCTCAGACAGACTGCAATATTAAGCAGCCCCCACTTTCTTAATCTGGGAGAAAAATGATTGAATACCAAGAGGAACATGATGAAATTGATGCTATAATTACTAAAAATAATACTGTAAGATAATGCATTACGCCTCTGGTTTGTGTCAAACTGTTGATCACAGACAACACAGGACAAACCAAATACAGCAGTCAGACAAACCAACTACAGTTGAACATGTAGACATTAAATGCCCAATTACATTCTCAAAAAATGTGAGTTATGTAGAGTCCCAGCTCTGTAGGCTGCCACCAGCAGAGGTAAAGAAAAGGAAATGGGAATCTGCACAGCTAATTAAAAACATCCCGGTAAGTCATTGCGTTTTATCACTTCCTTTCCAAAGCATTAAACTTCATGCCTAACCACCCACTGTATGCGTGCACACACACACACACACACACACACACACACACGCACGTACGCATGCACACACACATGGCCATGGCCATGCACATGCACACACACACACACACACGCACGCACATGCACACACGCACACACACGCGCACACACACACAGACACACACACACACAGACACACACAGACACACATACACACAGTAATTGCCATTCACCATTAAACCAGAGCCGTAATGAATGTTACACATTGCACAACGCACAGTAAAGCAGACCAGCCTCCCTCCATATCATAAATCCTCTTTCCTGCATTCACGCTCTGCTGTGCTCAGGGAATGCTCACTATCTGGAGACCTGACACTGGCTCCAGTGTTTTTCTTTCCAGAGTGAAAGCCCAAACTTGTCGTTTTGCTCTGAATGGCAAGGAACCTGGCAGGAACAGGCAGGTATGCACCTTTCTGCGCACCTTGGAAAAAACCTGGTCGGTCTGTCGCCCTCTTTAAATAAACAGGGCCTGGCTGGGAGCTTCTCTTAGAGACAGGAGCCCTGCTGCCTGTACCGGTTGTCCTTCTTGCTATACTGCCTGCGCTACCTGTGCTGGCTCTATTGCCTGTGCTAACAGTGGTAGCTGCATTACCTGTTATACCTGTGCTAACTGCAGTGCTAGTAGCATTACCGGTTATACCTGTGCTAACTGCAGTGCCTGTTCTACCAGTACTGGTTGTGGCTTCATGGCTGCAAGCCCGGCCTTCCTCCTTCTGCAGCCCTGCTAATAACTCCCTCATTCTCTCCACCCTCCTGTGAACACTTCATAATTACTGCCCTGGTCCTGATAAGTTTGCATTGACTTCTGGGTCAGTGTGTGAGTGCAGCTGGGAGGGACTGTTTGCTCAAACAACACTGCTCTCCTCACGCAATGGCATGTGCACTATGAATAGGTCTCTGAGGAGTAGTGAACAGCAATTGGACACACAACTGAAAATACAAGATCTGAGTTGTCTTTTTTTTTTAAGATGTGGCCATAGTTCAGCTGTGGTAGAAACAGTGGCCTGGCAAGTTTAGCCCCAGTGTTACTCTGTATATTTAAAGTATAAATGTACTCTTTGTAAAATATGTATCATTTTTCTACTGTTTATTCCATTCTGCTGCTGAGTTTGGTGATTGGATTTGACTTGTATGAGGAAATAAGCGTAGGAGTGTTTGACATACACAATGACTTGATTGGAAAAACAGCTGAACTACAGGGATACAATAATGACCTCTGTGGAATGCATATACTGTACTTGGATGCCTAGAAGACCAGAGGATATACCTATCTGACTGTGCACACCTGTTGAAGTGCTCAGTTATTTTCGGTAGAGATGTGCATTCTGAAAATCAATAACATGCACTGTATATTCTATATCGGACCATTTTGAAAATTACTTCCAATGAGACACCCATTGGAAAAAGTAGATTATGATGAGAGCAATAGTATAAAACAGCAAAAAAAGCTATTCTTCTTTCAAAATAAGCAGCATGACATTCTACTAGTCCCTCACCACAATGAAAAAAATGTAAACCCTAATCTGGAAGGCTGAGATTTTCATTTATAACTTGATATAAGAATAATGAAAACTGCAGCCAAATGTACCCAGCCTGTCAAATTCCCACCTTGGAGCTGTTTAGTTAATGAAAAGCTATACTTGGAAAATCTGGATGTGCAAACCAAGGGGGAGTAGAAAAAAAAATCCCACAATATTAAAACAAAACTGGAGAGGGTTTAGTGTTTTGAACCTGCAGGTTGAAATATGAGCCGGAGGAAGAGGGCTGTGTAGTCTTTTGGTTTTGTTGAACAGAAATGCGATGCGCATGGGATCCTTAAAATAAGGAAGTGAGGAGGGTTCATGGCCAGCCTTGCCACTCAATATAAAGAAACGAAATGGCTAAAGAAAAACTGCGGCCAAACTGTGGTTCAAGAATTTTAATCGCAACTTCCATCTCAATTTTCCACACACTAGCAGCACATATCCAGAAATGCAGGACTTGATTCTTGCGACAGAGTTCCTAAATTTGAGCTTTTCAGAACTTTTGCCCTGTACCCATTTTTTGAAGGGGGTCATGAATGTGTTTCTATGTGTGCATGCCCAACTGAGTGCCAGCGAAATGATTTTTCAGTCATGGGACATTACAGTTTGAACTGAAACTAATTGTTCTCTGCATTGTTATATTCTCAATTCAAAAGATATAGGACTAATACTTGTGAGGTATGGCCTCACATTTTTGCTGTCTGGAACACAGCCTTGAAACGTATATGCAATGCTTATCACATACAGTATTGATATTTGCCTTGTGGGGCTTGTCATATCTAAAAGAGTGCTGTGTCCTCAAGTATGGGTTGGCTTCAACCTGTGGAAACTGAAACAACATTTTTATCCATCAAAGGATGCCATCACTTGGAATTCAGGCTTCTTATCCAGGTTGCTCAAAAGGGAGATGCATTTCAAAATTCTTTTTTTGTATGGAAACTTCTGCTTTGGATAGAACCATCTTTATAATTGACAGATGTTTTCTTTTTGCAGAGACATATACTATGTCAGCTCAACCATGAAAAAAAATGTTTGGTTTGCAATATAGCAGTGCATGCATATTTAAAATCACACAGGTAGATAAAAAGGTATTTCATTTAGATATGTATGATTTCTGGCAAAAGACGACTCTAGTCTCAGGTAGCTGTTCTGCCTGTCATTGACCAAGAAAAAAGACAGACCCCTTACTGTGCTTATTGACTTTAGTTGTAGTCTAAAACCCTTCAGTGCACATTTCCATTCTGTTTCATGTTTCCAGACCACGCAACGTCAACTTTCATAACACTCCCTAACTTCCACTCCGTTCCAAACTCAACTCAAACCCAGCATTCCTTTCCAGGTAACCATTTCCAAGCTTCTCCTTCAGGTAAGGAAGTGCGACGTGGTGCACTTGAGCACTCCTGCCCAAGACAAAGGACATCAGTGTCATCTCTCCCAGGTTAACCTCTCCCAGACATCTAAACAATACAGTGGTTCTTTTCAAATCTATTTCAGTTACAAGTTTATTTATGAAGCTGTGTGTCCACAGTTGCCACTGAAGCTTGCCCTGCAATTCGGGGAATCCCACAGCATTCTGCAGACCTGAACTCAGAGGGTGAGAAAAACGGGACTGAATCTGGGTATATATGGGCACATCATAGAGCCCTTAGCAGGGCCTATTGTGGTAGTGGGTATCCATACTGAAAAACTAATATACACTTTTGTGGTTCCATAAACAATTTATGGTCTAACCCTCATACAAAACTGAGAATGCAGATAGTAATAAATTACATTTGGAAATCCGTTTTTTAGAAACTGTTCTTGATGGCCTTATTGCATCAAGACAGACCTCAAAAACCCAGTTAAGCTGCAGCTTTTCATTTCTCCGTGGTCTTTGTCCGCTGAGTCTGTTCATGTCTTGCCGTGTGGAATTAGAGTGTATTTGCATTTTAGCTGTATATTAGCCTCAACCTAACAGACAAGGGGGGCCTCAGTGCATTTTGTTGACTGTAGGCAGACAGGAGTACAGAGAGAAGGATTTTTCACATAAATGCTGTACACATACATGCTGCAAAGGGTTATCATGATTGGAAAAAAATGACATCACACTTTGTAATGAAGTCCCCAAGCAGTGCTCACCAATTAAAGACTGTAGAGAGAAATGGAGAATTTTCCCACAGTCCTCCTACAACACCTCTTACACTGCTAGGTAGCTTATCCATTTTCTAGTCACCCTTTAAGTCACCTTGGAGTTGAAAAAAAAGAGTGAAAAGATGACTAGGCAGCCAAAAATTACATGGGGACAAAAAGAAATTGATCTGGTCGAGGGCAAAAAAAAAGTAAAAAACATATGAATACCATTGCACAAAAAAATACAGTTTGGCATTACTTTCTCGACACTCATCTGCTGGTTTTCAGATCCATTTGTTTTTGTTTGTTTAGCCTATTTCATGTCAGGTTCATTTATTATTATTTTGGTCCTGAGAGTTTGTTTTTGAAATTATTTTTAAATTTTACACTTTATTTTCGGTCCTCAGTTATTTTCTCAGGTGTTTTTTATTACACTCTTGGTCAGTTTATTTTCAGCTTCTTTATTTTACTCTATTCCACCTTTTTGTTCACTTAAAAACATCATTCAGTCTTCAATTTTTGTTTCTGCTTTAATTTTTTCCAGAATGACTCACTCCAACATTGATAAGATTGAAATCTATGAAAATGAATCTTCATTAGATTTTTCAGCTCTTCTCTTAACCTTTCACGGTAGCCTGCCATGGTTTAAGATATCTTACTACAGTCATAGTGAGACATTTGGCTCTTCTTGCATCAGTAACTCAGGGCCCCAGTCAGACAAACAGCTGAGGCCTTGCAGCCTTCTAAACTGCTGAGAAAACCTCTGAATCAGACAGCTTGACATTCTATTCCTCATAAAACAACAACAGCCAAAAAAATCTAAATAAAACTGGGTCTGGTGCTAGAAATTTGAGGCGCAACTTAATTCAAACAGGCACACCAAACATCTATAATTTTCCCAGCACTTTGAACAGAGGAACTAAAATGAAACAGCCCCGACTCTGTGCACCAGTGGTAGGTGTCTCCTGTGACCGGGGGTTGTTTGGACAGGTTGCAGGAGCTGCTCTTAAATAGAATGTTTGTTTCGGGGCTGTTTTCTGCTAGCTGTGCCCATCTGGAGGATCGAGAGGACAATGTCTGTTTTAATAAGATGATATTACTCATTTCGAGTCCAACTGCTGTTGGCCGACTGGGAGAAGCAGCACAATCCCTTTCTGTCCCACCTCATGTTGATTTAGAGCAAAAAAAAAAAAAAAGGCCATCACCCATCTCATGTTTGGCCAGACTGCTGGGTCTTAACTGCCCTTTGCGTAGCGGTAATTACCGCGAGCAGCGTGAGCTTGTCCCTTTGCCAGACTCCGAAGCCCGCTGCCTTCAGACCTCGGCATTAAATCCTAATTGTCTAAATTACAGCACAGTGTTTGATCGCTGGCACGGAGCGGTTCCCACAAATGAAAAGCGCACAGTGCAGCCGGTGTGATTGCCGCTGGCAGGCGGGCCGCTGCTGGATGGGGAGCAATTACGCCGAAACGCGCCGTCCCTCACTCCTTCCTCTGAAGCACGGGGAGCAGCAAGGGGAGCAGCAAGGGGAGGGAATGGGGGTGGGGTGGGGCAGTGTCCTGACCAGAGCGCAGTGCGGGCCCTGACTGCAACGAGTGGCCTGAGAGAGGAGGGTGTTTTTTGGCCTGGGGGCTGGGATCCGTGTCGTCTAACACAATAACACGTTCACAAGTTGCACCTTGGGGACTTTGGGCTGTGCTGCCAAGTATGGATTTGGATGGTGTGCCCACAGTCAGACCTTGTGTCAGGGCAGTAACGTGGGGCAAATCGGCAGCATGGCATAGTGGTAAGGAGCTGGGATTGTACCTGAAGGATTGCTGGTTGCACACAATTGCCTCAGTAAATATCCAACTGTATGGACATAAATGGATAAAACTGTAACCTATGTAAGTCGCTCTGGGTAAGAGCATCTGCAAAATGACAATAATGTAGTGTATATATCCGTTTTATCTGCTCTGTGGAAAATAAAAGGGAAGAACATCCTTTCAATCACCCTCCAGTGATGACACTGACTTACCTGGCCCCTGCTTGTGTGTGTATGTTGGAGTTAACAGTTTTCATATGAGTAGTGTATGAAAAAATGATGGAAAAAGATTTGTTTGGCGTCAAGAGACCATGTTTCAGACAGAGCAGCTTCTCAGGCTACAGTGTTGCCTTCCCGAGTTCAGCATTTGTAAAAACGGCACTTTATCCTGACCCATAAGGACTAAAAGTACTATAACACCTGTGACTGTCTCGCTCCAAACACCTGCAGGCCTCTGAGAATGAGCTCGCCACACCCTAAGCACCTCATTAACCAAGAGAATGTCAAACGCCTGCCCTGGCTCTTAAACAGACTCTTTTATTGAGCTTTTAAAGATAGCAACAAAGACCGGGAACAAAAAAGAGAAGATATTGAGCATGCTGATCTACTTGTGGTTATCTGTGCAGCGAGCCAAGCCATGACTGGCACTGGATCAGATAGGGAGCTGCCCCTGCTTCGGTGACCCTCTGGGAAGAAAATCCAAAAGGAACCGTGTTTGATTGGAGTCAGCTGTGGGTGAGCTTAATGTAAGTGCTCCTCAAAAGAGCCCAGATCCGATCAGTAGATTATTACAGATTAATCAGGGCTGTGCTGAAACCAGTGGTTTTAATGGTTATGCAAGGACGGAAAATAAGGCACTGGGTTCCACAGGTCAAGCTTGGTTTGCCTCTGAAATTTGGTGCTTCACTGTGCAAATGCATTTTAATGGAAGACAGGGGGAGAAAGCACTGACAGTTTGGTTGTATTAGGGTCCCAGCAGGGTTATTTGGGTGGCTTTTACACCAAGTTCACTTGCTTAAGTCTGAATCACAGTTAATATCTGCAAACAAAATTTTTCTTCTTATTTTCTTAAATTTGGTTCATTAGGTTTCATCACTAATTTGAATTGAAAATAATAGTTATTTAATGTTATTTAGTTATTTACACATTCAGTTGGGTTTGATTTTCTCATCAAAAATTATGCTACTCTAAAGCTAAACTGACAGCACAGAGTGAGGAGAGGCAGATACTACTAGGTCTAAACAATTTAGCAGTGCTTACAATATCAAAGGCTTGTATCCTAGCTGTTAGCTGTCTGGTGGCAGTGAGTATTTACAATGGAAGCAGACAGCTTGAACAGGCTGGTGGGATAACCCAGGGATACGACTCTCTCTGCCGTGCTTTTACAGACAGCTGTCAGCAGCCTCTTAGCAAATCTCTTACGTGCAGATAACAGGAGAGCCGCTGTTGTGTGCTCCCAAGTGGGGCAGGGAGATAAAGGAAGATTGTGATAGAGTGTGATGGAGCATGCTTTCTTTTTCTGGGGAAGTAAAGACTAACTATTGCTGGCTATAGCTATCATATGCCAGGGGTGCTGTGTATTTCTTGAGAGGACATGACTGGACATTTGGTGAGAAAAATCAAATGTTACAACACAGTTCAGACATGTGTGGTGCGCCTGCAGTCTTTTGTTGGCTGAGCAATTGTACTGTAATTATAGGCAGCTACACTTCCTGACAGATTAGCCTGATTGATTGATAGCCAGATCCTTGATTGATTGACCCAATGTCACCATTGTTAGCCACGATTCTGACCTAATTTTTGACCAGGGGAGATCTAGGTGGTTTCTGGGTCAGGAGTTTTTGGTCTGGAACTTGTTCAGCTCAGTAGGAAAAAAGGTTGAACACCAGGTGGAGCCACACCTGGGAATTACGCCTGGTTCCAGCGAGAGAACAAAAAAATGGAAAAGGAGAAACAAAGAGAGAGACAGAGAAACAGAGAGGGAGAGATGAACAGAAGTGCAGATATAGTGAACAGGAAGTGAAATGGTTGTGTGGGGGGCATTGGGGTGTGTGTTGCTCTCCTCTTGTTGTTCTCCATTGCATAACCAAGAAGCCTTATCCTAATCAATAAGAGTAGACTAGAAGAATATGTAACTTTAAGCCGTATTCATATAGTTCTCATCAGTCTCAAGAGTGCAAGAAGCCCAAACACGGCAAAGCTCCGGTTCGACCTCCCAGAACATGGACAAAGCACCGAGCCTCACTTCAGCAAAGACTTTCTGCTCAGACTCCTTCATTTCCAATGCGTTCGACTTGCCCGAGGTGTGGCCAAATCAGAGAGATCGGCGTCGGTCGCACCTTCGTGTTGGTTTTAGCCGCCGGCACGAGGCTCCAGGAAAAGGCGACACAATGCCATGTTTGTGGATACAAAGGGTGTGCTGTGTACATTATTGTTGGTTACAGGGCGGGGGGAAGGGTTGGTCCGCATTAAGCCGGCTGCCAGAAGCCCGGCCTGGCCCTCCTGCCTGCCTCTCTCCCTCACAGGAAGTGGGGTATCCTGTCTGGATGCTGGAATGCGGGGAACCGGACTTCAAAGCCGGCAGCAGGATGGAAGTTGTCAGGCAGCGGCAGATTGGGGTCGCAGCACGGGAAGGGGGTTGGGGGGGTGGGGTCAGGGGAACGGGGTGGAGGGGTAGAGAGAGGGGTTCACAGTCTGTTAAAAATCCCAGTGCCTCCCCGTGGGTTGTGATCACTCTTGGCCTCACTCGGTTTCCACTCTACCTTCCCTGAAGCTCATGCATGTTCACAGTAACCTGTGCAGGGGAAACTTGCGCCGTGTTGCTGTGTGTGTCACCACAAGATTTATCAGTAACAAGAACTAAGGGGTGACTGCCCTCGTGGTGGTTTCTAATCTCAGATAATACACCGTGGTTATCCTCTTGATAACGGTACTGTTGCTCAAGTTAAGCGTGTGATCTGGAGATTTGGCTTCACGGCTGACAGTATAGGATTGTGAACGTAACAGTGTACCACCTCTGTATTGACCAGCTGCCTCTTTTAATCAATCGAAACTCTCTTAGGTGTTAAGATCAGACATACCCTTACGCATTCCTCACAGCTAATGCCAGTTTTAGATCACATAGCTGATAGATTTCCAGGGAGGTATGCATAAAATTTGGAAAGAAACACTACCATGTCTGAACGCGAGGGTGTGAGAGAGGAGGTGTTTGTAAGCTCCAGCTGCACAAACAAGAATCTGAAAACTGTTTGATGTATGCAAATACATGTCAGCATATCGAACAGATAATGTAATGATAAGCAAAACAAACACAGCAAACGATTGCTGGGAAAAACAAACTCAGAATTTTTTTTTGGGGAACACTGGGTGGGTTTTGTCAGCAGGGGCTAGAAAAGAACCTTGATTAGGCCCGTTCCTGTTTCATCCCAGGCCTGTACTGAGTGGATTTCAGTGCTGACAGGTCCTCGAAGGAAACGGCGTGCAAAATCGATCCGGGACGCCTGGGGCAGGCGGCTGGGATATGCTGGGAAACGCGCTTGTGAAGCTGGGAGGCCGTAGCGTTAGCGACAGCCCTGCTCTGCGTGGAGGGACTAAAAAATGACTGCGGTTTCTCTCCCCCCCACCAACGCCCCCGTCCCACCCTCCTTGCTGTAACCGGGGCGCAGACAGAGAAGCCACAGCCCTTTGACACTAATATTTCGGGGGAAAAGTGCCAAACAAGGGTAAAAAGGTGGTGGAGGGAGGGCTCTGTTCGGGCTGAGGCGCCAGACAGGGCCCCCGGCTCTGGGGTGAAGATGATGGGCGGGGCTTCATCCGGAGGAACGGATCCTACCCATAATCCCACACTGACGTTCGTGCTCCAGCGGGGAGGAAGGAGAGCCGCCAGTTCCGCCACTATTGTGCAACTCTAACGAGAAACACAAGGGGGTGGTTTTCCTTCAAAGCAACGTTTTGCTGCACGTTGGTTTTCATGGCATCTTTTAAAAACCTTGAACGTTTGCAGTAGGTGTCTAATCCCGTGGAAACACTGGTTGTGCGGGTGAAGCTTCAGATGGTAGGAAGGAGACGAAGGTTTCAATATGCATTTGTTACTTTTTTTTTTAAACGTTAGAATCAGGTGACAGGTACCACAGTTCTGTCAGCTAAGTTGCAGCAGTTCAGAGAGGGGTAAATTAAGATGTTATTGATGAGAAAAAATGAGATTAGGAAACGGGAGTGTAAATTATGAGATGATTTACATCTCTCAGCTCGAGCATGCTGCCCTGTTCTGGGACACTCTGTCATTAGAGTTTTCCTCCCTACGGGAAGCGTCTAAGTGCTTCTGTGCGATCTCAGTGCAATTCCTCACATTTTCCCAGACTCCTGCTCATACTGCATTAGGCCAGGGTGAGTCTTTGGGACATTTGTACATTTTGACTCTGAAAGTATTCAGAGCTGGCAGGAAGAGACTCTCCCTGTGCCACCGGCATCTGAGTCATGCCAAACTCCCCCACCCACGGCTGCAGATACACACGCACACACACACACGCACACACACACATACACACGCACACGTACACACGCACACACACACACACACACACATGTGCACAAACATGCATATACACTTGAACATGCATGTGTTCACACACATCAACCCTTCATAAACATGCTCACTTACTCTCACACATACACCCTTCACACACACACACACACACACACACTCCAACATAACAGATGCTTCTGACTCACAGACACACACACCCAGGCACACACATTAACCCTCCCTTCCACATGCTGTCTTGCATACCACACAAACACACACACCCTCTAAATGCAATGTGAATAATTTCCAGCAGAGCTGCATAAATATTTATACGCTCCAACAAATGGTTATCGGTCAAAGAGTGGAGCATTTTCATTAATCACTGGCTAAATCTGAGGACCTTGCATTCAGCTCATTCACAACCAAGTGAATTCAGCTCTCTTGAGACTAATCCTAGAATAGTGCTTTCAGGTCCAGTATCTGTGCCTGAGTACTGATCCCCATCATTTCAGCTTTAGGAAAAGGTTGTGCTTCAGAAAAAAATAAGACGGGTCAATTGCATTTATAACTGAAAAGTGGGTTTAAAAAAATAATACCCTCCTTATTGTGAAACCCCTCTCTTCTGCATGTGTTGGGCATTACCCCTGACATGCCAACAACTCGGTTTGCCCCACGGTCATCCTGATTGGAGCCACCCCCGCCTCAGTGGCACATTGTTGGGGGGAGACACGGCTGGTAAAGTGGGGGGGTGGTGGTGGGGGGGCGTGGTTATGTGAGCCCGTTGGCAGAGTAAACCCCTATTTTTAGCCCCAGGTCAATGTAAGCTGAACCTAATGAGAGAAAGCCCATCGGGAAGCCTGGCCAAGTTATAAAAGAAATGGGCAGATGTAAGAGCACGGTCAGACTGGGTACCCCGGCACATCACTTCCCCTTAACTCTGGCCCTCATTGGACGAGCACCTGGAAAACTGCTCCACACTAACTGAGTAACACTGTGTATGACGGATCCTGCCTAAGAGTTGCATAAAGCCTTCATTAGCACTGCATAAAGCATCCCTAATGTTTAAGTCAGCTGACGTAGACTGTTGTGGATTGCGTGCCGCCCATTTGATGAGCGACATTACCACAACATCATGATTTTGTACTGTATGACATTGTAATGCGAAATATGACATGAATGGGGACACATGACACCACGTGATTGGTTATGACAGTCAGCAGAAGCGGTCATGAATGCTTTAGCAGTGCTTTTTGCTTTTGATTCTCATGCAGAACCCTCCAGAAAGAAGTAGAAAATGTTACCCCAAATTGTTAATCAAAGTTACAGGAAAATTAGAAAGAAATATGAGACAAACGCGACCCCCCTGACTTTAACTGTCATCGTCTGTTTTGTGACTGCAATATTTCATGAATTCATAATCATGTCTGACAAAGTAGCTGTGCTGACTTGTCCTGAGGACACACACGCACACACAGATGGTTTTGTGCAAACTGGGATACTTGCATGATACGACCCTGGCTTCTGTGCTCGACCCTGGAGCCCGGCTTCTGAGTCATCTGAATTTACTGGCGCTGCAGTGACAGGGTCTGGAATGGGAGTACCTGAGTTACGACGTCCCGCTGTGTCTCTGACAGAGGGAAGCTGTGGTAGTTTGGACAGGGAGCTAGTGAAAGCGACATGCAGGCTGCAGTTCCAAGAGTGGCCTTCGCTGGGCAGTGTGGAGCTGTCTTCAGACATGTGCATGCAACACCAACATGCACAGACACACACACACACACACACACACACAAATGCACACATACACACACACACACACAAAAATGCACACATATACACATGCAGCTGCACGCATGCACACACACAACATAACGTACAGTATGCATGCACAGACATGCACGCGCACACACACGCACACACACACAAGACCTGAGGAGAAAGTAAATGAATCACAAAGACATTGTTTTGAAAGCTAAGCAATTTCCCTTCAAAAAACGACATATTTCTTTCTCTTTTCATCCAAACTGCTATCTGAAAAGGTCCTCCCCCCGAGTATGAGCGAACGAAGGAGGATTCCTCTCCGGAACAAACATGCGTGTTTCCCAGTGGAGACGGCTGTGCTTTTCACAGGATCATCTCAAAGGTCTGCGAAAATCCCAGGATGGGGAGGGGGCAGGGAGGTGCGGGGGTGTGCCTCGGAGAAGAAGACTCGCCCTGACCCTGGAAAAACAAACTGCTCCCGGCACCAAACAGCACCCACCCCCCCCTCCTGACAGTGTCAACATGCCCTTGGAAAATGTGCTGAGCTGTGCGCTGACCCCCGGGGCTGGGCCGGGGGGCTGGGAGTGGGTCAGAGCAGCGGGGAGGGCCCAGAGATGGCCCGGGGGAGAGGGGGTCTGCACCCAGGGGAGAGGGAGGAGGCAGGGAGAGGTCTGCACCTGGGAGAGAGGGAGGAGGCAGGGAGAAGGGGTCTGTGCAGAGGAGAGAGGGGCAGGAGAGGGGCCCGCAGCTGCCGCTGGGGGTCCCGGATGGAGCCGCGCTCCCGGCCGCACGATAGCCGCGTTTCCCCAGGCGTGCACAGCTGTGACAGATGCAGAGAGGCTCAGAGGAACGGTAAAGCCCTCTGCACCTCAGGGATCAGACGTGGCGGGCCTGCGGTCTCTCAGCAGGGGACTGCCAGACACACAGACAGACAGACAGATGGACACATAGATGGACGGGGAGGGGGTGTCGGTGAGAGGGGGTTGCCCTGTGGCCCACATTCTGGATGTCACACATGTCAGTGCAAGGAGAGGGGGAGGCAGTGGTGGTAGACATTCCCTCAGTGACCCCCCTCATCCCTCCCCACCCAGCTTGCAAACACACACCCCGGTCAGTCTCTCTGTGGCTGTCATAAGTGATCATGTTCGATTAGTCACGGCCATCGACAGCTTGGAGCATCTGTGGAGATCTCCATCTCTCCCTCTCTCTCCGTACTTGATGAAAGTGGCAAGTGTGTTCGGCACTGGGGCCTTTCAAAACCTCTCTGATTTCAGAGTTTAAAGGGGAGTGGGGCTGGTATTGGGAGTGAGACGAAGTGGCCCTTTCATTCACTGCTATTTCCCATCATCCCCTTCATGCCATAACCTTGATGCAGAGGCTGCAGCCCATCAGAGAGGAGTTCTCTGGGACTGTATTACACGGGATCTGTAAAGCATGGAACGATGACACAGCTGACAGAAGGTTTATCATCCTACGCCCCC